>JAOVYU010000042.1:28860880-28874850 GCA_025674565.1 Synodontis membranacea
ATTTATTAGCATTTTTAGTGACTCCACCAAACATTCGCGATTTTCACACATCCGCACCGGGGTCTGGAACCTAACCCTGCAAATGCACGAGGTATTACTGTAATATCCATTAACAAAACACTAAATAAATGAATTTTTTGGAAGAATGGTGATCATCCCAACAGGTTCACAAAAACTGGCTTTTGAAGATTAGAAAAAGATCGTCAGAAATGAGTTCAATGAGTGCTATAACTATCTAGTTTCAGTGAGTCTGTGCCCACTGTGGCCTCACATTCCTGTACATGGCTGACAGAAGTGGACCCTGGTGTGTTTTTTTTATTGCTGTTGTAGCTCATCCTTTTCGAGCATTGACGTTTTGTGAGTTCTGAGATGCTTTTCTTCTCACCACGGCTGTCAGTAGTTGCTTATTTGAGTTACTTCAGCGCTTCTTGTGCGCTCGAACCAGCCTGACTATTTTTCCTGTAAACTCTCTCATTAACAAGGCATTTCTGCCCACTAGAAGGCTTTTTTGTTTTTCTGCGCGATTGTGTGAAAATCCAGTCGGATCAGCAGTTTCTCACATATATGAGTTGGTGCTTGTTGTATAACATATTGATACTGACAAGTCCTTGTGAATGCAGCCTAACACAATAGGAGGTGACAATCTGTATTTACAGAAACATTTGCGGAAAGATGAATACGGTCTCTCTTGTGAAATGTGCACGAGATGCCTGCGGTCTGGAGGTCCAAAACAAAACACAAACTGCAAATCGCCACTTAATAAACGTAAATGTAGCCGTAGTGTAGGATTATTGTAGCTGTAGGGTAACATGAAACAGTTTACACTAAGCACTTCCAAATGTAACCTGTTACAGGAAACACACAAAGACAAAATTTAGACGAAAATTAGCCAACGAGTCCTGTGCATTCTGTGGTAGACTGTAATAAATAATGCAGCCTTTGCACCTACACGTGGCTTGTGTTTATTTAATCTTAATACATTTATTTTGCTGTAAATATTACATTCATGAAATTAAAAAAAAAATGTGTTCTGAGTAAGAAAGGGCTTTTTCGTAGCTGTACATATGTATTTTTTTTTCTTTGTTTGTTTTCAACATAGGCAAAGCAGTGGCTTTGCAACTCTCAAGTTCAACCAGTTTGTTTCATGAACGTTCCACAACATTAAATGTAACTTTAAATGGAGACCATGTATGATGTGTTGTTCTTTAATAAATACAAAAATCGAAATCACTGCTGCAGTATAAGAGGAATAAAGCACTTCAGGACATGCTGTTGTAGGTATTTACTTTTAGAAGAAACGAGATATTTTCCTATCAGCACATCTTGTTTTGTTTTATACATTATATATTTAACATGCAAATTATTTCTTTTGGAAACTCTCTAAACTGACAATTTGTACTTGTCATGGTTTCATTCCAACATAGTAGCATAACACGTTATCACATAATCAGGGGTGGAAAGTAGTTACAAACTACGTGCACTTATATTAAGTTATAGTACTTGACTTCATAGTTAACTGTAAATGTACTTCCTGAGTAATGAACTCATAAAACTTTTACTTGTACAAGATTAAAACTAATCTATCCAAGCTTGCGGCATTTATTTTTGCTCACCGATTACAGAGTTTAATTTAACTCGAAATTATTTAACCCAAGAAGAGTGTAAGACAATTAAAGGATAGTGTGTGCAAATTTCAAATAAATTTTAAATCCTGAATAAAGTCTACATTTCCGTCACCGTATTCTTTGTTGAGACGCAACAGTGTGTAAGACAGGTGCGCATCCCTGGACTAATCTATCAGGTATCTTTATTTTTTAAATGCTTCAAAGGAAACAACATGATGATAATCTACAAGTCTGCCAAAATCCATGACGATATCTGCATTTCACAGCTCAATGTCCAGTCTTCAAAAATTGGTTTACAGCCTAAAAGTAATCTAGATAATTTAGCTAGATATTCTTTGTATAGGCTTGACAATCAAGGTGCAATTTACTTTAGAACAGAACCGAAAAAATGAACATTTTCGGATTAGTTGTGTCAATGGTGCGTACGAAAAAGAAGTCATTACGTGAAAAAATATTGTACCTCGGCTAGTTTTTCACCAGACTTCTTATTTACTCTTACTTGAGGCATTTTCTTGATCGCTTGATTACTTGATTACTAGCAGTACTTTTACTCCTCAGTGCATTTCCTGTATACTCTTCCCATCATTCACTCTAACTGAGCTGGGTTTTATTTTTGATTTTGATTTTTTAATGAAAATTAATGTACACCTGCCAGCCTTTGTTTCAGTGGCAATTGTATTATTAAAAAACATACAGATCTGCTTATCGCAGATGGAAAAGGAGAAGGATGAAAACAGTCTTCTGTATACAGCTTCCATATAAACATAAAACTGTGTGCTAAGCCAGATACAAAAAAAAAAAAAAGTTCTGGCCTTCAGAAAGTAGGTCAGTCCTTTCCGCACTTTCCCCTTGCAAAGATGCTTATTTTGGAATAAGGCCATGAGCTGCATAATGCAATTCTCCTGATTTGAACCTTGTGTATCTGTCCGTTTGTATATCAGCTTAAAAGTGGATATGACTGTAACATCTCCAAAAAAGTAGGGTGGATTGTTTAAAGTCTTCTGGCATGTTTCAGGCATCTGGAAGTAATTTGTATGTACGATCGTTAAAGGTCCATGATGTAGGATTTTGAGGGTGTCTATTAGCAGAAACGGAGCATATTGTATATTTTAATACTTATGGAATTCATAAGTATGTTTTCATTAGTGTATAATTACCTGTATTATTATCGCTGTCTTTTCATAAGCTTGGAATGAGTGGTGCATACGTTTGTGTCCTTTTGGAACAAAGTTTATTCATGCTTTGCTATATTAATAGTCTCCAAAGTAATCGCCGTTAGATTCTGTGACTTTCTGCCATTTATCTGGCAAACTATGAAAACCGTCATGAAAGTAGGATTCGGGTTTTGAGGAAATTAATCCATCTGTGCAATTTCATATATCCTCAAATTTTTTGGAAATGTTGGCCAGAGAGTTCATGTTGCAGTGACCTAAACAAGTGGAAATCTGATGGCACTATGTGGTGGGTAGGGTGGATGAAGTAAGCTTCCCATCCAAGGCTTAAAACTGTACCTTTCATCGCTTTTGCAAGATGTGGCCTTGTGATGTCATAAAGGGGGATGATTTTATTTTGTGAATGGCTGCTGGATGATCATAGTTCATTGAATTTTTCACACAATTTGATCAGTCGATTACTGTAAGGTTCAGCGCTTTACAGTTTCTCCAGGATCAAGCAGCTCAACAGTGCATACATTTTATTTTACTGCTAAAGCTCTATGTTTCCAACCACTGCACTTCTAGCAAAATATGTGCTGGATCAAGTGCTATTTTCTGAATAATGAGGGTAGAAATCATACTGCTAAATGAAACTGAATATGCAGTGATTAATGTAATAATGAGTTAGTACTATCTATTCATGCAACAATAGATTGACATTATGTAAGTAATAAAATACTTCAAGTACAACTGTACACCTTCAGTCTGCATTTTCGTAATCGCACATTTCTCGGGAGAGACATTTTCATGTTCATTTTCCCCTAAATGTTTCTGTAAATACAGATTTCCAGAGACTCCTCTTCTCTTGTATCAGGCTCTGTTCACAAGGACTTTTCTACATCAATGTGTTATACAACAAGCACCAAATCATATATTTGAGAAACTGCTGATCTCGTTCATTTTTTAGGCTTAAGGGAAAATGCTTTGGTTTAAAGGTGAAACACTGTCCCTGATATTTCTACTCAACAAAGACCTGGCAACAGCGGCATGAACTACACACAGTTTTTTTTTCTTCTTAATCTAAATGTGGCCTCTATTAAATCGATTTTAGCAGCTGCATAACCTGACTCTGAATATTAATATCTTTCCCTCTGTAAATATTGATGTGACTTTTGAACTTCGTTTGTCGACTCTAAGCATGACTCTGTCTAGTCACCGAGGAAACCTTTGCTCGTGTAATGACTGTACTGTAGACATGTTTGTTTTAAATATTGTTTTATACTCACAAGTATAATCACAAATCAAGAAAAATCTACATTAAATGTTAACGTTCAAACCTATAAACACATATTGTACATAGATACACCTTAAATATGAACAAGCAAGAGAAAAAAAAAAAAAAAAAAAAAAGTTAAGGCATTCAAAATCACTAATACAAAAATCATTCCCAGTTTACATTTCAAGAAATAAACTAACATATACACTATACATTTTTCCCCCCGTGCATCCTTCAAACTCATAAGGAACAAAAATTGTTTATATGGGGGAAAAAATATATACTGCTTGAACTGCCTCCAACCTCCTTCGGACCCTCTGAACAGCTATTAGGTCCTACCAGGTTTTGAAGATTAAGTATATTTTACTTTATCTACCCAAAGGCCAGTGGGTGTACAAACTTCTGCACTCGATCATAAAATGTAAAAAACAAAGAAAGTTTAATGAGCCCTGTACATTGTAGAGTGTACTTAAGTGAATTACTAAAACATAATGGTACCGCTGAAACCTCAGAACAGTTATAGCTTTTATGCCTATTTTGCTGCACTTGCAATTGTTTCTGTTGTTGCAAAGACTATAGTAATGTTTGATGCAACACGAACAGCTCATCATTCTGCCCGATGGCTATTTTGCAGAGCAGCACTTACTGTAAATATTGTTGCTAAAAGTAACAGAAACTGTTAATATGAGATGAATATGAGCATCTTGGACAATCTTTACAAATAATTGGATCACTATAACTATGGTCAGCATGTAGCTACATTTACTAATTTATCACTTATCACTTGGTAACCACTGCAGGTCCTCGTTCAGTGAATTTGCATTTTCATGCATACACGAGAGATGAGCAATCTTGGAATGCCTCATCATGGAGCATCATAGAGTGTCATTCTGCATCAGGTTCAGTATTGGAGAGGCGGGAGGTGACCCACAGGTTCAGTCAGAGGTAGTCATCCTCACTGGAGAGGGATGAAACGGTATCATCAGGGTAAACGGAGCCCTGTGAGCTGTTAGAGGGACTGCGGCTCATCCTCCACAGCTGCCAGGCGAAGGTCTGGCTCCAACTGCATGGCTGACCCACTCCCCGGAGCACGCGCACCAGCTCAGCCGCCTCCCGCCAGTAAGATGTTCACCTGCTGTGGCCACGAGAGCTCCGCTGCTTGCTCATGGTCGTCAGCATCTGACTGATGTAGGAGGTCAGCAGGTCATCCATTTTGTAGCCCTGTTGAGAAAACCTGTTTACAACTTAGAAAATAAAGTGCGTGTTTGTTAATTGGCAATGGACATATTGTTCACGGACATATAGAATGTGGGAGTTTCAGGGATTTTTGTGCAGGTCACTTGAGTTTTTCCACTCCAACTGTGGCAAACCTTGGCCCAATGGACCATGCTTTGTGCACAAGGCACAACGTCTGTCATGCTGGAACATTTTTGGGCTCATTTTGTTTGCCCATTACAGTAGTTCCACTGAAGGGAAATTATAATGCACGTGTGTACAGTATACACATAAATGCATACAATATACAGTATATGTTGGTAGATCGGAATCTCAGATTTCATTTCCTGATATTTATATCTCCACGTGATAAATAGCTTAAAGCATGGCACCTTTTGTTTGAACCCACCCATTTGTCAAGTGATGAACAATACTGCAATATGTGACTGACAGGTGTTTCTTGTTGCCCTGTTAGTGAGCCCTGCTAGATGGCCCTGTTTGGTCATTTAAACAATTAATACAATTGTAGCTCTGAATTTCTGCTCTTGGTTTGAGCCATGGGTTTCACCTGGGAAGATTACATCTATTGCTAAAAAGGATAAACCAACATAAAGACCAGAGAGCTGTCGATGGGAGAAATGCAAGCCATTTTGAAGCTGAGAAAATAGGGAAAAATCACTCAGAGCCATGGTGCAAGCATTGGGCGTAGCTAATGCACCAATTTGGAATGAAAATTAAAAAAAAAAGGAACCTAATGGTGTACTATCAACCAGACATCAAACAAGTTGGCCAAGAAAAACAACAGCAATTGATTGCAGAAACACTGTGAGAGCTGTCAAGAAAACCCCAAAAACAAGAGTTAGTGACATTGTCAACAACTTCCACAGCTCATGACGGTATCGCAGTCTATAATTCAAAGAAGACTTCAAGAGCAGAAATATAAAGGACCTAGCACAGCAGTAAGAATCAGAAGACCAGATTTAAATTCACGAAGAAATAGAGAGTTAAGCCACAAATGTTCTGGAACCAAGATTAACCTCTACCAAAGTGACTGAAAGGCCAGGTATGACTAAGTATGGAGAAAGAAAGGATCTGCCCCAGAACGTACAAGCTCATCAGTCATGCATAGTAGAGGTAGTGGAATGGCTTGGGTTTGCATGGCTGCTTCTAGTATGGGCTCAGTAATCTTTACTGTCCCACATGATGGTAGTATGACTTCAGAAGTGTAAAGAAACATTTTGTTTGGCAATTTACAGAGAAATGCATCCAGTATAATTGTAAGGAACTTCATCATGCAGCAAGACAATGACCCAAACCACACTGCCAATACAGCAAAGTAGTTCATTAGGGGCAAAAGTGGAAGGTTTTATGCTGGCCAAGTAAATCACCAGACCTTAACCCAATTGATCATGCATTTCACTTCCTGAACAGAAGACTGAAGGGAGAAGCCCCCAAAACAAGCATCAACTGAAAGAAGAAGTACAAGCCTGGAAATGCTTCTCTTTTGCTTAGCTAAAAATCGGGTGGTCTGCCACCAAACGTCATTGTTGTTTAAGACACGTAGATGTAAATATCAGGAAATGAAAGAAATACTAATACTAATATGGTCTCATTTTTGTCTCAAAAACAAAAGAATTGTCCTTGCCATTTTAATATTTTTTTAGTGGACACTGTGTATATATAAAGTCAGACAGAAAGATTTGCAGGAAGACCTGAAAGCAGCGGCAACAACAGTTACACCGGCAACAATAAGCAATGAACCGCACTGCAGTCATTTTTGTACCTACAGTACACCCCAGGCAAAACTTCTCTATTAAAAAAAAAAAAAGAAGCACAGAGCTTCACATCTAAAAGCATTTTTTGACAAATCAGAACTCTTTTGGAACAATATTCAGCTCGTCATGTTTGGAGAAAGACGGGTTGCGTGTACGGTGTCTAAACACACGGTACTAAGGCATTACACATCATCAGATGAAACATCAATAGAGCGATATACTAGGAGAATTCTCTGTCATCAGTCAATAAACTGAAACTGGAAGATGGAGGTTTCAGTAAGACTAAATATCCCATACTGGTTTCTATAAAAGAAGGCAAAGTATGCAACCCCAACAGTCTTTGATCAGTTTAGACATACTGTTAGCAAGTGGGTATGAAGGTATTCTGAGCAGGTAGTTCTGCATGTAAATAAGTATGCAAGTATGTACTGAATGCAGCTTATGTATCTAACAGAATTAGAATAACATGGACTTGCATTGCAAAAAATTTACTGGTCAATTTAGCACGAGGACATTCAACAGCCTCATTTAATCCGTGGAATCCAAACGTCGCCGTAGTATTTACTGACCAGTGACGTTTCACAGAGCAGCTTGCTTCCTCGCACCAGGTTGCCAATGGTGATATGGAAGTAGGTGTTTCCACTACTCCAGTTGGAGATCTTTGTAAAGGGGTGAGTGGTTAAAACATCCTGGAAAAGGAAAGGCAGGAATAATCATGCAAATCATCATTACATTGGTTTGGATAGCTCATTTGCTTAAACCCATGTACACTGAAACACTGATGGGGAATAGGCAAATTCATGAAAATTCGGTCACACACCTTGGTTTTGGGGTCTATGAGACTGACTCCATGCTTGTTGATGGCTATTAGCAGGATTTCAGGAAAATTTGGCTCGGTAGTTTGCTGCAGTGGAGAAAAAGAACGACAGAGGGTTGTTTAAAAAAAAAAAAAAAAAAAAGGATTGATTCGGTTTGTACTGTACATAGCTGCCAGGTTATGGTTTAATTATTACCTTCACTTCAAAGAAAGCTGATCCAAAAGTGGCCCACTTGTAAATGATCTTTAGGAACATCAGCTTGGCTTCTTCCCTGGACTTGCCCGCCTGCTTGTTGAAGTACGCCACAACCGACTGCATCAGACAGAACAGTTGAAGGTAAAATATTCCAGATCGAACCCAAAAATATAAATGTATCGGGATCAGTTACAGATATATTATACAGCAAATATCACAAACTCTTTTCCAGTCATCAGGAGAGAGCTGGCGAATCAGGTCTTGCGGAATCAGCTCTTTCAGAATTTTGGGGATGCTGGGAAAGTACGATTTGTCGTCCTCGAATTTGACTCTGTAGATTAGAGCTGCCAGCTGAAAGACTTCCTCTCTGGAACATTTGTGGTAACCACGAAGGTATTTAGGAAGCTCCTAGATACAAAAGGAAGTTAGGCGCAATACATGGAGATATGTAAAACACAGAACTAAACCACTAATTCCATATCAACAGTGTTACAGTAAATGTGATCCTTTTTTTCATGTCATTATATGGATAAAGGCATTCGTTTCTGCAAGATATTCATTTCTTAGTGAGGTGCATTTTGTCTCATTCATGAAGAAATTTAGAGATACAAGTGGGTTTCCAGCAGTTTCCTTTCCTATAACCTGAATCCTTGCACCACACATGGTGATACGGTCATTATGTAAGAGATAACACCCTTCGGGACATGCCATTTCAGGAAAATAATCAACAAAGGGGTAATGCGATGCCGCCCTGCAAAGCAGATGATTTTCTTGTAACGGCACGTCCGGACGTATTTTATTCCTCTTACACCACAACATTTTGCCGACAAACGCTTTACATTCATTTAACAATAGCATTTCGTAAATTTGTCGATGTTGTTCTTCTTCTTCATTTAACTCACCTGGTAGTAATGAAAAATAGAGTCTGCGAAAGAGTCCTTCCCAGGGATTGTGTTTGTCCATAACTTCTTCATGAAGAACACCTGATAGGTCAATGAAGGCACTATACCTGTTAAACAAGAGGAACTTTACTGATCATTGTTTCAGCCACACACGAAATGCAGACATGTCACCAAATGTAGCCGACTGAACAACAAACAGTGACTTGAATAATGAAGTCGCGCTGTGACTGTTACCATCTTTAGCTGGTCTGGCTTTCTTGATCCAGTCGGTAAGATGACGGACAAAATCAAAGAAGAAATCACCCTCTGGGACACTTATCACCTGAAAAACATTTGATATGCTGTTATTCTATAATGGGCGATGTTCCCTAGGCGTTACAGCTGGAATCTGGAGTGCATCCGTAACAGAGGACTGTTTAGAGAGTAGCTGATATTACCTTATCAGAGATTTTTACAAACAGACTGAAGCCCTCGGGGCTCTTGAGCAACAGCCTGCTGGAGATGTTCAGACAAAAGTCTTTTGCTTTTGTGCTGGACTCAACCTCGAAAGCCTGAGAAACACACAGAGAGAGAGAGAGAGAGAGAGAGGGTTTGACCTTTAATCAGATTTCACGCTCACACTGGGTCACGCCGAACCTGATCTCATTTCAGGCAGAGAAAAATAAATGAGTCGGTCTCCAACTGAACAATGAAAGCGCGAGTCTCCTGTCTTCAATATCTTTTCAGGTTATAAATAAAAATAATAACCCATATGAATAACCTTATGTTTGGTTTATTGTGGAGTTCTAATAGGACCATACTAGATACTAGATTTTAAAGGTGACATATTATTTGCCCCTTTTCCAAGTTGACACAGTCCCCTGAAGTCTTAAGGAAACGTCTATTACGTGCTTCGTTCAAAATACCGCAAGGATAAAGCGTCCTAGCCCCCTTCTCACCCTGTCTAGACAGCCATGTTCAGAACAGCCGATTTGACTCCCTGCCGCTTTAAATGATAATGAGCCACTGCTAACCCCGCCCCATCTCTTCTGCTGGCCAATCATGTAGCACTTTCCTCATGTTTATTCCTAAACTTCCCACGGCTTCTCAAGTCATGAGTGGAGGTTCTCAGATGGGGGGAGCGGTATAATTCTAATTAGCTCCCCTTGTGACATAGAAAGGGGAGCCAAATCTGAATGGCTCATTGAAGCAAATGATTTCTGAAATAGGCAGCCCAAAATAAACCGACCGGGTTGCCAGGTTTCAAGGTTTGTGAGTTTGTAGGCAAATTTTGTGTATGTGCCCGAGCACCGAGAAAGTGAGTTCTGTCTGTTTGTAGGAAACATTTTTTTACAGGACATATATATTTTTTTAGATTGAATGGATAAGGAATACAGTGACAAAACTGAGAAAAGTTCAGCAATGTAAATTATTACACAGCTGTAGTAGCATACAGTGACCTTACTATACATTTAAACACTTCATCGAGAGAAAATGAAGACACTAGCAAGCATCACGCTACACCGTCACAGGCATTAACTTGAGGATAAGGACATTCTACGCTCCATGTTAATGCATAAATGAGCTCATCATACTTGAGTTAAATTACATTTGCCCCTTGTTAGCCTAGTTAATTGAACGTGGGTGAGGATGACAAGTGTATGAGCAAGCATACTGGATATTTATGTAATTATTTTTTTTTTTTTTTAAGCTATGCATTGTACAGAAAATAAAGCGCATTGAGCAGTTTAGTGAAATTAGTAACCAGTGGCACCTTGGATACAGATGTAAACCTTTAGACTGTATGAGTTCTGTTAAAAAGAACTGATTACTACCCGACGCAGTACCTCATCTGTGTCATCTGGGAAGTACACTTTGTGAAAGATCTGTGTGGTCTTGTGCTGGATAGCCTCAACTTCAACCAGGTGAGGAGGATACTTCCTGGAGCCATTCCTGATATAGAAAACAGAACAAAGATATTCATCAGGCGCTGTTTCACGTCATGCACAGAGATGTACTTTTCAGAACAAGACGAGACGTATTCAAATGTCTGAGCTTGTCAGTGACAAAGGAGACGCAAAAAGACAAGATGGCAGATTTTTCTAGAAAGGAACCGTTAGTCGAAAGTGGAGCATGTTATGAATAGGGAAAAAATTGACAAGACATCCTCGGATAAGAGCATACAGTAAACCCTCGTTTATCGCGGTTAATCTGTTCCAGACTCTACTAATTTCTGCGTCGTTAGAGCATAGAAAACCTTTTTACGACCTTCTAAATACCTTTTTTTAACATTATTAGAGCCCTCTAGACATGAAATAACAGCCAATTTTTTGGAAAAAAAAAAGTTAATAAAAAATAATTGAGCACATATAATAAAAATAAACCGAGCACAACCCACATTTTCACTGTCTCAGTCAACTTTTTAATGAATATACTGTACGTGATAGAGTGAAGCCGCGAAATTCGAACCGTGAAGTGGCGAGGGTTTACTGTACTCAGTAAGAGTGTGGCATGATGCGTGACTGTTAGCACTCCAAAGATGCTTTCATCCTGAAGTGTTAGAGCATTCTCTTATACCACAGCAGTTTACCAATATTAACATTTATTTTGATTTATTTATTGATTTATTTATTAATTTTGATTTACGTACATACGTTTGATGTACTTTTTATCCATTTATAGTTACATTTAATGTTGCAGAATGTCCATGAAACAAGTTAGTTCCTGTTATCACTTATGTTATAGCAGCTATAACAGCTAGACAGTTCATCCCTCACTGCCTCATTTCTCTCTCTCTCTCTCTCTCTCTCTCTCGAAGTTAATTTAAAAAAAAAAAAAACACACGCGCATTGTGATGTTACAGATAAGCTGAAAATGACCCCATCCTGAAGACTGTCTTTACCTCTGATTCAAAGTGCTGACACTGGAGACTCCTTCCACAAATGCTAAATAAACATATATGTTTATACTGTATCTTGGTCAGGACCAAATGTCCCAACAAAGACAGGAATATTAGACAGAATATGAGGCTTTGCGAAAACATTTGGATGGTCCCAATGCATAAAAAAAAAAATCCAGCTTTTATTTTACAACTAAAAGAGCCAAAGTTTCGCTTTGTTTGTGTGTGTGTGTGTGTATGTAAAGGCTATACCTCAAGCCCTTCTGCAATCTTTGCATGCAGTCCATGGAGAGTGGATGGTGTTTCTTTGATTGTAGGAACCTCTGGATGTGAGGCAAGAGGACATTACTGGGAGGGAAGAGCCCAGTGCACAACCAGAGCAGCTCCCAGCCCTTTTCCTCACTGTACCTGCACAAACACACGGGTTACTACAGATAGTAAAGACAACCTTCTAATGCAGAAGTTTTAAAGTACAGTTTTGAAGTCGTGTAAGCACTGTGCTTTTGGTCGGCAAGGTATTTGTGATGGCTGGAGACAACAGTGTGTGCAGAAGGGACAGGTGGATGTGCTGGATGACTTACTTCACATGATTCTCAGTGAGCTGTTTGAGAATCTGACAATAGATCTCGTCTTTTAGTGGCTCTGCCTTCAGAGCACCCTCAAAGATCTGATCCGTGAGCTCGTTCACAGAGCGGGTTCGTTTGGACGGGTAATCACCCATATATTTCATAACGGGTACAGGGCAGCAGGTTAAGGACACATGCAGTTCAGTTCAGCACTAGTGACTTTATGTTGTATGTTCATTTCAGACTTTAAAGAACTTTTATCAATGTTATCATTTTTAAAGTTCCGACCCTGTTAAAATAAAATTTCAGAAGAGTTAAATCTCTTAGGTCTCCATATGTCACTAAGCCCTGAGTTGATTTGTGTGTGTGTGTGTGTGTGTGTGTGTGTGTGTGTGTGTGTGTGTGTGTGTGTATGTGTGTGTGTGTGTGAGAGAGAGAGAGAGAGAGAGAGAGAGAGAGAGAGAGCATTTTAAACGTTAACCTCTGCACCACTGAGCCCCACCAGGGACCTGACTTTCCTGCCTGTCTTAAAACAATATGTAGTGGTAAGAGGATATCGATGAAGGCCATGCAGGCATCCTGCGATAGGTCCTCGTTAGCCAGGACCTTCTTCAGCAGAGGCTGTTTAAGCGGCTCCCGAGTGCAGCACCAGAGCTTGTCCTTCCCACGGTTCTTAGTGATCATCACACGGCTCAGCGTGTGTTTAGGAGGGGGCCTGAAGTGGGTCAGAGGAGCATACAGTGTATGCAAAACTCATTCTCATGCCGTTTATCGAAAAGTACAAACTTTAGAGATATTATTATTATTATTATTATGCTGTACCATGTTCTCTTTCCTAAGGACATTTTGGTCTCCATTAAAAACACTTTCATATGTCACACACTAACAGAACGGCTGAAGTCATTCTGGTAAAACTTTGTTTTTAATTGACAATGGGGTGTATTTTCTTTTACACGTCAACCTGCACTTGTGCAACCTGTACTGTATGTCAATGCAATATCTCTGTGTAATGAACACTAGAAGTGCAATTTTGGCAGATATGCAAAACGTTAGGCTTCGTTGATCATCACATCACCACCCACACAGATATACCATGTCTACTGGCAGCTAACTCCAGTTAATATCCAGGTATTTTTTTTTTAACGTTTACACTTTACTGAACTCCATGTGAAGTCTGGGAATTCCACCCTTTTTGTTGGATACTTGTGGATGGTCCCATATGGATAACACACCCTAAAGATTTACTCTTCCCCAAAGTGGATAATCATAATTATTGAGTGGATAATCTCATCAGCATATACTGAACATGATGAACATGAACATGAAATAATGATTTACAGTATAACCCCACTTTCCCATTATCCAGCTTCACAAAGAACAGAATGTTTTTTTTAAGTCTCATTTCTTCTCAAGGTTCCTTTCCTTATGTAATTTTAGGGAGCTTTATCTTTCCACCGTTCAATTCAGTTCAATTCAATTCAATTCAATGTTATTTGTATAGCGCTTTTAACAATAGACATTGTCTCAAAGCAGCTTTACAGAAATATATAAATTCTGCTTCTGAAT
>JAOVYU010000042.1:28934879-28946554 GCA_025674565.1 Synodontis membranacea
GGTGGGGGGGGGGGGGGGGGGGGGGGGGGGGGTATATCTGACTTACATTTTTATTCCCGATTTATAGACCACACAAGACCACCCAGCGAGTTCCTCAAACAATCCACATGACCAGTAGTGCTAGCATTATTTATCCTAGATGTGTACCTTACTAGCGGTCTAACTTTCTCTGATAAAAATGGATACTAAAGTAAATGGAAAACCATTTAACAAACTACATGAATCCCATTTTCATTTAACATGACCACTGTAGCTGTGAGTTGCTAGAAATCAGTGATTCCACAGCAGTGGCTACATGAATTAGAGGTTAGTGTTCAGTAGTGATACTATCAAGTGGCAGTGAGCTTGAACAGCAATATTTCAACAGCATGTATTACTAAATAAAAGATCTTTACCTACTTTAAAAATTACACGTACTTTATTTAATTTGAAATTTGTGTCACTTAAGTGAATATATTAACTGGACTCTGGGGCCAGCGAGATCATAAATTGGGTTTCTAACCATCAGAAACTGATCATATACCACCTAATGGAAACCCTGGATTATTTAACGTTTATGGAAGGAGTCTCTAGTGCTTTGTACCAGGCAGTATGTTTCAGTATGAAGCAGGAGATTCTTCATCAATGATAAGTTTGTGCTTTCTGGTTTCTTAACGAATGCATTCACTCTAAAAGGTTATTCATTAGCATCAGTGCTTTGTAACAGTCAGGGGTAAATCTCAAACTTTCCAATTGGAAGTGTTTTGCCAATAGAGAGTATTGAGGACTGCTTTGGGCTTTGCAGTTTCTCTCGAACATGAAAAGCTGTGAAGGTTTTTTGTCTCGTGAATTTTAAGGGGGGGGGGGGGTTATGAAGGAATAACGGTCAAAACTGTGTTCGGTTAACATGCTGTTTATTCACTGCACATCAGGTCTGAAAGTTATTAGGAAGTTAAACCATTAGAGAAATACATAACATCTGTACAAACATGTCAGCCAAGAGATTTTTTCTTTTTTTTTCTTTTTTAAAGAGATACCCCACAATGTATTGAAACACCAGTTCTCTGTCACTGAGGTGATTTAAACACTTGTAACTAAACACAAAGCCAGTGCCTGGAAACAGACATGGTGGAGTCCGAGTTCAGGATGTTTAGTTCACATTACACAGAGACAGAGGAACACGAGTATTAATGCATGAGGGCAGAAGGCAAATGAGGCCCCTGGAGGGGCAATGACACAGAATTTAACTGGCTCATCAGTTATGCAGCACAAACAATGGAAGGAAAGTAACATACAGCACAGAAATGAAAGCTCAAATCACACTACACTGGGGTGTTGATTCTAAAAAAGATGAGGGCAAATGTAATTATGTAGACATTACATGCAGCAACAAAGGTGTATGAATGCAAGATTTTTCTGAAACACTTGCCTTAGTTTTTCTACGTTTTATCATAGTTTGCACAACACCTGCAACAGGAATCTGAGGCTGCAATTGGCACAGGTTCACATTGATGAAACTGGCACACATACTGTACTGGTGACTCTGAAGATCCTGGTTTGATATGTACCTTGTAACTCTAGTGTATACTCTGTTAGGCTACCTCATTAAAAGTCATACGTGGACAAAGACAAGACATGAAGACAGACATGGGGACACTCACTTTGTGCCATAGGGGTTCTCGGGAAGCAAGGCTGGAACAGGCTGCTACAAACCAGCAGTTTCCTAGTTGCCCCTGTTGCAGATCATGAGCGCTGATGCCGTTGACGAACAGGTGTGGGTCATCACAGAGGTCCTGGTGGAGAGTGGATTGACTGATTAGATATTCTGAAATCACCTAGCATGTTTAATTTCCATACATAGATATTATAATTGCACATGCATGCACGCACACACAGACGCACACACAGACGCTTGTGTATACCACCACCCATCCTCACAGCCTTCTACAGAGGGACGATCGAGAGCATCCTGAGCAGCTGTATCACTGTCTGGTATGGAAATTGCACTGCAACAGACCGCAAGACCCTACAACGGATAGTGAGAACGGCTGAAAAGATCATCGGCGCCTCTCCTTCCTCCATCAGAGACATTAATCATACACGCTGCATCCGCAAAGCTACCAGCATTGTGGACGACCCCACGCACCCCAATAAAATGT
Source organism: Synodontis membranacea (assembly GCA_025674565.1). Lineage (NCBI taxonomy): Eukaryota > Metazoa > Chordata > Actinopteri > Siluriformes > Mochokidae > Synodontis > Synodontis membranacea. The sequence goes on from JAOVYU010000042.1 coordinate 28,937,018, forward strand.
GATTAAACAAGCTAAAAGGCATGATCAAATCCAAAATCCACCTCTGTAGTAATCATAAATAAATAAATAAACCACGTGACGTTGCAGGAAGCAGTAATAATTTGGCAGCTCTCATAAATGCTCACTGATCAAAAACACTCCACAACAGTCAGTTATTTGCTCTTTTTAGTGGGTTTAAGGCACAACAGCTGATAAACCACAGACAGGAAGGGGAACTTCAAAAACCAATACTCACTAAAAACATGGTTTCACAGTAATATGAAGTCTTTTTGCTACAACATTAACACACAGCTAAACATGCAGTGTTTTTCAATATACATTATCTTGCTAATCGACAACCTATGCAATATTCAAAATACGGAACCTGAAAATCAGCACACACCTACAGATGACCATGAACAATATAACCTGGAACACTGTACGTGTTTCGTGTGTACATTTTAACTGCAGAAGGTAAACACTGAGGGGCGTACTTCATGTTCTAATATCTTTGCACAAACAAAACCTCACCCACACGACACACTTGAAACCATCTCCACCCAGAAGAGTACTGCAACCAACCGGTCTTGTTTTACAAACCTCTACCCGGTCACGCTATAAAGCCTCACCCTCTGAACAAATGGCATACAAGCCTCAAAACATGAAATTAAATTAAAAAAGCCTCAAATTACATCTAAAAATAAATAAATAAATAAATAAATAAGCTGTGACACTAAGGAGAAGAAAACGTGAGAAAAGAAAAAAAATAATAAAAAAAAAAGAAAAACAAAAGCCCACAAAGCCTAACGCAAGGACATTACTATCAGTTCTGCTTATCTGCATTCTTAAACTGAGCACTTCATTAATATTTAACGCTGGGATGGAATGGGAAATGTACAATCGATTCAGCAGAGCCAGAGTAATGGCCTCGGCTGTATTCTATCCATGTAATATCAGTTGGTGACTCAGTGAGCAAGGTGATGGAAACTGTAAGAGAAACAAGCCGACGTGACTACTTCGTACAGAAATATTTACAGATATTTAGAGTGCTAGGTTTTACACCAGTCCCTCATACACTGTACGCTCCTGTATTAAATATTCCACTAGAACAAGAAGCGGTCAGATTGCGTAGACATCGGGAATCATAAGAAATCATGTTTGGCTCTTCTTTTTTGTTTAAAATTTATTTGCTTTATTATTATTTATTAAACTTACACAGCTCGGACAAATCCTGGATTCTGGTTTTCTAGAATTTCATTCATTTTCTATAACCGCTCTCTCAGTTCTGGGTGTAAAGACTGGGTATAACCACAGGTTTATATTAACCCTCCTTCTAATAAGCATTCCTTTCTTTAGAAACAATCTGCACAGGGACTTGTAAGGCAGACACTCTATATAAACAGATTTTAATAAAACGAGTGCTGTAGAAGATAATTTCTGTGAGGTGTTCATTTTGCATTTTTAAGAAGCACTCCCCAGTGTCGGCACAGCCCTGTATAAAGAGGATTCTTTAGGTTTTCCAAAACGAGAACGTTTTCGGTACATGCACAGATGTAGATGTTCCACATGGGTTAAGAACCAGAATACCAGAGGATCAGATTTCTTCATATCAGACAACAGCTGTAATCCGATACAAGAAATTACATGGTTTAAATAACCAACAGAATAATCTTATAACCAGTATTGCAAGGGTCAATAAATTAATAAAATCAACAAATAATGTATTGTACAGTACTGGTCTGTGTTTTAAAAAATATATTAGTTCTCTGATATTTCAATACAGTTATCACTGCAGAAGCAAAAGTCTAAGGGGTGGAACTGAAACTGATCCAACCCCATCCCTACCCTTAACCCTAACCCAAGAGATGCTGTTCAACACAGAACAAAAAGGCTACGTTCCCATTACATGTGCACACATTGATGCATTTTCACATGGGTCATCTCCATCACCAACAACAAACACATTTGTTAGAGGACTCATAATAAAACTGACAAAACGAATACGCTAGAAGCCAACGTATGCATCACACTTATTATGGTTCTGCAGTGAGGGGTATTTAAATATTCCACTCGCGCTACAAATATCAATCTGGAGCACCAAGACCTTAGCTCTAACTGAGCCTCTTGTATTTGTTTCTGCTTGTAGTAGTAAAGGAGACAGTTATGGGTGACAGCAATGATCTTAAACATGGGGATAAAAGATGAAGTCATTTTTATTTGCCAGTGGTTTAGTTTCAACTCTCCTGCTCAATTGCTCAAATATAAACAGAAACAGAATCCGGTACTGCGGTGATCTTATCCAGCTAGCTGTGTACTCTGTTTCTATTTACTTACAACATGTAAAGTCTTTCTGCATTCATTTCCAATTACACATGCTATGCACATGTTCCTCTCCGAAGGATTTCCTCGTTAATCATTTGCTTGAGTCTCAATTCAACATTTCCTGTGCTGCTGATAATGATGCAATGTGCACTGAAAATCACAACAGATTTTTTTTTTCCTTAATCTTGCACTAAAACTACATGGCTAACATAAATTAAATTAAGTTTATCTGTTTTGTAGATACAATAACAAATCTCCTTAACCTTGCAACAAATTACATCTTTTTAAAACAGTTCAAATTCCATCCACATTTACGCTTAAAGTGGAACTTTTTGGGGAATATAGTAAAAACAACAATTTACTGTGCACCTCTTTTCATCCAATAAAGGCAACAAAACTAAAGATGCAAAACATCAAACAGTCCCTCACCTTGGGTCTCATCCACGTGACTTTGCCGAAGCGGTTCCCTTGGTAGAAGAGCGAACGGTCTTCTGCGGGGAAAAGTGGGTCTTCAAACAACCTCCCGTTCTGTATGCATTGTTTCTTCAGAGCAGCAAACTGTTGGCCCTCGAAGGGCTTGACTGAGGAGAACATATCGAGCCTGTAACAACAAACAGCACAGAATGAAGAGGAGGAAGGTGAGGCGAAAAAAACAACTGGACATACTCGGCAGACCGGGAAAGCCTTTATCCATCAAATGGAACGGACAAAACTTTTTTCTAACAAACAAACCAAGAATATATATATTCACCAAAATGATTTCTAGGTCCTTTTTCATTGGCTTCCATGTTGGGTAAGGAGCCAGATTAAAACGAACACTGTTTAAAAGTAAAATCAGTCATTCTGCCTAAAGATATCTAAAACTTTGCTAGCCAAGTGGGATTTCCTCATGCAATAAACGTCACACTTTGACCAAGCTGCTGGACAGCAATGCTGTAACAAAACGAACATAATCCTAATCGGTTTTGTAATCGGACACCAGCTGTGTAAATATCCATGATGTTACTGTGGCCCAGCCAGATTGGACTCTTTAAATGCAATTTTATCCTTTTAATTTTGGACGTAAGCAGATTTTAATATGCTCCGACTTCACCTCTGGTTGAGAAAATTGAGAGAAAAAAAAAAAAAAAAAAAAAAAGTAAATAAAATGTCTATTTCAGCAGGTTGCATTTTTTTTCCAGGCTTCCAAACGTTATTCTGTTTCACTCTTAACACTGCTGAGCCAACAAATGCTCAGCGGAGGCACTACATTTAAAAAAATAAAAATAAAAAAATAAAGACACCATTTGAAGACTTTACACCGTACATGTTATTTCCATGTTCATGAAAGCTGATATTTATTTATTTTTTATTTAGGTGCTTCTTAAACAATAAGCACTATTTGTTCACAGAGTCTTTCCTTGCGGAGGCACTAAATTTAAAAAAAAAAAAAAAAACCCTGTGCTTTTCAGAATTCTTTGGCCTCGGCTGCAGGGCAACATTCTTCCATCTGTTTTTTGCACTAGCACAAGCGAATGAGTGTTTAGGTAGTGATAAAATGCAAAAAGCTATACAGCTTTACACCAGTCAGCTCCAGTGTTTTCTCTTTACCATAGTAGCTCTCAAAGGGCTTGAACGAGGGAACACGCTGCTGCCTGCTACAACAACAACACAGACAGCACAGAATGGAGGCTATAATGAAACAGATAACATAACAGAGGAGGAGCTCCAAATGGCGTGCCTGTTGAAGGTTTCACCAATCCTGCCTGATTGCATATCTGTAGCTGGTTGTGGTTTTTACATATTGTAGGAGGAAGCACAGGGCAGGGTTTTACTATGCTGAATTTGTAGCCGTCCTGTGACGAGAGGAGACCTATAAATGTTGGAAGTGCATCCTTTGGATATTTAAGTACGGACATGCACAGTATAACTATCCAGGGTTCCAAAAGAGAGACAATCCAAAAAACACTCATTGGAGGGGGGGAAAAAAAAAAGGTTCAATCTAGAAACCCATAAGTGTGGAGACAATAGCTTGGGATTGAAACTGGGAAGGGGGGAGGAAAAAAAAAAAAAAAAAAAAAAGGAAAGAAAGAGAGAAAGAGAGAGAGAGAGAGAGAGAGAGAGAGAGAGAGAGAGAAACAGCAAATGAGGGACAGCTGTCCAAGTCCAAGGCCATTGGATTGGCAGGAATCCTGTGGTTTTACTGTTGTGCGTTTAATGTTCTGTATTTCTTTTTCATGTTGCCACTCGTTCCCATGAGTTTAGTTCCAGCGAACAGACTTATGAAACACTACATTATAATCGAACTGAAGCCCTACACAGCCCACTTCCTGTGTTTTGTACGTAGCACTGTGAGCTGTATCATCTGTACAAAGTAGCAAGCGATCATGTGGAGAAAAGTCACGACAATGACTCACTCACTTATTTCCTCAAATTGCCCAAATACTCACTAATATAAAATGACAACATTACTGAAAAACAGCTCTGATGCCAGAGTGAGACAAACCACCACCACCAGTAGTCATGCCATTCGAATGCACAGTAGTCTGATCCTTTTTTTTTTTTTTTTGCTTGTTTGTTTGCTCAAAACGTGCTGCCTTTCGTTCCTCTCCTGCTGAAGTGGACTTGCAAAGCCCATATGGAGGGGAGTGATCTGCTCGCAGCTACGGAAAAGCAAACACAGGCTTGTTGTCTGGGAGATTAGTCAGATGATAACTGCAAGGATCCGTCATCCAGCTAACCCTGCTTATGGACTCGATAATCACACTGACAGTAAACAGAGGCTGCCAGAGGTGCATCAAGTATGTCGACAGTACGTAGATTACATTACTTGTTCGTTTGAGATGTTCACCAGCTGTCTGTAATCTGGTAGAACCACAAGATGCAGCATAATTGTTGTGGCGCGTCAACGGGTTAACGAAAGAACGCATCCATGTTTCAAAACAACGGCTTAGGTTTACTGCATGCAAGTGGTCACCAACCCTGATCCCGGAGATCAACTTTAGCTCCAAAAATGACCACGTAATCAATGCTTTAAGAAGCTCTTGATCAGTAAAGTCGTGTTAGAGTTTGGTGACCATTGCTGTAGGTGGACTCAATCTCCTTGTAGATTTATTTACACTGGACATCTTCACATCTACTCACTCCGAGATACATGCTCGAGTCAACTTGTTGGCTTGTTACCAAAGCCTTTGTTGTGCTGGGCAGGAAAATACAAAGCAGTACAACGAAACTAATGGTTCAGGGTTGGGAAACGCTGCAGCAGATAATTTCAGGCACACCTGTTTAACTTGTTGAGCAACCTGTACAGATTGGCGATCCAGTCCAATCCATTCGAACATTCGGAAGAAATCAAGATCAAGTCACATACTTGTATTTTACAAGCATATTGTTAGCCATACTGTAGTCAGGTCATTTGTTTTGTTTTGTTTTTTTCCCCCCCCAAGACTGATTTGCAGAAACTACATATAGATTAGACTCACTATAAGGAGAGGATATTTACCAGGATTACCTGACCAGGTGTGTTAGGAACAGGAAGTGGCCAGAATCTGTGACCTGAGTGCTGGGTTTAAAAACACTAAAGTGGAAAAAAAAAATCCATATGATGCTCAGATGTTGTGTACTTATGGGTTACAACAACAACAACAACAACAACAACTTATAAAAAAAAGAAAAGAAAAGAAAACAAACAGAAACAAGCACCGACAACTTCTTGGGAGGAAAGAAATGACATCCATGACTGCTAATCAAGCTGTTTGTATCCGAATAGCCAAAAAAAAAAAAAAAAAAGTTTTTCCACCTTCTTATAAGAAAAAATAAACAGAAGTACAATTTCCCACATGTGCAACTGCAAACACTTAAAGCAGAACGATGGTTCACGCGCTGCCTGGAAATCCTAGTTTTCCCCAGACAGAGTTAAACAGCTGGCCAAACAAACAAACAAACAAACAAACAAAGCATGCATGAAGTTTTCATTCCGTTTCAGTTTACCTGTAAAGTGTCCTTCGTCCCTAATGAGTCTTGTTTCTCCCCACGGTACACTCTGCAGCTCAGCTGTTCGCTTGCTTTGGTTTGTTTGTAACTCTCTCTCCTCCTCCTGGCTCTCAGTAGGGAGGGGCTAATTTATGGGGAAGCCGCTCTCAGCTTTTAAACAACACCCGCCCTGCCTCAGCCTGTGATTGGTCGAGACGTTCCCGCGCTGAAACTGCCTTCACTCTGATTGGCTCCATGGACCTTTAATGTCAAGAAAGCCTTTCTTCTTACCTAGTAACTGTTCACGTCAGTGTGGAAGTTTTAAAAGCCTGAAAAGCTTAACCTCCTAAAGACTATCTTAAGTCAACAGTTTGTGAGACACCTGACTACCACATTTATATGTGCTTGTTGAACATGCCATTCCAGGTGCTCTTACAGTGACCCTCCAATCTTCTGAGAAGATCTTCTACTAGATTCTGGAGCATCTGCATGGCTCTGTCATGATTCGTGCTCTCTCAGCATGTAGAGCTGAGGTCGATCGAGAAGGCTGTTCCGGTTCATCCAACGCGAAGATGTTTAGTGGGGTTGAGGTCAGGGTTCTGTGAAGACCCTCGGGGTCTTTGGCAATCTTGGCTAGCGGTATCTTTATGGAGCTTGCTTTGTCAGGCTAGAATATGTTTGGGCCCCATAGTTCTATAATACCACACTTATATGTGCTTGTTGAACATCCCATTCCAGATGCTCTTATAGTAACTCTCCAGTAGCTCTTATAGTAACCCTCTGGACCCTCGGGTTCTTCGGCAATCTTGGCAAACCATATCTTTATGGAGCTTGCTTTGTCAGGCTCGAATATGTTTGGGCCCCATAATTCTATAATACCACACTTATATGTGCTTGTTGAACATCCCATTCCAGATGCTCTTACAATAACCCTCCAGTCTTCTGGGAAGACCTTCTACTAGATTCTGGAGCATGGCTCTGTCATGATTCGTGCTCTCTCAGCCTGTAGAGCTGAGGTCGATCGAGAAGGCTGTTCCGGTTCATCCAACGCGAAGATGTTTAGTGGGGTTGAGGTCAGGGTTCCGTGAAGACCCTCGGGGTCTTCGGCAATCTTGGCTAGCGGTATCTTTATGGAGCTTGCTTTGTCAGGCTAGAATATGCTTGGAGCCCCTTAGTTTTATATATCCATCCATTAAATATCCTTTCAGGGAAACTGGAGTTAACTTCGGGGTACACCCTGGGCAGGATGCAATCTATCACGGGGCTAACGCAGAGATGAACAACAATTCTCATTTACACCTCACTATGTTGGAGTGTTGGAGGAAACCGGAGCACTCGAAATGAGAAAGCCAACTCAGGCTCGCTGAGAAAACTCAGACTCCACACAGAAATGGCATAGTCATCCTGGAGATACGAGCCAAAAACCCTTTTGCTGTGAGGTGACAGTGCTAACCAGTGCGAAGCTCCACCGTACCACCCCACTAAGTTCCAGTAAAAGGAAACTGTAATGCTACAGCATACAAAAACATCACAGACAATTGTGGGTTTTTGTGGCAACAGTTTGAGGAAGGTCCATATGTGAACGCAATGGTGTCCACAAACTTTTGGCCATATAGTGTGTTTATTTGTCTGTCCTCTCACATCAACACCTAACATACTGTATCTTGCATTACAGGTCTTCATTAAACAATGCCGCAAGTCTTTTTTTTTCCTCCTTTTTTTTGGCCTCTCGGCTACTTTGACCTTATCAGAAAATGTATCCGCAGAAGACTATTTGATATGTTATCTTACAATCAGGAAATGCCTTCTGCAGAAGTCTATATGGGTAGGTAGCATATTTTACTAGGATATCTTATCATCAGAAAATGCCTGCACCATTAAAACACACGAGGCATGAATTTATGGGTGGGTGTGAAAGTGAAGCGTGCATGTGTTGAAAAAATAGGCATCAGCGAAATAAATCTCAGTACCAGTAATCTACTGACAGCCACATTTACCAGTAAATTAAGTGGGCATTGGGTAATACTGAGTTTTCAATCACTGTGCTTATTTATCAAGCATGAGTCATGAATGCCAAGTTCAAGTGTATCAATGTTACGCAAACGCTTGCCTGAACAATGTCTTTCTCTTGGACCAGAGCTAGATAATTATGACAAGGTAAAAACAAAGTACCGATTGCTGGTAACAACTAAGCCATAAGCAATGATACTGTATAGCAGAAGCATATACAATGTTATTTGCAAAAGGCCAACGGGACTAAAAGTTTTCATTCCAGCCAATCAGGAGCCACAGCTGACTGCCTCCGGATTGGTTGGAATGAAAAACTGCAGCCACACTGGAGAGCTAATGATTTGTCCTACCTTATCATACTGCCCTATCATTTCAGACCTCGTGAAGCTCAATACTGACATCTTATGGCACATGGATCATAGCACTTGTGCACACATTTCATGACGTTTGCAGTACATTTTATCAGAGAACATACAGGCAACAGATAAGAATGTTATTTACTGATATATAGGTATTTATTGCCTCTATTAGCAGTCTCGTCCACCCCTTTTGCACATCTGAACATTGACTCATAAAGGAAAAAAGCTATTTTTAATATATAATAGCTAATTTTTTGTTAACTCATTTGATTTTGTGAAAATTTAGTGTCCCAAAAACAGAGGACTTAACATTGAGGACTATAAGAAAGTATGCACTTTAGGCTACAGACAGGGACATTAGGTAAAGATGAAGAAGATTTTGAGCCAGGTTGGAGACAAATTGTCCTAATTTATATTACAAGTCCCTATACTGTTCTGCAAGTTGAAGTCATTTTACAGTAGGCTATTCCACAAAGGTTTTTTTTTTTTAGAAACATAGATACAAGTCAGGATCTGCCATGTCCAAGCACTCCTCACAAATACCGCCTCCAGTTCCAAGTTCTTGCCAAGATACCTAGAACAATAAAAAGACCATATATTAACATATCTTGAAGTTTTGTAACGTTCCCTGTAAGTAAACTGGTGCTGAAAGCTGATTGGCTGAATGACGCCATGTTTCTGATGAAATTTAGTAATTATTAATGACTAAATCCAGTTACAGATTAGGAAAGGGATGCAGCGCACCAGGTATCAGCTCAGCTGGACGTTTGGTTCCTGAGAAACGGCTATTTGAAATTAACTCTCACCCCTATGAACATGAATACCGTGAAATTTGAGTGAGACTGAATTAATTACTAGTAGGTTCTTCCCATAAAAATACTGTTTACATTTTCTGACAGTAGAGAAATTAAATTTT
>JAOVYU010000042.1:29060527-29072870 GCA_025674565.1 Synodontis membranacea
GCCTACTGAAAGGTTTTGGTTAATCAATGGCATAAAACAGTGCAATGTTGTTGTTTTTTTTACATTTGCTCAATACAATAAATATCCATATCTGTTCGAAATCTGTGGTGTCTTGCACATAGTAAACATGGCACACTAACTAACAAGAAAATATCCAGCCCCCCCACTCACTAAATATGCCCCCCCGCTCGCTAAATATGCCCCCCCGCTGGCTAAATACGCCCTCCCCCGTCGTTAACATGGCACGCGGACTAACAAGAAAATATGTAATTTGCACTCCATGTCAAAAAGGTTGCCGACCCCTGGTGTAGAACATAAATCACTATAATTTAAACAAAATTTTCAACTGATGGAGGTTTAGGCATATGAATGTTTGTGGTAATTTAAGTCCTAAATCACTGTAGCAGAAATGTTCATGTCAGCAGCAGTCCAACATCATCTTCACAGTCTAGGTGAATATTGAGGCTGTTCACATGGGACCATCCTCAACAGGAGCAAGTGTATATCAATGATGATAACTCCGACCAGAAGAAGGACATCAGGATGGATCAGACAGGTCCAGTACACGGAGGGGGTCAGAATCACGGGTATCTCAGGTAGTGTGTGCAGCTCGACACAGAGAGAGAGAGAGAGAGAGAGAGAGAGAGAGAGAGAGAGAGAGAGAGAGCAAGGAGTGAAAAGAGAGACAGTAACACAATAGTAACAAATTTAGTAACACAATGCTTGTTTGTCCAACTCTCACATAAGTATAAAGGTGTGTGTGTATGTGTGTGTGTGTGTGTGTGTGGTTTAATTATTTTGTTTTTATTTTCTCCCCTCATCATACAGTACCATCTTCACAATCATTGCTTTCTTCTGTCTTCTGAGTGAATGGTGATGACAGAGAAACAGATTCAGACAAAAAAGTAAGTGATATTTCTAGGTAGATAGAAAGAAAGAAAGAAAGATAGATAGCTAGATAGATAGATAGATAGATGTGAGAGACAAAATGCTGGGGTGCACAGAATAAAAAGCGAGAATAAAAGAAGGAGCTGAAAAAAGAGGAAGCGATGTGAGAGTGCTGAAGTTGGTGGAAGATGACGGAAAGATGGAAAGACCGAGTAAGAGACAGAGAGATGGCGGACACGCCAAACGGATCAGCTCTGCAGTCCTAATCCAGCAGCAAAATTACAGTGAGGTCAATATTTATGACTCACGCTCGCCACGACCCAACAAAGCATACGATTTCAGGATTTCTCCATGACACGCTACTGCTGCGCTCCGTTTTTTTCCCTGCTCCCCAGTCCCACAGTTCAAACTCCATCAGCAGGAATGAAGCTTTATTCCAGACTCATGTGATTATGGGCTGATCTAACAGATTTAGTGCAGTGGGCAGCAGTGTGTGTTACACACATCATAACACTGAGCGCTGGATTACACTGGACTCTCAGGACTTTTAACGGTGAGCGGTAAACCGCTGTTTTCCTGTTCTGGAGTTGTCTTTTGAAAATGGTGGTTCATCATATACCTGCTTCAAGTTTGGTGGGGCAGAGAAACAGTGGGTCTGATCACGGAGAGGACTGAAACCTCTGGATCACCGGAATTTGCTTGAATGAAGAGCATTACACGAGAACCCAAAGAACTCCCTTCCTCGCTGCCTGAGCTTAAGTGTCACAACCGGTCCATGGTTCAGAAGGAAATCTTTAACGTGAAATCAAACCTATGATCAGGAGTCTCGTGCCCCGGTGAACCAAAGATCAGACTCAAGTGTGGAGCTCAGATGAAGGACTTTACAGTATATGTTTACTTTCAAGACGCGAGTGTTAAAGTCTTCTCTGTTCAATATGGCACGCAATCCAGGCCTGGTCCTCCATCTGTCCATGCCATGTGTGCGATGGGATGATGATAATCATGATGTTAATGACCACACAGTCCAGGCAGCTGCTGTGTTAGGGTCCTGAGGGAGAACGGGAGATATCTCATTCTTCACGTATCACGCTGACAGGAATCTTGGACTGACACACAGCCAAGCGGAAAAATAGTCATGATAAGGTCATGAATTGTGATCCGTCCTGAAACCGTCATTAATGATATTCTGGCCGGCCCTTCTCTGCATCGTTATTTTCTCCGAGATGCCTCTCTGAATTTGTATGGAATATTTCAGTGCACTGCTCTTATATTATAATATAAAGAGTGTTAAAGGTCCACTACGCATGATTCAACCGACTGAATGCGCTTCCCTTACTCCTCCCTTTCCAAGAGTCTCTCAGAACGTACGGTGGCCATCAGGTGCTCACGGTGTACTTCCAAGTACTTACATTCACACCCTCTTACTTTTCCCCATGGTAAATAAAAGGTACAATCCACCAGTATTCAAAATATGGGTTCCCAAACTTGTTAGCCAGCACTGATTCCTCTTATTTCTATTTCCTTGTCTTCCTTTATTCTTCATTGTCTTCCATCCAGTGCTTCCTTCCAGATTCATGCTGCCACTCATCAAAACACGAAAAGCAGAAGGTACGTTCAAGAGGTCTGTCAGTTCTGAGCTACTGTAGAGGAGCAACATGGCGGCTCCGTAGAGGTGGACCCTCACCCTGTATAGATAGAAAGTTCTCATTCTAAGCTTACGAACACACAATGATTCATAGTTATAGGTAATTATGCACTTATGAAAACATACCTATGAATTCCATAATACTCAATTTCAGCCTCAAAAATCCTACATAATGGACCTTTAATTGTGACTATACTTCTGCACATATAGTCCTCTTCTTAGCCCAAGTCACGTGGACCCTAACAATCCGTTAATAATCCGATTCAAGCTTGATCGTGATGAAATTTCTTTGGAACGAAACACCCCGTTTCTATCCAGAACTGTATCGGATTGAAAGTGGTACTGTAGACCTCCGATAAAATATTAGCCATGTAAACACCTGCATCATTCTGAGCATGTCCAGTCCACCTCTGCGCTGCGATGACATTCCGGTATTCTGTTTGAGGTCTCACGCTGCTTTCGGAAGTATTGCACAATTGTGTTAAGATCTCGGTTGTTGCAAGGCAAATCTTTACGTAGACTCATGCTTTAAAAAAAAGAAATATAGGCACCTTTGAGGAAATAAAATAAAATAATGCATGTAAGTGTAGCTAATGGCTTGTCTTTCTCATTCAAGTACACAAGTCACATTTATATTTCAGCGTGTGCAGGATTTTCTGGTCAAAGAAACAGCACTAAATATTTATTCACTCGAGAACCACTCCTCTTACACCTAATTCAGGTTTGCACATCAATGCCCAAAATGATGATCATGATTATTAGAGTTATTTCGCCAATTCGGGAACAAAAGCACACTTCCTTTTTTTGTTTATAACCCGTATTATTACATAAGGAGCGTGAGCATAAAACAAAGATGTTCGTCGTTTTCCTGCACTCAATGGAAAATATCTGGATGGAAGATTGGTGCTTGAAAATAGCTTTGGGTTGAATAACACCTCAACAACAAACACAAAGTGACACTGAGATTTCGGTCTGCTTACACTGAAAAAAAAAAAAAAAACAGAAAGAAAAGAAAAGAAAGTACAATGCCTACCTTGTCTTTCTACCTAACAAAAAAAACAGGAGGAAAAAAAAAATAAAGCCACGGTTTCCAGGAGTAACAGTCATCACAGTTATCAGGTATCTACCAAGAATAAAATCTCTTAATTTCTGGGGGTTTCATTTATCATCCGTCCTTTCCCATCCCACCCCACTTACTGTCAATCACGTCGCGTAAATGACAGAGTAATTGCTGGGAAGGAGCACAAGGGGTGACAGATGAAATGTAAATGAAACAGTTCATTGTTTAGATCGAAAATCGAATTATTTTGCCTTGCAATCAAAGGAGCATTTTAAATATGGTTTAATGTTTAAAATACCTTATCAAAGTTGGTTTACGTTTAAAATAAGCCGTTCGTTCTTTATTACTGTATTTTGGTTTCGGCGTTTCACTCTCCGTTCTGTGTACGGCTCAGGAACGGCAGTGTTAAGAAAAATACTTACGTACTGAGGATCGCACTGGAAAAATCTGTTCGGGAATTTGACACAAAACTCTGTTTTACTATTTTACAGGATCGTACCGTAAAACAAATATTTTACATTTTACATTTTTACGGTACGATCCTAGGAAACCAGCATTCTGTTAATGACGCGCCAAATGCGACTGCGCTGTCTGGACAGCCCCGATCTACGCAACCCGTAGAGCTGAAACGTATATGGAGTTCGCTGGTCATGTGATTTCTCGGACTCGACCTTCTCCATCACCAGGAACCTATGCTTGTTAAGTGACCGATAACCTGATAAAGACCGACGCACATTATGGGCTACACAACCAAATTATAACCGTTAAAGAGAGCTCTTCGGTAACTTCAGCTTTCCTGAAAAGATGAATCTGGCTCCGGAGTGAACCTTCCATCTGAGCGTATCTCTTAGGAGCTTTTCGGTGTTGAGCACCTTTGCATTTCATATATGTATTCATGTGGAAAACACTTTTATCTAAACTGAGTCACCTGCTATCACTGAGGCAGATTCTAACTCCTGTATGTAGCTTCATGTAGTTGAAGTAGCTGAGTTAAGAGCTTGAGGGCCCAACATTCCTGACAGCTCTGAGTTTAATCTCAATGAAATGTACACAATCCTCATCTTACCCCAAATGTGGCCTCGATCAGCCTGTATATGTTTGGTGTTTGACTCTTTATTTTTGCACTGGAGCTAAAAGTACTGTAGCTAACAAGAAACACAAGTGTATCTCCTCAAAATGAAATGGCATATCCGAATATTCAGAGAATAGCATCAAGTGGCATTTGTCAAAAAAAATTAAAAATTTAATTATAAAACCATATAATTTTTTGTTTTACAGTATGGCTCAGGAAGTAGATAACATGAACAAGAGGTCAATGAGGCTGGCTCACCCTTCCCAGAATCTTTGAAAGCACATGTGACCACTCCCGGTTAGCTCTCTGTTCAGCAAAATCACTGTTAGTGATCCCTTGAAAACCCATCTCAAACTTTTTTCTTCAGTCATATGTCATATGTGGAAGCTCTCATCAAACGTGCCTCATCTTTTCTTTCCTTCGCGGCGGACCGCGAGACGGCCGAGGCCGGTTTGGGTCCGTCACCATGGACCCAATACGAACCATACGAAAAGGGAAGGGATCAGCGGAAAGGATTCAAAATACAGACCCTTTGACAAAATATTGTCCATTTCACTTGTTGTTGAGGATTGCTTTTGGAATATCGCTAGCGTCAAAAAAGGTGACTCGCTGCTTGGTGCAGAGGTTTCTGGGAAGGCTGAGCGGACCCCTTTAATACCACTGCGCTCCTTCTGACGGGTTTTTGTTCCCATAGCAACAGCTCATCCACAAGGACTTGTAAGGCATGGGAGGGATTTTTTTATTTATTTTTTTTTAAAAAACATTTAACAAAGTAAGACCTAAAATCGTTGATGTGGTGACTTTTTGTTGGATGACATTTATTTGTCGCTTATGGAAAGAGTCTGAGATGATGAAGCGCTTTGTAAAAAAGTCACAACGCTTTGTGAATTTTATCGTCACAGGAAAGACTTCAGGATAGTGGAGTTTGCGCTTTCCGGTTTCTTGGTTAAAATGAAAAGCTGAATTTTTTTGAAACAGAGAGAGAACGAGAGAGAGAGACAGACAGAGAGAGATAGAGAGAGAGAGAGACAGAGAGAGAGCACTTAGTGACACTATGCATGTGTGTCACATATATGTAAATATTGCACTTCGGGGGATTGCAGCACTCCACCTGCGCGTCTTAACAAATCACCGCCACCGACCAGCATGTGTAACTTTCCTATAGATTTACAGAAGAATTCCACCTTCAAACTTTGGGGGGCAGGACCAGGGGGGGTGATAAGCACATAGCCTCCTGATTTATTGCACACAATGATGCCAAACTGCACTAAGAAACATAAGTGATGCTGGCTGCCCAATCTGTCACGATAGCTGGTAAAGCTTGTAGTCTGTAAAGTTCATGGGTGCGGCACGGCTACAAAACTAGATGCTGGAAACGCTTCAGTTATCTGATAGCTACGTCACTGTCAGTGCTCCAGCAAAACCAGACTACTTTTGCTCTGAGGGAAATTGTTTCAGCTGAACCTTTCCTTTACACCGCTGATCATCCATTTTGCAAATAAAGTGCTCTGAGACTCGTGAAAGAGCTCAGCAAAGGCGCGCCACACGGCTGCCAAATACTAGTCGTTCCGAATAAATATAAGAAGAATGTTACTGGAAAGATGTGGAAACATGATTTGCTTCGGGGAAAAAACTGCATGTGTGAAATTAATATAAATCAGCACAATGGAATGCAGAAACATGAAACAAATGTTCATTAATAACATCCTGCCTTCATATAATTCATTTAACTAACATCAATCCTTTCAGTAATGCTTCAAGCAAGTACCAGAAATACAACAGGCATGCGATGATATTACATTTTCGAATCATTTTATTGTTTACAAGAAATCACTCCTGCATGTATCTGGTGTTGCTAGGCAGCATTTTAAAGGAACACAAAATAAAAACGGTGACAATAGGAACACTGTTGAATATCAAAAGATATTAGACTGTATATCGGGACAGCAGAATCAGTGAACATGCGTGCGTACTGAATGCTTCACGATGCTAAACTGCTTCTCTTCTCAGCACTCGTCCTGATCCGATATCCAGTTTTCATGCTGTAATAATTACCTGACCTTTAATCACGGTTTACAACGTTACACAATCCTGCATTTAAAAATAACAACATGCAGCACTTTAGCCCCGAGACATTACCAACACAAACGATGCCCCGAAAAACTCTCCCGAACTAAGAAGCCTCGTCAAAACTGACAGATTTATACGATTATACGTACAATGATATCTGAATTTTTAAGAAAATGTCTTTTACATAGAGCATAAATGAAACAAACTGGTCAAACATTTTCAGTTTTATTTCTAGACGATTTTAAGATGACATTTCCGGCATTATAATTAAAGTATTGAAAATAGTAAATATTCAACACTAATAGACGATGAAAAAAAAAAAAAACACCAATATATCCTATAATGTATATGATATTAGTTAATACATTATGTTGGCCCAATGATGAAAAAACATTACTTTTATTTGATTAAAAATTAAATAATGATGCATGCTTTAAAATGAAAACTCTAAGTTAATTGCATCAACGAAAGTAGAGATATACTGGTCATTTTTATTATTATTTTTTTTTTATCATGCTTTCAAAGAACATGAAAAGTGAGTGTATCGCACAAAAAAATGCACAATACGTATCATATCATGATCCAGCTGTTACGATTCAATACACTGCGAGGTTGCGATACTGTAAGCAAGGCAATATAGTATATGACTTGCCTATAAAGAGCATGCCCTGTTTTTTCATTCTTTACAGGAGAGGACAGGTATTCTGAGACGACCGTTAGTGAAGTTACTGAGATATTGGATTATGGGAGGCGGGGCTTAGAGTATGTGTGTATGAACGGGAGGCGGAGTCAAGGAGAAAAGACAGATCATTGTCACAGTCCAGTGCTCCTTTAAAAATTACCAGTCAAACATAAAGCAGGGAAGGTATCAATATTTTTTGACGTGTCCACAATAATAACAGTGTGGAAGATGAATATCCATCCAGAACATCGTCCAAATGAACTAATCGGACTTCTGGCCACGGAGTGTAGAGAGCAGACCTCACGTCTGGCTTGGTTTAATCACATGAGCTGGAGCGAACGGCTGCTGTTTACCTGGACAGGACGCAGACACAAACACGCACACGGACTGCCAGGCTATGTGTGTGTGTGTGTGTGTGTGTGTGTGTGTGTGCGTGTGTGTGCGCGTGTGTGTGCGTGTGGGTGGGTGGGTGTGTGTGCGTGTGTGTGTGTGTGTACTTGCTACAAATTGAGCACAGAAAATAAACTTATTTAACCAACAGATTGAGAACATTTTTGGAAAGTGAGGACATTTTGGCTGGTCCTCACTTCTTCAAAGAGGCTGTTTGAGGGTTAAGACGTGGTTTTAGGGTTCAGGTTAGAATTTAAGGTTAGGGTTGGGGTTAGGCATTTAGTTGTGATGATTAAGGTTAGGGTAAGGAGCTGGGGAACGCGTTATGTCAATGAGTGTCCTCAAAAAGATAGAAGTACAAGTATGTGTGTGTGTGTCAAAGTAAACTAAATGTGTAAAGGAAAGTACTGGTCAATTTTGTTCAACAAACACTCTTTCAGTGACAGAAAACATGGAAAGAAAGTGAATCATGCAAAAAAAAAAAAAAACACACACACGAACACACACACACACACACACACACACCAGGCTGGACTAATTGTTGTTCTTTAACATCCATCCTGTCGGTCATCATGTTATTAACAAGTCCCGCCTTTACAGCTCAGAAACACAAACACGGTGAAATCCAGTCCAGCGTGCAATTACTGAATAAGCGAAAGCACAATTTGCTTCGCGCTAATAGCATAACAACGGCAAAAGAAATACAACGCGACTAAATACAAGACAGGAAGCTGAATTAGATATGTGAATGTGTGTGTGTGTGTGTGTGTGTGTGTGTGTGTGTGTGTGTGTGTGGCCTACGAGTTTCATCATGCCAAGAAGAGCAAACGTTGCATGAATTCAAATTTAGCAACGGGGAATTAAAAAAAATAATCAATCACAACAGGCATGTCTGAGATCTAAGGAGACATGCTAGAGCTGCAGCACATATAGTTAAAGTGCACTAAACAAGGGCACTAAACAGTACCCTTCTTTGTCACCGGGGTGGTACCCTTCTCCTTCGTTCATTTAAACATGGCTATATTTGTGCCTCACGGTTTACGGCGCATAACTGGAAAAGCTCTAAGGTAATATTCCTTCCCTACCTCTGATGATAAGCCCTATAGTAGCCATCAGGAACAAAAGCAATTTCCTCCAGGGAAAAAAAAAAAATACCGCACTAGGCTCTGTATCTGCTACTTTGCTGCCATTACCAAGTGACATTCCCAACCTGTCAGTTGGTCCCCAAGAAACTAACAAGCTAATAAGAAAATCCTAGCAGGGTGAGGAAACATTTTACCTGAGGATTGGATGGCTTGATGTTAACAGCATAAAGGATTAATGTCCTTAATCCTGATGACGTGATTTTGTAGAGAGTGTAAGGGTAATACTGGCTCCTTGGAACAGTCGCTAGGGTTTACAGAATGGTGCAAAAAAAAAAAACAGTTCTGAACAGCAACAGCAAAAAAAAACTGTTCTGCAGCTGAAACACTTCGTTGATTAAAGAGATCTGAGGAAAAAGGCCAGGTTTGGGCTGACAAGAAGCTTAGAGGAACTTAAATAAGCACTTTGTGAAATGGTGGTGATCAGAAAAGAATCTTAAAAGGGCACAGTATATCTGCAGACGCTCAAGACCACGTCAAGTTCGCTTCCTGTCAACCAAGAACAGGAATTCAAGACTACAGTGGGAACAGGCTGACCTAAAGCTGAACGTTAAAGACTGGAAAAAGACCAGGCCATCATGACATTTTTATGATCTTTAGCTCCGGATGTGTTGTGGATCCAGACATGCTTTTCTGCACACCACGTTTGTAAAGTGTGCTTATTTAACCTCCTATATAGTTGAATTTTCTTTATATTCTAATGTTCAAGACATTCACGTACGTGTTATTGATATGCATGTTTCAGATGACACACGAGCCGGGGTTTCCGTCGTAGTTTTAGCACAAAACAGAAGCGATATTTCTGACAAAAAGAAATTTCGACAAAACACAATTGCACAGAGACTGTGTTTCCACCCAGTGATGTTATGCAGTTAAAAATGGGGTTTTCTCCTCTCTTGATAGATCTCACAGGACACCCTTTTTCCAGAAAGATGGCGTTTCTATTTGCACTTCTGATGTCATGTCATGTGAATTAAATGAAAAAAAAAAAAAGAAAAGAAAAACGTGCTTTATTTTCAAGTTTGTGAAATATTGCTTTATAGAATGGTCTGAAAAACCAAGTGGTGTGAGCGGAAATATTTTTTTCGCGATACTTGAGATTTAAAATAATAATAATAATAAAAGAATAAAATAATAATAATAATAATATTTCCATTACTTTTTAGTTCACAATTTCAAATTGCGCATTAAGAGGGTTAATGGAAACCTGTCTATAGTCCACAAGATGACTTGAGTGAAAACAAAATTGCCATTTAAAACGAGTGATATTTTTGCGTTATGGACATACTGTATCACATCACGAATAACAGAGGTGA
This sequence comes from Synodontis membranacea, assembly GCA_025674565.1. Taxonomy (NCBI): domain Eukaryota; kingdom Metazoa; phylum Chordata; class Actinopteri; order Siluriformes; family Mochokidae; genus Synodontis; species Synodontis membranacea. The sequence continues at coordinate 29,070,793 of JAOVYU010000042.1, forward strand.
CACGGCTACGTGGTCAAGTGTCGAAAACGAAATATCTAAAAATAGGAATTAAGAATAAAATCTCTGTCCTCAGACTATAGTAAAAAGTAATAATAATAATAATTTATTATAATAATCTGTGTCAATATTCCTGATCTTTGTTTTATCTTTTCCTTCTGTATTTCCCAGCAGGGATTAACAGAGCTCTGTTATTCAATCAAATCGTCCTCGAACAGCATCCAGACCGGATTCCGGATTCAAAGTCGGATCCCCGGAAGCGGTCCGAACCGACTAAGAGAAAAGACTGACAAGTAGACGGGATCGGATCGAGGGTCACGCGCAGACCCGGCTTACGATCCGATTATCCGTCCATCCAGATGTGCAGCGTTAAATTCTCACTGGATTACAGTAGTTTAAACCAATTTCCCTTCCTGTCCCTGCGTTCACTCCTTACTCTTTCACCAAACAGGGCTCTTTTTTTTTCTCCTCTGCTTTCCAGCTAAGAGTCTGGATGACCTGAGAAAAAAAAAAACCCAGCAGACCTCCAAGAAACAGAAAAAAAAGAAAAAGAAAGGAAAGAAAGGGAATGGAAAAGAAAAAAAGGAAAACACTTGAGGAAAAAAAAAAAAACACTTCCCAAAAATGTCCAAATACAAACCCCACTCCCATCTTCACACCAGTCTCCTTATATAGCTACCATCTCCTCCAAGTGTTTAGTGTTTGAAAAGGTTTTCAGATTTATGCTTCATCTTGAACCTTCTGAATGTAAACATGTCAAACCTTCCCCTTGAATCAAAAAAAAAAAAAACCCAGACAATACTCAGGCTGGAATAATAAAGGGAATAATGTAGGGAAGGAATACTGGATCCAGACTCTATTATTATTATTATTATTAATATTGTTGTTGTTATTATTATTATTAATAATAATAACAATAATAATAATGTTATGGGTTTTTATTATTAATAATAATAATAATAATAAAATTGTTGTTGTCGTTGTTAATATTATTAATATTATTATTGTTGTTATTATTATTATTATTATTATGTTATTGGATTATTAACTGTTAACAGAATTAAAAAAAAAAAAAAAACTCACCCGAAATCATCGTCCATGGACTTGAAGAAGAATTTATAGTTGGGTTTATTGAGGACTTGTTTAAAGTGAGCCAGAGTGACTTCTTCGGCAGGGACTGACACTTTCACCAGGTATGGAGTCTCCTGCTCGTCCAGGTGGTAGATAATTTTCGTCTCCCCCATTGCGGCCCGCTGGGGTGGAGAAGGCCGGGAGCATCGGGACTCGCGTACCTCCCGAAGCCGCTCCTGGGCGCCGGGACGCCGGTGAAGGCTGGTGCGGTGATCCGCTGAGCTCCGTAACACCGGGACTCTGAATGCGCTGTAACGCTCCGCTTTCTTCCTTCCCTTTTCCTTTCTTTTTCCTTTTTTTTTTTTTTTACCAGAATAAACACGAATGAAATTTCCAAATGAATATCCTGCAGTCTTTACTGTACAATGTTAAATATTCCTCTCTTTTTCGTCTTTCGTTATTGTTGATATAAAAATAATAAGTGTATATTTATTCCTGACTCTGACTGTAAACTTGTACTCTAATTCTCTTATTAATTCTCTTACTGCCTCTAACAGATATTTAACACCGTAGAGGATTAAACACTACTGCAGAAAGAAACCAACATGCCTGGATGATCTCGTCATTTATCAGTCCTCTTTTTTTTTTTTTTTTTGCACAGGTATTGTCCAGAGACGGAGGAATATCGGACTGGTCCAGATCGGACTGTGGATGAACATCACTGCTTTTCCTTCCTTCCCTTTGGAACAGCTGGGGGGTTGCCAGATTGTACAGTTTCAACCAAAAAGGACAATCAGTGCAGGTGGAAATGACAGGTCTGTGTTTTCAGGGGAATCTTTTTGTTTTTTAATATGGGTTTTTTTGGGGGGGGGGGGGGCTGCATATATAACTTCTTCTCTTACACTGAAGTAATAAAAAAACATCAAGACTTAAAAAAACAAACAAAAAAAAACATGATTTTTTTTGTGCAATCACAGTCACTGCTTTATGCCTGGATGGATGGATGGATG
>JAOVYU010000042.1:29092741-29117034 GCA_025674565.1 Synodontis membranacea
AGCTTCCGAGAACAGGCGAGATCGGGCACCCCAGGGCAGCATGGCTGTTCGGTGACTGCGTCTTGGATTAGTCTTGGTGGTCGTTCGGACTTGTATCCGGATGCATTTTAAAGCCAAGTGTAAACAGGGTCTAACTGTGTATTTTGGGAAAGGGACGCTGAAGGTTTGGTACATTAGTAGTCTTTCTGGGATGAGATGGAAGAACTGGATACAGTCCGAAGAGACTGAGCTGTCACCCTCAACGGTGAAGTCAAATCTGGTGCCAAGTTTGATGTCCATCAGTGCCTTCCAACTTTAATCTGTACTGCTGAGTCGATCCCAGATAAGGGATACACCCTGGGCAGGTCAATAATCTATCGCAGCACTAACACAGAGACAAACAAACGTTCACACTCACACCTTATGGGCAATTTAGATCAGCCAGTTGACCTAATCTGCATGTCTTTGGACTGTGGGAGGAAACTGGAGAGCCTGGAAGAAAAACATTCAGGCACGAGGAGAACATTCAAACTCCACACAGATAGTCGTCAAATGGCCGGCATGTCTGAACCCAAAACCTTCTTGCTGTGAGGCCTCAATGCTAAACACTGCACTCCTGTGCCACCCTGGAGTTGAATGTTTTTTGCCAAAAGCCGGAACTTTATTCTCAATAATTGTGTTGCCACTGGGGAAGATATTATTCTTATTTTTCTAATACATAAAACTAGATCCTTTAAGAATAAACCCAGTTTCAAGCGTTGGAAGAATGACTTAAAACGTTTTGAGTGAGTCACTGAAAGTTTTCAAAGACAAGGACTCCCTCACCATTGGTTTCATTACAAGATAAGGTTAAGCTGATCTGTGTTAATCTAATCATTTTTGACGTATTTATCTCTTTTTTCTTTCACATTCGGTTTCGTTCTTGCTCAACCAGGGGCAGAAGAGTTCTTGATGAACACGTCAGGAAAGGTTGCCTTGTTTGTTTGTATTTGTCACGTTCTCAGAAAAAAAAAGTAATTAGAACGACAGGCTTAAACTGTATTGACGTGCTCTTTCTTATATGTTAGTGTTTATAGCACAGTGAGGTTGAGTTCTCGAACCTGATCGCTCAGAAGGTGTGCATTATTGGGGGAAAGTGATGGAAAGACTGCCTATTACGATAAGCTAGAAGTGAGAATAGGAACTAATTAATCTATGAATCCAACCATAATCCTTTAAAATGCATGATATTGTTCATGGAACTGTTTAGAATAACACACAACAGTATAAACTGTGCCGTATAAATTTTTTTTCCCCACTTTGTAGGATAGATACGCTCTGCTTCACGTCATGCTGTATTTGTCTGCTCAACAAAAGCACAACAAGGTTGTAGTGTTACAGTCTGGATCCGAAATTGATTTCTTAGGAATTTTATACCTTCTGATATCTAACAGTTGAAAATGCAAAAATATTTTCATTGTGACACTGTGATTGGCTGCGTAAGCATTTTGGAAGCTAATATTTTCTCCTTCTTTGTTGTTTTGTAACGGTGTAGTTTTTGGCAGTACGCTTAGACTCCTCGTCTTGTTGGAAGGTCTTGACTCTTCTAGGTTCTGGAACAGGTTTTTTTTTTCTTCTCTATTTATCATCTCCATCCATGCTAATGAGTTTCCAAGTCCCAGATGATGAAAAACATCACCACAACATGATGCCACCACCACCACCACCGTGCTTCACCGTGGGGGTGGTGTTCTCATAATAGGAGAAACTCGATGTGAAGTTGGAAAACGATGGAATTTTTACCTGATTCTGACCTTAACCAGTTTATTAAAATAATAATAATAATAAAAAAAACCACTTCCATAAATGTCTACGTACATCTACACGATAGTGTCAAATTCAGTAACGGCAAAGTACTGCAGAAGAAAAAGACCTATCTGTTCAATCCGTTAGCAGTTTTAATTTCGGATGCCCCTAATGTACCATTTTTCGAGGACGGAAGATCTGTATTTGCAGAAACCCCAAACACCTCAAACGTCCTCCAAATCCACCTCGCTGCATTCAAAACCATTGAAATTGATTTTCACCACTTATTTTACCTCTTTTCCTAAGACGTTGGATCTTTCAACTGGCTTCCTATCACAACACCTTCATAAATCAGCATGTGTTTCATGTACTGTAAATTACTGCAGATGTACTCCACTGCCTTCAGAAAGTATTCACCCCCTAGTGATTGTTTCTCTTTTTGCTGGGTTGTGACATCAAATTTAAATATATCAGAAGTTTTTATTCCCCCACCCCCGCTTCTTTTGAAGTGACTCTCTACAGAAATAAAATGAGACAACATGATCTAGATGTGTACAGAAGTATTTTTTTTAAAAAAAGCCAGAAAACTCCATAATTTCTAAGTGTTCAGTCCTTTGTGAATTGTTATTCTGCAGCAACCACAGATGAGTTCTTTTTGATTGCGGTATTGTCTCCCATTCCCCAAGGCAAATTTTAGATGAGAAGGCCCGACAGCATCTGTTCTACCCGAGACGCCTCAGGGACTTCAAACTTCCACTGAGGGTCCTAAAGAACTTTTACACCTGCACCATTGAGAGCATCCTGACGGGAAACATCTGCACCTGGTTCGGGAACAGCACCAAGCAGGACAGACGGACTCTCCAAAGAGTGGTGCAATCAGCCGAACGCTGAGCCCCCTGACCTGCAGTCCATCTACACCAAGCGGTGCCGGACCAAAGCCAGGAAGATAATGAAAGACCTCAGCCATCCCAACAATGGACTCTTCTCCCTGTTGAGGTCAGGGAAGCGTCTTTGCTCCCTCAAGGCCAACACGGAGAGAATGAGAAGGAGCTTCTTCCCTCAGACCGTGCGGGCTTTGAACCAGAACACCACCTAGAACTGGACTCAGATAAATCCCCCCCCCCCCTCACACAAACTGAACTGCACTATTATGTATGTACCTTGTTGCTGAAATTGCACATTTTGTTCCTTTTACGTCGCACATTCTCTGGTTTATTTGCACATTTTACTTCATTGATTGCACATTACTTCCGTTGCACATATTTTTTATTTACAGTTTATATTTTATATCTTTGTGTCATTCTATATAGCCATATCTTTATATATTTTAATCTTTCAAATATTTATATCCTTTTATATCTGCATTTCTTTTTATCATATTTTTGTTTATTCTCTATTTTTTTTTGTTTTTGTTTTCTATTTTAATGTCAATGGGTCGGGCACAACAAATACATTTCACTGCATGTCGTACTATGCATGATCGTGTATGTGACGAATAAAATTTGAATATGACTTGATTAGATTAAGCAAAAATTTATTTTTTTTTAACGCCAAGGACGTCTAAATAACTCAGTTTAACTTTATTTCTATGGAGTCGCGTCAAAAAACAGAAGAAAAATCCCATTCTAACCTACTTATATTTGGTCTTGTAATAAAGCAAAAAACAGAAAGAATAATCCCTAGGGCGTGAATACTTTCTGGAGGCACCGCATTAAGGTTAAGTGGGGTGTGCCACGTGCATATGATGTGCAAATAAAGGAGAAGAGAGTGGGGCTCGTTTCCATGTTGGTTATATTTAAAACAGCACTTCCTCTAATGCATAATAGGTTTAGTATGTCTTAAAACAGTACACCAACTGGGAAAAGCTTGTTATTTGAACATATAATGGATAATATATTCAGTAATAATAAGATATTCTGTATGAGACGTTATTGCATTCTTTCCAATTTCATTTGTTATATCCAGTAGTTTATTATTATTATTATTATTACTACAATAATAACCAATCAGGTTTAGCATGTTAACATTTATTAACATTTCAGTAATTTACAGTATGTTTCGATCTGGATATCAACATTACGAAATCGTTCTTGAGGCTCCACAGCGTTCAGTCAATTTATTCGTCCGTACGTTTCAAATTTACAGTTCTATCTGCAGCGAAAACTGCTTTATAAACTTAATTATTCCCGACTGGCGTGACGTAGGCGCCGTTTCTCTTAACACCACCCCCCCCCCCTTCCCTCAATCACAAAACACGCAGACGCAACAGGCATACACCTAAAATAATTTTATTGACAAGACAGAGAGTTCCTTCTCCCTGTTCAACATCTCAGGCCCTTTACAAGGCAAATAAGAAAATCATGCTAAGGCTGTGGAAAGTAAAGAAAATAACAGATGGCTGGACGTCCTACCAAGGGGTAGGTGTAAAATTCACCTGATCCAAGTTTCTTACCCAGAGTGATGCCTTTCCAGAGCTTTGCTCTGACAGCTCACTCTGCTCTGCGCAAAAAAAAAAAAAAAAAAAAAGAAAACCCCAAAACAAACCCATTTACTATGCCCGGACTCGTGCTTAACAAGCATGAAACAGGAAAAGTTACAGTACGAGGCTTTATACCAACAGTGGGGGAGTTGGTGAGCTCTTCTGACTGTGTGAATGTGCAAGGACGAGCAAAAGAAAAAAAGAAAAAAAAAAGGTCACAAAAATAGACACGTCGGCAGACTAAAATGAAATGATGAATAATAATAGAAACATGTACAAGGCCCCTTGGCACAAATGCGACCGTCCTTGTTGTGTAAAGCAAGTATTCTGAGAAGCAGCACATGTCTTTCGGTAAATGTCTGTCCCCTAACTCGGTGCCATCAAAACTGTCCTGTCAACGTCATCACCAGCATCAGGAGTTCAAGTTACGAGACACCACACAGTCAAACAAGTCGGCAGGAAAAGGAAAAAAAAAAAAAAAAGAAGAAGAAGAAGAAAAAAAAAAAATCAAGTTATTCGACTCAAGGTTATGGTACAGTGACTTGTGCACGTGACACAGACGTGAACAGAGCTGATGCACAAAAGCTCTGGATGCACACACACACCCTTTACCCAGTGTAAATAATATCATCTTAGAATAGATATAGATAAACACTCTATGAAACACACCAGTTCGCATGGATGGAACTACATGAAAACCGATGTCCACTTGTAATAATGCAAAATATCGTTACAGTATCAGTATTTTTTTTTTTTTTTTGACCTGACCATTGCAGCTAACATTAAGTACATCTGAACAGGCATGTTCATTGTTCAGTCTCCATAGAGACACAGTATTCCTGCTTTCCAGACACGGCAAAGCCCCAGACGCCTGCAGTAGCAGGTGACGCTTAAGCACCGGTGACTGGTTTATTCAGTCAAGGATGTTTGTATATCCTCTAACCCTACCAAGTGCATGCTTGTTTTTTTTTTTTCTTTCTTTTTCTTTTTTTTATCCTCTAACGGAAATCTTGTTCTCTACCGCAGCCAGCATGGCGCAAAAGCGAGAGTTCTCGTTGGCCAGAAGTCTGGACGGCTCGTCGAATTCCACCACCTGGGTCGAAGAAGGACAAAGTTAAAATTCATTGGGATTGGGGATTTCTGCAAATAATAAATAAAAAAAAAAAAAACCGTCAATTTAAAGGGGACTGAAGGTTACCTGGCCCTGGTTGAGCACCATGATGCGGTCGCAGCTGAGCACAGTGTGCAGTCTATGTGCGATGGTTAAGGTTGTGCAGTCTTGGAACGAGTTACGAATGGTTTCCTGGATTAGGGAATCTGTCTCTGTATCCATAGCAGCAGTGGCCTCATCCAAGATCAGGATCTATACAGAAGTGGAAGGGAAGAAGAAGAAGAAGAAGAAATTAAAAATCACTCCGGGGTTCTTGAGACCAAGCAGAGCCTAACATAGGCTGTGTTTCAATATTGTTTCTTGATGCCATTTCCTCATTTCTCCTTCGGGAACTCCTTGTCGTCAAGCAACAGCGAAACCTCACGGACTCGAGTGAAGATGATCAGATTTGCCGAACGCTTTCGGAGAATTAAACAGATTTCAGGAGCGCAGATTTCTGATGCGGTGCTTTTCAAGTCAGGGAGGGGAAAAAAAAGCAAGCAAAGCAAAACGACATTTGAAATAAGATTTCAGGAAGATTTTTTTTTGATTTGGTACAAATTTTGAGAAATAGTGAACAAGTTAGCTAGATGGCGATCAAGCAATTTGGCTTGAATACTAGTAGATGTTTATGACTATGTACATAGTTTTTCAACCATACGGCTTCAGTTGTATTGTAGCACTGCACACACACACACACACACACACACACACACACACACACACACACACACACACACGCACACACCAAAAAAAAAAAAACCTTAACAATGATGCAAGTATACTAATATGACCAAAAGTTTGTGGACACCTTACCATCACACCCATATACGCTTGTGTGCACGGGCACAATGTTTGATAATCGGCACTGCTGCTACTCTTGGATATTGGATATCTTGTGATCATAGCAGGAAGTTTGCAAAGAGATTCTAGTGCAAGGACACGTTTTAACGTGACTTATACAGAATGTTGGACGGCTGCTTTGATTTCACCATTCCGTGAACAAGGATCCTTTATAGCCAAAGTGTAACTTTTGCTTTTCATCCAATTCCAGATTTAGTCCCCTTTTGCTGTTATAATAATCTCCACCTCTTCTTTTTGGGAAAAGGATTTCCACTAGGTTTTTGGAGTGTGGGTGTGGGGATTCGTGTTCATTCAGCTACAAACAGTATTAGTGCGCTCAGGTGCTGATGTTGGATAAGCAGGCCTGCGGTGCAGTCGGTGTTCCAGTTCATCCCCAAGGTGTTCAGTGGGGCTGAGGTGCAGGACACTCATGTCTTTATGAACTTTGCTTTGTGCACAGAATCAATGTCATGCTGGCATCAGTTTGGGGGGAACACCAGCGCGTGGGTGTCAGGTGTTCATATACTTTTGGCCATGTAGTGAAGCTTATGAGTTTCTGGCAGAAGAACAACAACGACAACAAAAAAAAAGTACCCTTTTTTTTTTTTTTTTACATTGCTAGGAAATGCTCACCTTGCACTGTCTCAGCAGTGTTCTAGCCACACACAGCAGCTGCCTCTCGCCCACTGAAAAGTTCTCCCCGTTCTCCACGACCTCAGACTCCAGCTTCAAGGGCAGCTGAGACACCTGTGCATGGAGAGGCAGGAGAGAAAGGTGTAGGTGTAACTGGGAGAGGTGAGAAGACGGGGAGAAACTTATGGCTGATTGTGGGTGGTCTGCTTTCAGCCTGGTGACTTACACACTCCTTCATGTGCGTCCTCTCCAAAGCATCCCAGATCTGTGCCTCTGAATATTGGTTGAAAGGATCAAGGTTCGATCTGTTCGGAGAAAATATTGACATGTTTACTTTGACGACACAAGCCTGAGAGGCTTCGAAAGAAAGAAAGGTCTTCGCTCATGAAAACCTATGGGCCGTGACTGAGCTGATGCTATAGAGACCATAACATATTAGAACGTGTGCATTAATATAATCCTGCGATTCTACTGTCGGAGCCGCTGATTAAAATCAACACCTTCTGATTCCAGAATCTAACCGTGTTGTGACGCAAGTACAAATTTAAGTACTGGAAAGTGTTCGAAGACTGTAATAGATGCCTGGCAGAAAAGAGAAGTGAGCACTGACCTGACAGTTCCACTGAAAAGCACGGGTTCCTGCGGAATGATGGAGAGCTTGCTGCGTAAATCAGCGAGGCCAATGTCGCAGATACTAACACCGTCGATCTTTATGCTTCCGCCGCACGGCTCCACCAGCCGGAACAGAACCACACCTAAGGAGGACTTCCCTGATACAGAGAAGCAATAAGAGCTCATAAGAGTGGGTTTTGTGTTTTTAAAGATTTGTCAGTCATTACATAGTAAACCTTGTGCTCTGTTGTCCACTGGGAAGTCCATTAAACGGTTTAAAGCCATTTCTAGCTCGGGTCAAAATAACGTATCCTTCATACGCACGAGTATGAGATTAAAACTACGTGACAGAGTACAAATATAAATTAGACTGGACAGAAGATGAGGATTAAGTGTGCAGATAAACATGTACATCTCAGTACATCTGTAGTCTGCTAAAGAACACTGACCTGAACCTGTCCGGCCCACAATCCCCACCTTCTCCTTAGGTCGGATTGTGCAGGAGAGTTTCTTCAATACCAGTGGAAGGTCCTCTCTGTACTTCATCTCAACGCTGTCAAACACAACCTCTCCTTCCTGTGGCCAGTCTGAAGGAGGAGCTTTGTTCTTCACCCGTGCAGGAGCCTCCAGGGACAGAGACTGGAGAAGAGAGGGACGGGAAATGATTGAAGAGTTCAAACAGGACTTGCGGATTTGTACGGTGCACAAAGTATAAACTGAATGATGAAGTTATAAGTAAAGTAAACTCGGACGAGACAAATTTTCATCATCGTTTTATCATCACCATTACAATCGTTGGTAAAAAAAAAAAAGTGTGGCGATGACATTTCATTGTAGGCCTTTTTAATAGCTGTTCAATTTTGGTCAAAAGTGTTGACTGGCTAAATTGAGCCAACATTTTTGGCCTTTTTTGAAAAGAAAATTATGTCTGAAATTTCTTGTTGGAGTATATTATAGTGAACTGATGTCATGTAGAACTATAGACACGAATGTATCGGAACAAGTGCATTAATACAAACCTTTGACTTGCTTTACTGTTGGAACTTGAGTAAACGCTGCTGTTATTAAGACAATCTAATCTAATTAAGACAAGAGCTCTGGACAAAACATTACTAACAGAAGACAGTGTGAGGGGGTTACACTTCGCGGTTTGAATTGCGCGGCTTCGCTCTATTGCGGTTTTTTCAAATACAGTATATCCATTAAAAAGTTGATCGAGACGGGGAAAATGCGAGTTGTGCTCGGTTGTCTTGAGTCAATTATTTTTATTTTATATTAACTTTTTTCCAAAAAAGTGGGTGTTATTTCATGTCTAGAGGGCTCTAATAATGTTAAAAACCATATCTAGAAGGTCGTATACAGGTTTTCTATGCTCTAACTACGCGGAAATACTACTTCTCGGAAATTCACTTATCGTGGTAGAGTCTGGAACGGATTAACCGTGATAAACGAGGGTTTACTGTAGTGTTAAAATGCAGAGCTCCTACGCAAACTACATGAAGGCAGGTCTGAAGAGGACATGGAGTTTTGGCAGGGAACAAAAACTCAATACAGATTAATGAATATGTAAAACTAAGCAAAACTCCGATACCTCAATGTAGTGGTAAATTCTCTCTACTGAGGTGAAGCGAGCTTCTGTCTCAGAGGCAAGGCGGACGGTGAACTGGAACAGACCGGTCAGCTAAAGGAGACAGATAATCATTTTCCTTGTAGCATGGGTTTTTAAAAAACACATGTTCTTTTTATGATTTCCTGAACCAAAATTAAACCCACAGCAGAGTAATATGTGCTAGAATACTGCAGAATAAAGAAACAAAATCAGCACTCTTGCCAAACCCATCCAATCTAGAACACATTTTTTTTCTTTCAAATCCATAAATACTAAAACTGCTGTAGATGGAATCACGTTCCTTGCTTTTCGCACTCACCTGAACAGCGTAGGATATTGCCAGGCCTGCGTATGCAGGGGGTATCTGTCCATGCATGAGGACAATCATCAGTGCTGTGATGCTGATAAGTGCAACGCTGATCACATCCAGACGCACAGCAAGCCAGCGCATTGCACAGCTGAACAGGTAAAACGGGGCCTGGTTCTGATCCAGCAGCTCCCGATACCTGAGGAAAAAGCAAAGGAGGAGAAATGGAATCAATCAGTGTGTATAAGTTTCTGCACTACTGATCAGATACTGGACAGTGGATCAAGAACCTATCCCAGGAACACCGGGCTTAAGGCAGGAATACTGTACAACCTGGATTGGACGGCTGTCCACGACGGGGAGCCATACACATATACATTCACGCCTAGGGACAATCCACCTAACCGGCATGTTTTTGGACAGTGGAGGAAACTGGAGAACCTTAGAGGAAATCCACATAGACATAGGGAGGCCACACGCCATACAACTGAGTACCCTGGAGCTGCGAGGTGGATGAGGCATGGATTACTTAAAATACCAAAGAACTAACTGTGGATGAGGCATGGATTACTCAAAATGTCAAAGAACCAACTGTTGATCCTTTTGTCAGACCCTTAACCTACGCTAGACAGCAAAAAGCTTGTAGACGCCTAACAATCAGACCCATATGTGGTTCTTCCCCAAACTGTTGCCACAAAGATGGAAGCACACAATTGTCTAGGATGTCTGTCTGATTGTAGCATTTACAATTTCCCTTCACTGGAACAAAGGAGCCCAAGTCTGTTCCAGAATGGCATCCGTGAAGACATGGTGTTCCAAGACTGGTATAGAAGAACTTGCGTGGCCTTCACAGAGTCCTGACCTTACCCACACTGAACACTTTCTGGAGGGCGTAACAGAAAAACCTTCACCCTGTTGTCGAGTCCGGACAAATTTCACAGGCCAGAAATCAAAGGAGCAAAGCTGGCGCTCTGTGTGGGAAACTTGGCATACCGTCTCTTTGGGCATCATGCATGCAGGAGAGTGCAGATCGCTCCTCCGACTGTTTTATGATGTCCTCCAAAGGACACTTCACGTGTCTCAGTTAAAGCATTTGTTTGCCCTACTCTTGTAGAGTGTGAAAAATGGTGTTATATTTCAAAAATACTACACTTGGCATGATTCTCACTGTAAATGAAGGATTGCTCTAAATATGTAGATATGTAGATGATAGATATGCTATGCTGCATAGTCTTTGTTATATAAACCAGTAAACATCAAGACTATCAACTGCATATAAGAAGAGCGTGATATTATCTCTGACGTTACAGACTGAGTGTTACCTGCGGAGGAACTCGTCTCCCTTGCCGTAGGCCTGCACCGTACTCAGGCCCTGGATGTTGGAGGCGATGTGGGAGAGGAAAGGCGACTGAGTGACGTTGTCTAGCCGTTTGAGCTCACGTATGAAGACCCGAGAGACAGCGTGCAAAACAGTGAAGAGGAGCACCAGCGGGCCCACAGCCACCAGGAACCATGGGAAGACGCTGCTGATCACACCCAGGCAGAAGACCACCAGGATCACATTCTGGATGAACATCTCTGCCTGGAATGGCAGACGTGTGTCCACTGAGACAAGAGAAAGGGGAGACCAAAGACGGGAAACATAAAATGACAAGAGGTCGAGCTTTTCCAAAAGGTTTTAAATTATGACATCCAACATAGAGATGACCGTAGGGTCCTGCTCAAGGGCCCAACACTGGTGTTCCAGCAGGCCTGGGATTTAAACTTACTCTGAACAAATAGACAAAAGAAGAAAAAGAACAGCACTCTTGGATTTTTAAGACAGACAGTGTGTTCATGTAACTCGATCAAGGCCGTACCTTCATCCATGTCTTTGGAGAATCGGTTGAGGACCCGTGCTGTGGGTGTTGTGTCAAAGAACTTCATAGGGCTGCGAAGAATCTTCTGGAAGAGATCGTCATGAAGCCGAGAGGACGCGCGCAGTGTTCCCTGGCAAAAAAAAAAAAAAAAAAAAAAAAAGAATTCCAATATTATACGTGTACTCAGAAAAGGCAGGATGAAGGCATACTGTTCAAATACATATATATATATCATTTTTTTCTAACCTAACAAAAACTCACCTTGACGAAGATGATGCCTCTGAGGAGTTTAAGTAAGAGCATAATGACCATGGACATGGTGTACACGGCAGCATAGTACTGCATCAGAGGGTTGTCCCGCATGCTGTCACTCACCACCGAGCTGTTCCCCACAAACACAGTGGTGTTCTGCGCATGTTAAAGGAGAAAAAAAAAGACAAGACCGAGTCGAATACAGCCTCAGCGCACTTTGCCTAATTATGCCCAGCTGTGATTGCATTATGTAAACACTGATGTCATTTGTTAACAAGAACATGCCCAGATTGCATGTCCTAAATAACCAATGACATCATCACTTAAGCCTATCCAATGGAAGAGAACACTGACAATTTGAGACCCTGACGATGTATCTGTGGCATAACCTCCTGTAATAAGAATACTCTCAATCGTGTCATGCAAACCAACCCCAACAGCCAATGAAATATTTACATGGCCTTCTCCCGTTCCGCCTGCTTTTGTATCTCAGCAGCATTAATTCTTCACATGCTGATGCGAACACAATATTCACAAAAGTAGTACCAAAAGTTCCCAAAAAAGACATTTAAAGCTATGGTGCATAGTAGTTTGTTTTTTTTAAATGGAAAACGTAATCATGAAATTTCCTACCAATCAACCAGTCATACGGAAGCAGTACAGGACGGGGAAGAATGTGATCTCATTTACTTTGAACATGTGTCAAGGTTGTTGGTGCCAAAGGGCTGGTATGAATATTTCAGAAACGGCCAATCTCTTTGGATTTTTACACACAACAGTTGCAAGACTTTTACACAGAATGGCGCTAATAACAAAAAACATTTAGCAAGTGCTGGTCTTGAGGGTGGAAACGCCATGTTGATGACACTGGTTCGAGGTGACAGGAAGGTTATGGTGACTGACATAACCACTCTTTACAACCGTGGTGAGCAGAAATGATCAAACCTTCAGGAGAATGGGCTACAACAGCAGAAGACTATATCAAGTTCCTCTCTTGACAGCCATGAACAAACATCAGAGGCTACAAGTGGGCACAGATTCGCTGAAGATGGACAGTCGATGATTGTTGGAAGATCGTGGAACAAATACGGATGAATCTCGTATTTGCTACGGCATGCATATTACAGGCTCATTAGTTGGAATTAGAAGAATGTATCCATGGCCCCAACCTGCTTTGTGTGGTGGTGTAATAATGTGGGGAATGTACCAGAACCTCAAAGGAACGTATACAACACCTTGCTTAATCCACACCGTAAAGACTTGAGTCTGTTCTGACAGCAAAGAGGAGTCCTACCCAGTATCAGTAGGTTAGGTGGTTATACTTTGGTTAGGTAGGTTACTACTTAGTAGCACTTAGGTGCTCCTAATAAAGTGGCCGGTGGCCATGTGTCACCCCTGAGGTCTTGTAATAGCAAATCAGAGTCGGATGCTGGGCTTGAACGGGCTGGAAAAATTGCACGCGTACTTCATATGTGCCCACTCAGGCTGATCAAACACCAACGTTAGAAATGAAACTAGCTTAGCCACGCAGTTACTGGAAGGAGCCACGGCCAATCAGGAGAGAGAGTGGAAAGTGAATGACAAGCATTTCATACTAGACTATAAAAGGAAAACTGATTCAGGACTGATAAGAGCGTTAGCTTTTAGGACAAGGAACGGGAACTATTCGTTTCAAAGTACGACCATCCCAAACTCAAAGACATTAACGTTCACATAATTTAGGGACATTAACACAAACAGCTGATGTCTTCTTACCCCACTGCCCTGCTTGATCCAGTAGCTGAGCCACCAGTTACTGAAGGCAGTACTGCCCACGTTCAGGATGAAGATGGCCAGGATGAAAAGGAAGACGGGCCAGCCACCTAAAGCTTGAATATACACTCTGTACACCGCACAGGGGACTGAACCCTTACCACGCTCTTCAGCTTGCATCAGCGGACCTGCCGGAAGCGGAAGAGAGGGAGATGTACTTGTACAGGACACGTTTCATTGTTAGAATAAACAGTGTTTCAAGTGGATTAGGGGTGTAACTCAATGCAATGTAACTCATCTGTATGCATCTATTTAGTGCCCAGAATATCCGTACAGGATTCACATTTAAAACTGAAGCCAGTCTGGCTTATACCAGATTTTATTATTATTTTTTTTTAAATGAACCCTACCACTATACTCCCAGGCATAAATTCTGGCTTTGATGACTCCATCACTCAATCTCCAGTTCGAGATGATGACCTGTGAGCCTTTCTGAAAATTACTGTGCTTCTGCTATTCGTTTCTGTATTTGTACGTCACCTAGGACATATTATTCGAGTGCATCATCGAATAATTACAAGTGAAACCACGTGACTTGCTTGGCAGGTTTCGGAAATGTACTGTATTCAGAAAATTCTTTTTTCCAAGAACTCCTAGCAAGCTACGATCTTAACCAGCTTTGCCAGTGAGTCGCAGGAAATGATCAGTGACTTACACCGTGTCATCTCCCAAGAATAAAAACTTAATAGTTAAATAGTCATTATAGTTAATAGTATTAATAGTCGTTTCGACTGCAGATGCATTTCCCCAGACTTGCGCCAGAGATCTAAATTCAATAGCAACCTGGGAGCGAATCGACTTCAGGAAACATGGAGCTAAAAATATTCCTGATACTGATACTGGTTGTGTGTGCGCTGTGTTTTAGTGACTTGCGTTCAGTGCTGCACCTACCATTGTCCTTGCTGGGAGGTTTCTCCTTCTTCACGGATCCTGCCTTGGCATTTTCACCTCGTTTCTTCAGAGAACTCCCAGCGTTCTTATTTGGCAACTATTAAAATACCATTTTAACGCATTTCATGTTTACCTAAATAATAATAGTGCTATAAAAACAGTCATATATGGTATGAGCTCGGTGTATGACATCAGAAACAACATCTGATATTTCAATACAAAAAAAAACAAAAAAACAAAAAAAAAAAACCAGAGATCACTTTTAGTGGCAAAATGTGTCTGCAAAGATAACTACCTAACTAACACTAACTAATGGTAGCATCGACAACAAAGTTTCTGATCGTTATGGTATGTTTGGGCAGGTCTGGTTCCTGTTTGCAGGTCTTACCTCGATAAAAGGGGTGTCTCCAAGCTGCAGGTTGTTAAACATGGCTGCGTAATCTCCATTCAGATTCATCAGGTCTTCATGGCTACCCATCTCCGTGATGCTCCCCTCTCGCATAAAGATCACTTCATCACAGTCCACCAGGTACTTTTTCAAAACAACAAACACGCACGGACATACTTATTCAACTGGATCAGACTGAGAAGGTTTTGAATTCGCAATCGATATCAATTCAGGGATGTTGACACCGAACTGGGCACATGTTAGATTCTTTCCAGGGAGGGAAATTCGCACAAACACAGGTTTGGAAACACCTTCTAATTGTACGGTGTTTCTTTATTTTTACTACTTAAAAGCCATTTCATGTCTTAAATGAACGATGGACTGTTGTTTCTCCATGTTTAGTTCAGCGGTTCTTGGTATAACATGGATCATTAGAGTTGTGGAATAGGGCTGTATTCTAACACAACTGATGATCTCAAGCGCATTAAGGAGGCAAGACATTTCACTAATTAACTTTGGAGACGTTAAACCTATTCACTGAAAAGCCTTCCAATCGACTGCCTCATGGAGCTGGTTAAGATAATGCCAATAGTGTGCAAAGCTGTCAACGAGGTCAACAATCTAAGCTATGAACCATATTTCCTTTCTATTTTTATTTTGCCACATAAATTCCATGTGTTATTTCACAGGCTGGTCTAAAGAAAAACCTATGAATGAGTAGATGTGTCCAAACGTTTGACTGGCACGGTCCCCTCAAACCAATCAACAAAGCCTAGGAGCTGACAGTCTGAAGTCTAAACAAGGTCCCTACCTGCAGCTGGTGAGTGATGAAGATGATGGTCTTGCCGCGCAGCTGCTTCTTAATTGCGTTGTTAAAGATGTGGTTGCTCACATGGGCATCTAAGGCGCTGAGGGGGTCGTCCAGGATGTAGATGTCCCGGTCACTGTAAAGAGCCCGAGCCAGACTGATCCTCTGTCGCTGACCACCACTCAGATTCGTCCCTCGTTCACCAATCTAGTGATCAGGAAAGAACGTTTGTATGCAGGCTGCTCGTTTCTACACTGAGGAGCAACTTTGCTCTTCATAATATAGCTATTGATTTCTCTTTGGATGGTTTGTGCATTAATGGCCTACCTCAGTCAGGTCAGAGTTAGGAAGTATGGCCAAGTCCAGTCTCAGGGAGCACGCGCTCAGGACTGCCTGGTATCTACGGCAACCAAACACAGATGACTTATTATGGGATGGAGAGGTGCAAATACTCGAAAATTACACATCTACTACATCTTACAGGCCAAGTCTCTAAGTAATTAATCTCCACTGTTAACATGCAGATGATGGGGCAGGGATTAAGCAGCTTGTCACGTGAAACTACCAGAATACGTCATGGCCATTTTTCACTACATTTCACATGTTGACATTTCATCTGCGCAGACAAGTAGAAGAAAGGGTTTGCTGTTATTTGTTAAATATTGCCGTGCTGCATGTGCATTATGTACAACATCTAAAGCACTACAATTATGTAAAAATCCGTCAGTGGAAGCCTGCAAACTGTAAACCTTTCTTCTCTGGCACTAAAACTCACCTTTCTTCCTCATAATCCTTCCCAAACAGGATATTGTCACGAAGTGTAGCGTTAAGGATCCAGGCTTGCTGGGCCACGTACGCAAAGTTTCCATCGACCGCCACCGTTCCCTCTAGAAGAGTCATCTAATCGATGGACAGAACAGCGTCTTATCCATGTCCTGGGACTGTCTTATTGTCATCTGTATAATCAAGCCTGTATGACTAATTGGTTATGACTGGGTAAAGAGAACAGCAGCAGTTACCTGGCCAAGGATGGCGGAGATGAGCGAAGTCTTTCCACTGCCAACACTTCCACAGATACCCACCAGCTTCCCCTGCAGATGGCATGATGAAAATAAAGACATGTTCAGGACATACACCAGTGAGGAGCTCCAGGGAGCCTTGCCTAAAATCAGAAATGATGCTACACTTTGATTGTCCCTCTAGGGGACCCTTAATGTTTCTATGTTGAACCATATGACAGAATGCCTCACTATCTGAAAGAGTTCCAAACTGAGTCATTTAGGACGCCAGTAACTCTTAAATCATCCAATAGACCTTTAAAGAACCCTTTTTTCTAAGAGTCTACTACAACTACAGTGTTAATAAGAAGGAAGGCTTATTAATGTGCGTCTACTAGGAATTTGGTCTTAGTCAAATATATATATATAATTTGAACCTTCTGTATGGTGAGCTCAATACAGTGCAAGGTTCTTTGCAGCCTTTGGCTAATGGTGGGGACAGGCAACGTGTGGTCGTCTGCTCCCGGGGGCATGTCCGTCAACAGCCGTCCATGGTGCTCTTCCTCCACCATTCCACAATTGCTGGGGTCCTCTTTCTGGTATCGTTTCTTGCGTGCCACTCTCTGACTCAGCCCTACATAGGGAGTGCCGCGCGGCGTAGGCTGGGCGCTGTGGCTGCCTGTCTCCCAGGCAAAACTTGCCCCACTCAGTTCCACAGATATGTGGGTGCTCTGTGGTCGCTCACGGATTGACTTTACCTCAGCCATCAAGAGGACACTCTGGAACATCACACAGATGTAGACATTTCTATTCATCAGATCACAAACCAAACTGAAACTGGGCAACAAAAAAAAAGGTACAGATAAAAGAAAAGGTGGTAGAAATGACAGGTGAGGAGAAAAGAACAAGGACAACACTCACCTTGAACCTGTCCATGGCAACAGATGCTTCAGAAAGGGACTTGACTGAGAAGGGGGTAACTTTCAGAGCAAAGGTCATGGCGTTGAAGACGGTCACAACAGTAAATGCCTGGAGGAGGACAGAAGTTCAGAATTCCTGCAGATATAACACTCAGTACAAGGTGTTTGCATTTCCAAAAGTGGGTCAATAGACCTTACCTGAGCAGCAGTGAGGTCATAACCTAGCAGCATATGGGCAGAGAATGTTGCCACGCTAGCAATCACCACAACGATGGGAGCCACGCCAACGGTTATACTCTGGAAATATCCCGTTCGCTCCAGGAGCTGGCGTTCTTCATCTCTTATTCCTGCAAGGTTACAATCAGGGTGTAATTCCAACAACAGACGGAAAGGGCGCTACAAAGACTGATGCGACAGGCCCTTACTTCGCAGAACTTGGGAAAAAGCCTTCACCCAGGCGTACATCTTGATGAACTTGATGTAGTTCAGGATCTCGTTCATTTTTTGAACACGCTGGTCAGTCACAGCAACTACCTTCCTCCTGAAGTAGGCTGTGAGTCTGGAGCTGAACATCTATAAGCATGGGATGACCAGAAAGATTATGAGGCAAAACTATTCAGGAACCCATGTTCAGTGAAAGATCATGTGCAGAGCTGCTCACCATTGTAGGGTAGAAGAGAATGAAGACAGCAGAGCCTAGTAGGGATGTGGGTCCAAGCACGGAGAGGTTGTAGGCCATCCCTAACACGGCCACCAGGGGGCCTCCTGCCAGCAAGCTGCCCATGGCTGCCGCCTCGAACATGCGTTGGCCATCGCTTGAGCACATGTTGATCAGCTGGACAGATAAGTTGCATGCATGTGTAGAGTGTATAACATTTTACTATCCGTGCCATGTTGGCTTCTGCACAGATATCTGAATTTGGACTGACCATCTACAACCATGGAAGGGTGACCAAATAATAAGGAAAGAAGTGTTTGGGTGATGTGTCGGGCCATCAAAAACCACTGGAAATTCAGTCTGCCTTGGCAGCGATTCTACAAGTCTCTGGAACTGGGGGGATAAATCCCGTTTCATCAGTTGGTGTTTTGATGGTGGTGGAGTAGAGTGCTGTCTAACATGTCACTCCAATGTTTCCCATAAACCGGGTTAAGATTTGGTGACGGTCACGGTCATAGCATATGATTTCCATACATTTTCAAACTCCTCAAAAACAACTCATTGTTCCCTTGTGCCCAGACGAGTTGGATGGGGTGTGGTAATCCTGGAAGACACCTCTCCTTTCTCAAACCAAGCCAAAAAAAATAAAATAAATTAAAAAAAATGTCCCATAGCGTAACAGAACCACATTTTTCCTTTAATTTCTCACAAATCTGTAGCTGCAATCCTTCTTTGATTAACAGGTGCTGCAGCGATGCTGGGAATTTTACTGCCCACGCTATTCATCAAGACTCCGTTACTGACCACAGCACTGCTGTTGCCTGTCTTGTATTCATAGCAACAGATGGGTCACAGTAATTTTACATCTACAAAGTGACCTATATGATGAGTGAATCTGTTAAAGTGATCCGCTGGGAGTATAGCTACAAAAAAAGATGTACAAACTAAACTAGCAACTGTGCACAACAAAATGTGTCTGCTTCCGAATAACACAATAGCCTGAAAATGAAGGACACCCTTCATGACTCACCTCTCCGACAGACTTATCGCGCAGGCTGCGTAGGTGCAGGATCTTGTGGAAGGCCATGGTGAGGATGGCGCCCCGCAGGCGCGTGCCTGTGCGGTAGTTGAGTGCCCAGGTGAGGGCAAGCGACCAGGAGCGCAGGAGCTCTGTGCAAAGCAGACCAAGCACCAGCAGTAGGCCGTAGGGCAGATCGGGCTCACTCTTCTGAGTGTACTCCAACAACCGCCTTACCACAAAAGCCTAGAGAAAGGGAGGACGAGCAAGGGGGCGACAGGACACAGCACGCGTGACTGAGGGCACACACGCACATGCCTCCTCGCATCAACAGTCCTACCGTCATCCTCATTTTGCATTCCTTATTCTTTCTAGTTATTGTATCCAAAGTGCACTAGATATCTTATCGAAGTGCACTAGATGCATGGTTGAGAAATGGACTGAATGGTGTGCTAATCGTTTAAATAAAGTCAGTGAAGGTATTGCAACTTCTACTGAGAAGAAATGGCAGCCATTTTGAGATTGTGTTCTAATCATTTACCTTGGGTGGCCCTTTTCTCTACCCTTTGAAAAAGAACAAGAGAGAAAATGAAACAGCACCAACAGTGCTAGGATTTTTTTTGGACAAATAAAAGGCAATGCACTGCTAACAACATGTTATTACAGACATCCCTTGTTTTGGCGGATTCAAAGGCATTTTTACCTACAGTCACATCAGGCTGGGATACAGGACGGAGACGCACTTTTGTTTTAATACCTGAAAATCAATATCAGTTAAATCAAAAATTAGGGGCAAAGAGCATATAGGTATAGGAGACAAGAACAAGAGCAACCACTTCAGCATTGCACAAGCACCACATACACGCATAAACATCACTTGGAATATCACAGACACAGGCATTCAGGAGATCTCATCACGCATACTGAGAACATTCGCCACCATTCGCATGTGGTTCATCACAGCAGCAAGATTTTATTTAAAAAAAAAAAAAAGAAAAAAAAAAAAGTGAACTTTCAGAAGTGGATATGAGATCCATGATGCATGAAACAATAAAAACGTGTACCAGGAAAACAAAATGTACAAGATGCAGAGAAAATAAATTTAACAAAAAAATTTTAACCAAAAAAACAAACAAACAAAAAAACAAAAAACAGTTTAGGTCAAAGGTCTTCCAATCTCTCATCGAAGCAAGAGTCCTTTGCGATTTGACATGATTTGCATCTTTCTGCAATACTTGTCTTCTTGTCTATAGCTCAGTCAAACAGCTTAAAAAAAATTCCCCACAAATGGTTAAAAAAAAAAAAAAAAAAAAAAAAAAAAAAAAAAGACCACTGCGGTCACTAAAGGAGTCCGTAGATGACGTGTTCAAAGAATTCATCAACATTGAAAGAAAAATGAAATGAGGTTTCAAAGTACACCAGGGCTTCTCTCCAGTACAAGAGTTTATCAGTCCATATAAGACTTTTGAAAGTAGAACACAAGTCCAGTTTCTTTCCTGCTTCATCAGGATTTTGCTTTGCTTAAATCAACAGTCCATTCACACATCGCTAAATGATGGACACGGGAGTCCACTTCAGTTACAAATGACACATTAGACAGCTAGACAAGTGTAATTCATTTCCAAACCA
This sequence comes from Synodontis membranacea, assembly GCA_025674565.1. NCBI lineage: Eukaryota > Metazoa > Chordata > Actinopteri > Siluriformes > Mochokidae > Synodontis > Synodontis membranacea. Next base: position 29,113,372 of record JAOVYU010000042.1, read on the forward strand.
GTGACATTTCTGCTGGATCAAATCAAGAAAACAACTTTTGGATGTGAGAGCAAAATAGAGAAACGAGAGATTGGAGCTGAGAGAGAGAGAAAGAGAGAGAGAGAGAGAGAGAGACAGAGAGAGATTATCAGAAAGGGAAGAAAGAAAGAGATAAAGAGATAGAGAGAGAGAGAGACAGAGGGGGAAGGGGGGAGAAAAAGGAGCATAAACTCTTGATCCAGCCCTGCATAAGGAAACGTGCCCTTACCTCGCGGGCGTCATCACGTGTTCTGTCTGCCAGTGTTCACTCCGCTGGTAAAACCGACACCCTGTGGAATCTAAAGAATAGCCTCTGTCACATGTCTCTCACATGGGGCCACAGCCAACTCTGTCCCCCGAGCAAACCCACAAACCCGATCCAACCCACACTCTCCCTCCGTTAGCCGTCTCCCCAAAAATGCTGCCTGACTAAAAAAAACAGAAAAAAGGGAAGGAAGGCTTCGTTTACAATGAGTTATGTCGAGGACATCTCTCTGAACAAGTCTACCTGGAATGATCAGAAAAAATAGAAGTAATAATCTAATTGATCTGGGATTCGGGGTCAAATCTGGTGTCCTCCAGAGGGTGAGGGAGGCAGAGACTTGCCGTGTCACCATGGAGGGACAGTGACAGAAGCTCTCCTTGTAAAGCCAGTTAGCCTATCCTCCTGACGCACCTTGGGTACACTAGTGCTTTTGCATCGATGCCACACGATCCGAATTTTGTGACACAAAGCAGTAGTGGATTTATTATGCAGCTTTCTTAAAATTCAAAAAAAAAAGAAAAAAAAAAAGAAAAAAAAAAAAAGGACGTCTATGCCCTCTGGTTAAGTCTGACTTCAAAGAGGAATTCAGTTGTTTCACTTCTGGGCACTTCATAACACTTACCCCGAGATATTTTCGGGATAAGGTTACTTTCACAGTCCGATCTCGTTATCGTTTTCTTTTTTTTTTTTTTTTTTTTTTTAAATCACAGTTTCTGAGTTGAATCCAAACATGCCAATGAGTATGTGATGCACAAAGAGCAAAAAAGGACTGATCACGTTATGGACGTGGACTGAAATTTATTCCATATCAGGACCGGGAAAAAAAATAAAAATACAAAAAAATAAATAAATAAAAAGAATATTCCCCCTACCCAAATGTAGTAATCTTTAGTTTTGCAATGCGGCCATGCGGCTGCTATATATACACAGTAATCCCTCGTTTATCGCGGTTAATCCGTTCCAGACTCTACCGCGATAAGTGAATTTCCGCGAAGTGGTATTTCCGCGTAGTTAGCGCATAGAAAACTTGTTTACGACCTTCTAAATACGGTTTTTAACATTATTAGAGTCCTCTAGACATGAAATAACACCCAATTTTTTGGGAAAAAAGTTCATAAAAAATAAAAAATAATAATAATTGACTCAAGACAACCGAGCGCGACCCGTATTTTCACTCTCTCGATCGACTTTTTAATGAATATACTGTATTTGAAAAAAACGCGATGGAGTGAAGCCGCGAAATTCGAACCGCGATGTGGCGCGGGTCGAATGTATAGGACGATATAAATGCACCAATTTAGGAACATGCATGGAAAAACTTCGGGTGATATGGACTTCCTTATTTGTTAGATGAATTCATCTTGAAGACGGAGTACAATTCATGTCGTAGGTGATTGACTGCACTGTGGTAAGGGTGTACATTGTACATACGTTACCTTTTTTCGCTTTTACATTCTCTTAATGACATTAAAATCAACACCGTTCTGATCATGTCTTGGGTCGTCTCAGCAAATCAGTATTTCTAAGATACAGAAAGGTCGACCTGAACATCTGATGTACTCACCAAAGCCCCAGCAAGTGCCGTGAAGAACCCAGAAGTAAAATAAAAAGGAATTGCCCTTGAAGTGAGTAAGCCCTCCTTAACAACATGAAACATATCTAGAGGGAAAGAAAAGTGGATACCTTTCCAATTTCCAGCGCAATATAAACTCATAATATATATATAAATATACACGAACCAACAAGTGTATGAAACTCTTTTGGCCCGAGGGGAACAATGTTAAGTGCAATTTCGGTTTTTAAGATCCTACAAAGAAAGAAACCTGTGATGGAACTAAGAAACTTCAGGATCAGACATGGTGGAAAACATTTACTTGCCAGTTTTGAAAGAAGAAGAAGAAAAAAAAATGTATAGAAATAAAGAAAATCAATCAATCAATCAATCAATCAATCAATCAAACAACATAAAAAAAGCCAAAAGATCCGTAATCTAGTCCGTTTACAAGCTAAGTTCAAAATATGATATCGTAACAATCCCACATGTTGGTTTTGACATGTCACTTTTAAAGCACTAAATAAATAAATAAATAAATAGCACTACAATAAAACTTCAATAGAATGACCTATTTTAGTAATAGTATTTTCGGCGACCACACTTAAAACACAATAAAAGGTTAACAGCTCTGGTAAATCTTTACGACACATTCCTAGTCATTCCTATTCACCTTCCATGCCCCGTGAAAACACTCACCTTTGCGTTTGACCTGAAGGGGCAGGCTTCGGTCAACCTCAGAGCTAATGATATATAGAGAGAGAGAGTGATAGACAGCAAAAAGAAAGAGAGGAAAGAGAGAGAAAAAGGAGAGGCGGGAGCTGAGATGGCGTTACTTACTGGGCCGCTGAAGCCCGCGAGCTGAGTGACCATGAGGCACAGGATGGACAGCAGCAATCGGGTACGGCAGAACAGCCAGACGACGCGGTGGAGAGAAGCCTGGTCCCCTCGCTCGTCCAGCTCTTTCTCCCAGAGTCCCGCCAGCCTGAAAGCGCACGCGAAGGCACAGAGTCGACACAAACGATCAACCTTCTTCCATCAATTTCCCATGTTTAGTAGGATCCGAACGATCCGAGACCCAAGGTCCAAAGCCTGGGATCGGACTGAAAATCTTTGATATTTTCCCCATTTACAATTGGAAATAAACAGGATTTAGAACGTTGAAATATTTCAAACGTAGAAAGCGAAATGTCCAATATCCTGAATCTTTAATATTAAAGATTCTGCAGGGTTTCCATGTCCTTATTTAAATGCGAAACAAGTTTGTGATGCTGACAAAACAAAAGATCTCTTCATATCGATCTCTTCTATCGAAGCATGCGTTCATCGTTCAGATGACACTCTGATCTAATGGATTTGTTTTAAGACGGATCATGAGCTTTTGCACTTGTGGAGTCCATGCTAGCTCGAGCGCACACTGTGAGTAAAGCAAAACCGGGACGTACCAAATAGAGAAGCTGAAATTTGTGTAAACATTCCATGGATTCTACTTTTCACAATTTGTAACGAAAACTGTTGTACTCAAATAGAAAAGGATGCAAAATAGAAACGGTTTCGCGCAGACTTTTCGGCCCCGCCATACATCGCGAGCAAGTGAGATCCTGAGTAAAGGAGACGCCGATTAATGGAAAACCAACACCACTCCGTCCACGCAACAGAAAATTGAAAGACGGCCAAATAACTGAACCCTAGACGAGCTCAATGGGCAGAGCGTCAGTAGATTCAATTTTATTTATTTACTTGCAGACCTTGGTCCAAGAATGCCAAGGCTGATACGCTCTAGATCGTTCACAGGGCCATTGTTCAACCCTTGCCCACAGCTAGAGCT
>JAOVYU010000042.1:29175436-29187816 GCA_025674565.1 Synodontis membranacea
GGGGGGGGGGGGGGGGGGGGGGCTACAGAAGAGTTACCAAGTCCTGTTTGAATTCACACTTCCAACACACCCTTACTTTCCTTGTGAGGACCTTCCACTGGCAGCTCGGTCATCAACGCTACGCCTCCACATAACTGAAATCTCAGTAACGGAACTGAAAATTATTGCCTCTTTTATTTATTTATTTATTTATTTATGTTTAAAAACAAAAACAAACAAACAAACAAAAAACCCAGCTTCCTTGACATGACCATCCAAATGTCCCCTAAAATTCTCAGGTCTTACTCACCTTGTGAGGACATTTGGTCACACACACACACACACACACACACCATTCTGCAATCATATTCTAACATACAGATGTTTGCACACACACACACACACACACACACACAATTTGCTTTTCCACTGAGCCACTTTACACTTATTTAATCCAACACTATAATACTTGTTCATCATTATGCAAATATAAAAAGAATTTAGGAAAAAAAGTAGCACTGTGTCTTATGTGTATATGTGCACATAAGACACAGCAAAAAACGACTAAAGCTTCACAATAACATACTGCTTACTGTTTTAAAAGCAGCGCATCATGATTGATTATTATGTTACCTGGAGGTCGGCGCATGACACACACTCCGCTGTAAAGCCGAACTGATTCACTCAAAGCCCGGCGCGAAGCTCACACGCTCCGACTCCTCCCCCTCTCTCTCTCATCAAACACGCCCACATTCCTGACTCCTCCCCCTCTCTCATCAAACACGACTACAATCCGGACTCCTCCCCCTCTCTCATCAGACACGCCCACAACCCACGATTGGTCCGCTAATTTGCATAATAATAGAACTGCCTGCTACAGAGGGATTGAAACCTTTCTTTTTGTTTTTAACAAAAAAGTTTCACTTGGTTTCGATGACTTGTTGAAAAACAACAACAACAACAAAAGTTGAAGTAAGTTTAAAAGAAAAATAATAAAATAATATATATATATCTGCATTTCTTTTTATTCTATTTTTGCTTATTCTCTATTTTTATTTTTTTATTTTCTGTTTTAATGTCAATGGGTCAGGCACAGCAAATAGATTTCACTGCATGTCCGTACCATGTATGATTGTGTATGTGACAAATAAAATTTTAATTTGATTTACAAAAAAAAAAGTACAAAAGTCGTTCGAGGAGATTACAGTAGTATATTTTACAAGTTTCACTTAAAGAAAAAAATAATTCCAGAAAGATCAAAATGTACATTTAAATGAACAACATTTAAGAACAGGCATAAAAAAAAAATGCAAGATTTTTTTTTTTTTTTTGCCATGGTTAGTGTTTAATTTATCAGATCAGGACAGGATCCTGCACCACTCAGATTAGACAGATTGTGTGAGGTCTGGAATTTCTGTATGTGCAGCTTTTTATTTGCTTTAAAATAAATACATCGATAACAATATGATTTTTTTTTTACGAATTGTCATACTTTCCAAAAATACACTACATTTCCAAAAGGTTGTGGACACCTGACCATCACACCCATGTGTAATTCGTTTTTTTAGGGTCTTTAGGGTTCCGAAACCTGTAGTATGACAATGGCCCAGTACACAGTGCCAGACATGTTTCATGACACAGCTCCATGGAGACACAGTTTCCCAAGGATCTAATGGAAGGACTTTAAGTGCCCTGCATAGAACCCTGACTTCAACCTCACTGAGAACCTTTGGGATGACCTGACTACATGCCAGACCTCCTCGCCCAACACCAGTGCCCGACCTCACTAATGCTCTTACAGCTGAACGGACGCAAACAGCAATGAGAATCAAAAACTAGTGGAAAGCCATCCTGGTTCAGTGGAGGTCATGTTAAGAGTTAAGGTAGGACTGGGAATGTTCAACAAGCAAATGGGCATGATTCTTCAGTTGCCACATACTATAGATTATAATATAATAGTGTACAGATGAAAATTTTATGCAAGAAAAAAAAAACCCTCTACGTTCAGGGTGTCCATTGAATTTGTTTATTGGCTTATAAAAGGTTTGAGAATCCATCTTCTAAAACATGCTGAACGGAGCAATTTGCAACGCCGGGAGGAGACTATGGAGTGATTGGATTTCCAGCTAAGAGTTGTTTTCATTGACCTTAGTACTCATGTTGTTATATTCATGCTATGCTGTTTTAGGGGCATTTTTGTAACATCTAGTGTTTTGAGGTTGAGCACATATTACGAAGCTTGTTATCGCTAAGGAAATATTGCAGTGAGCTCCTCTAGTTCTCCCATGGCATCACTCAACTGCTATGGCTGCGATCCCTCACTGTACCGGCTTTACGTCTGTGATGGCATTCAACAGTATTACAAAAAGCACTTGGAGGATTGCTGCGTCTATGTGCTGGGACCTTTTTCCCCCCTCTCTGCCCACTTGTGTTTCAGTACCTCATGTTTTACAAATTAAGCATCGGTCATGGCCCTGTTAGTCTTCAGACCTGATTTGAAAAAGGCATTGTATGACTTTCAGAGTTATAACGGAAATGTCACTGTCTGAATATTACAAATCAGAATATCCTGAATGTCAGGATCAAAAGACTGCAGGCATGCACGACTATGAGAGAAAATGAATATCACTCTCATAAAAATGGCAGCATTTTTATATATATTTTTTAATATTGTTATATACTATTTTATTATTTTTTTGTAATTTTTTTTTTAAAATGAAGTAGCATCTGTGATTAATATGCTAAAACATTTGCAACACCTAATACACTAAATAAATAAAGCATCTATTATTATTATTATTATTATTGGTCCCTAAGTACCTTCTTTTTTCCATTAAACCTAACTACTGTTATAATATTATCATTTCACAGTTTTCCTAAAATTACTACTATATCCAGTCCTACCTGTATTTATCTTTAGGTGGTAGGATTCCCGCTGATTTACACATTCATAAATCTTCAGACTATGATCCCTCTCACAGGAAAACAGTGTCGTCTACAGACTTGTCATCTACAGATTGCGTCTGTTGATATGCAGGTTCCTCCATGCATTTAAGAAAAGAATAAATAAAAGTGGGGACAATGATAATATACAATGCTGTAACTATAGACAATACCTGAAGTGTATTTGCTCCTTCGTAGCTAGGTTTCTCCAGCCCCAATACTTAATTTTCCTTTATACTTAATGTTTCTCTGTGCTTCTCTTGAGTTCCCATGACTGGACTGGTTGGCTAATCAAGAACTCATTATCAAATTAAAACGGGTGTTCAAGCGGGAGAATGTTCAAATGGGCCTCCTCCAGAATGGAGGCACATTTTACTATGATGCAGAGGACCTTATCTTAATACAAACAATAATAATAATAATAATAATAATAATAATAATAATAAAAAAGCTACCTTTATACTGGTCCACATTCACTATCAGTCTTGTCTAGTCAAACACATGGTAGAGGTACCAAACTAATTGCTCTACTCCCAGTTCTACAGGAAGTTGTTGGAGTTTCACGAGGACATTCACACCTCTCGAGTGCACGAAACAACAAAAACAAGTGAGAGCAAATATCTCTGTGAACAATGCTAACGGGCCTCTAAGCACGGTCTCAGCATACACTGGATGATGTGTGCTAACTGGAATGGAAGAAACCAGAGAAAACAATTGACTAGACTCTATACTGTAATATAAAGATGAGCAAGATGTGGCAAGATTGGCAAAACTTGTTCATATATATATATATATATATATATACACACACACACACACACACATATATATACACACACATATATATTTCATTTACCTATAACGTCAACAGATTGGTAGAGTACTTTGGGAAGTGGCCGAACCGACATATGGTATTCAGAATTTTTCAGGATGGCCATCTGTAAAACACTACAGCATGCAGACATACAGTGAACTACTGTCTATGCTCCTTATTTTTTTGTTCCTCCGTATTAATTATAGCCTGAGCAGGTTCTTCCTTTTAGTCAACAGAAGGGCCGTGCCTACGTAACCAAGTGATAACATACAACAGGACTTTTTTTTTTTTCATGTTTGACTAAGAATCACATGATCGTGAGCGACAACAGACTCACATTAAGAAGCCATTGCAGAGAGAGAGGCACAAAAGCATTTTCCTATTTACAGTAAGCTCCCTGAAGATAACACGCACACACACAAGGTCTACGAAGACAGAAGTGTCAAACAAGATCGCATACAGCACCGTAAACAGCGTGAAAAAGCGTGTGAGTTCTGGATAATAAAGCAACGTTGTGGGAAAACCAGTTGGACGGGGGAGGGACGGGATGATTTTCTTCTTTTTTTTCCTCCACTTCTTTTCTTCTAAACAAGGTGCTTTGTTGAGGATTTCAAGGAAAGAAGACAGAGTAAATTTGCCTTTCAATGCAGCGGTGCTGTTTCTCAGCGGGGGGGGTTCCATTTATCAGCACAGTGCTAAGCTTAAGGATGTCCCCTCCATCCACCGTGGAGAGAATTTTCACCACACACACCACTGTGCTCGACAGGAACGGTTTTACGAACACGATAACGAATCTTTTTCGGATCCTAAGATTTCAGTCCCTGAATTACGTGTGCTTAATTCAATTTACAGCATTCTTACACATGGACACAGCAAACAGGAAATGCTGAACCTGTTAATCCTATAGTTAAAGGCTCATAGACGGTGCTAGTTTTAACTGTAAAACATTAGGGTGTTGCATAGGTTCATGGCCTAGTAAAAGAACGTGGTGGTTTATGAATCAAGCATGAAGCCCAGCAAGATTGATAATTCGTCATTGCCCTCTATTCTCATTCAGCAGCGGAAAAACTCAACAGAAACGAAACGAAACAAAATGTTCAAAGTTTATGGCAACGCTGCAAACAGCATTTCTGTGGTCAAGAACCGGTCCACTGTTTCAAAAAAAGGTGTAATCAGGTTCGATTATAAACCAGAAGTGGTAGACCAAAGGGTAAGACGGGGAGCTGCAGAAAGTGCTGGATGAAGATGTAGTGTTGTAGTACTCGTGATCGGTCTCTGTCTCGAGACCGGTTTTTGAAGGTCTCGGTCTTGTCTCGGTCTCGTCCAGCCCTGGTCTCGGTCTCGACTCGGTCTCGGCCCCTAAGAGTCTTGGTCTTGTCTCGGTCTCGACCCCCTCTGGTCTTGGTCAGGTTTTGGTCTCGGATAAGGTGGTCTTGACTACAACACTATGAAGATGTGACATAATCGCAGCAATCGAATATGGATCATTCTTCTGTTCTATGGTGTCTGAAGGCAAAGGGAAAGATTCTGAAAGTTGGTAGGTGGGTTCCACGGGGGTTACACTTTCACTCAACAGCTTAACACCTGCATTACAGGTGCATTACACCTTTATTATGAGCTGAGCCATCCAGGAGAAACTGTCTATAATGCTGAACATTACACTGATCAATTGATTCAAATTAAGTGAAAAAAAAACCCCCAAAACAAAACAATGGACTACAATCATCCAGCGGCCATTCACAAAAGAAAATCATCCTCCTTCCTGACACCGAAAGACCACATGCTGCAAGATGATCCTCATCCAGCCTTCTCGCCGGAAACAGTCATACAAAAGAAAAAAAAAATCCTTCTTTCTTTGCCAGATAAATGGCAGAAGGCCATAGAATCAAAGACTAACTTTATAAATTATTTTTTTTAGAAAATCACAGATAACATTAGTTCAAAAAGGCCATGAACTTATGCACCAGCCTGACAGAAATATGTGGTGTGGTTAACAAGTGCCTAATTGAAGTGATAAAGATTTAGGCCTTTTTGGATTAGATGAGACCTAAACGTTTTTTCACATTTCACAAAAAAATTCACATTTTCACATGAACCACATCTCTCAACTTGTTCCTTAAATGGTTAAATTTTCACCTTCCCCAGTATTTAAAACAAGGTCATTTAAACAACACTGTCAAAATTTCACGTTCGAAACAGTAAAATGATATACAGCACGCTGCGGCTTTAACATATGATTTATTACTTTTCACTGAGCCTCTAGACCAACTGTTTGACATGCTGGATTATGAAGATTTACAAAGACAGGTTTGTCCAGTATATCTAACATTAGTTTTCTCCGGCGCTCGCCAGGTGTTTATCATCATTATTATCATTACTGAGACTTACCTTTATGTCCAGCGTAATCTACATTTGCTGAGTGGAGGATTAATCCTTCCTAAAAAAAATATTTAATTTCTTTTCCCGATGAAGGAAAAAAACAAGTACTGGAAAAGGTCCTTCGACGGGACAACCTGCCCACGTGACTAAAAACTGGTTCTACAGCTCTCATTCTTTTCTCTGAAGGAATGAATGCAATGGCATTGTTATGTAAAGCAGCACCCTGCGAGTTTACTAAGTTATCGTATCACTCATCAGCGGAACTGATCAGGAGTTTCAGCTGATCCGTCATCAAAACACCTGTCGGTTTAATGTGTGCAGACCTGCCAACAGCATCGTGACTGGCATTGCGTCGTTATTCTGGCCTCCTTATCAGAAACGCCACCACAATAACATTCATTAATCTCGACACTCTCCTCCCGGAGAAGTTCAAGCTCAGCACTAGGAAGCCTGGTTTAGTACAGTAGGTCTATTTCGGATGTGACACGGTATCAAGGAAAGAGGACAGGTGTGGTGGTGATGAACGACGTCATTACAATAGTCATGACAGTAAAATTGATCCTCATTTAATCAGGTGCAATAGTGATCAAATTTAAGCACCGAACAAAATGTACAGTATCTGCCATGTAGAAAAAACGACTCGTGAATTCGGCAAGAAAACGATGTCACCTTGTGAAATTGCTCTGACAACAGTGTTGGCTCATAACAGGCATGATGAAGTGGTGATAAGGCCAGGGAGCAGACAAGCAGGCTAAACTGACCATCGGCTAGCTGTTTTATTTTCAGGTTCCACTGTTTTGAGACCGTGTCTGTCTTTTTTTTTTTTAGTAACCTAATTAACATAAAAAATAGCACCTTTGATCTGAACATAGACCTCTGACATCTAAATCAGTCACTGTAAATGAAATTACTACTGATCAGGGATGTACTTTGCTTAACAGAAACTTAAGATTGGACCAAACGGATATGTAATAGAAGAGCTAGCCCTCCTGGATACAGAAATATACACGAGAAGGTGTCACACACACACACACACACACACACACACACACACACACACACACACAAAACAGACATGAACTCATTTGAGTTTCATTATACTTACATAAGAAAGTACATAAAAAAGACTTCTCAGTCCTTTGTACTAATTATTGTTTGCCCCCCCCCCCCCCCACATCACTCGTGTCTATTTTAGTCTCAGTCGGGGTTAATCAGGACATAACAGGACCCACTCGTTACGGCAGACACACCCTTGACTTAATACTGCCATTTGGATTAAATATACAAGAAGATGTGCATTCTGGTGAAATTCTTCGTCACAAATGCCAGCTTGTTAGGAAGTTGGGGTCAGAGTCCAGGGTCAGCAGAGAGGGTTAAGGGCTTTGTACAAGGGCGCAGCAGTGGCAGCTTGGCATCGCTATGAGGTTTGAACACCCACCTTCTGATCGGTAACACAGAGCCTTAACCGTTGAGCCACCACTACCCAACAGTGGGTTTGAAAATATATAGAAAACATTGTAGCACTACCCCTAGTCTGAAGCTATTACAGATCCCTATTACAGAAGCAATAGATCCCATATAAAAAATAATAAACTGCTCCATTAGCACTAGGCAAAAAAGTATATGGACACCATATCATCACACTCGTGTGCTTGTTTAAAATCCTACTACAAAACCATGGGCATTAATATGGAGTTTGGTCCTTCCTTTTTTTTTTTTGCAGGCTTTCCACTAGATTTTCGAGCATGACTATGAGGACATGGCATTAGTGAATCCAGGTACTGATGTTGGCTGAGGACACCTGCCAAGTTCAAGTTCAAGTTCAGTGTTCAAGTTCATCCCAAAGGTGCTCCGTGGTTGAGGTCAGGGCTGTCGCGTTCTTCCACTCCAGTCTTGGCAAATCTTGTCTCTCCGGAGCTCGCTCTTTGTACAGATGACACTGTCACGCTGGAAAATGCGCGAGCCTTCTAGTTTCAGTGAAGAGAAATTGAGAGGTTCAAAGATACAAAGAGATTCCATATCCTATATATTATGAGTTGGATCTCAGATGCACTGTGTGTTTGGAGGATGAAATTGTGGTTTCAAGAAGGCTGCTGTTTTTTAGCTCCTCTTGTACGTTGTATAAAAAAAATCACGGGTCATACATCATCAGAGAAAACAGAATTCAGACAGAAGTGTTAGCTGAGGCAAACGATAATATGTAAGTAGAATTATTGTGCCACATTCACACCTATTGATCTTTCAGTGAACTGCCATTCTGTGGGTTCATGCTGTCCCACCCAAAACCACCAGCTCAGTCTCGGACAATTGGAACGACAGTATCGACAGTCAGCACAAACAAAATTCCTCGCCGTGCGAAACCAGAACTCGGTGTTAACGATGCTCAAAGCGCCTTCTCAGCTTCGTTCCCACAGATGAGCGTGCTCTTATCAATATTCATGCATTTCTCAGCTCTAGGGCAGACTTCGGTGCGTGGTGAAACAAATATCGGTTTCTTCCAGCCATGTGCTCTGTGGAATCCCGTACGCCCCTCATCGAAAGCCGACGGACAGTGGCCTTCTTCACCAGGCAATGGCGCTTGGACATTGCCGCCTTTGTTTTAACGTTCCAGAGCCTTCCTGACAAATCATATTTTGTTCAACAGAGGATATTGTCACGGGCTGAACAGTTTTTCCATGCAACAGTTGTGGGACGGATTGGAAAGTACCAGCGCAGGGCACAGTACTGTAAAGTCTGAGGTCACGGCCAAGAGTTTTCAAGTGATATTCTAAAGCAGACGTGACGAACAGGACGTCCGACTATACGGATTTCATTTTCATATACGGATTTCTTGATCACGTAAAGACTGTTGTGACCGAGTTCCAAATAATGTAAATAATAAGTATGAAAGAAAAAGTTCAAGGAAGTGGGCTGTATACTGCCAATGTCCGTGCAATCTGCATAAACATGAAGATAAACACATTGGCGGCACACTCTCTCTCTCTCTCACACACACAATTTTAATCTACCATTGTGTGTACGAGTTGTTAAGTATTAACCAGCCGCTCCCTTTAGAGGCATGAGTGAGAATACAAGGTGACCCAGAATTCCTCAGAATCGGCGTACTGTACCTACACACAGCCGAACCCGAGAGGAAGAGGAACTGAATCTATGAAGGCATAATACGGAAAGATGACCCGACAGTGCACTTCCTGTCCAGGTTCCCCTCACTGCACACTGAATATACTGTAAGGACTGAAAAGTTTTCGAACGTAAATAAATTAGAGAGCCGTGATGTGCCAACAATTAGGCAGAATTGTGGCCTCGTTTTGCTTAATCATTGGACAGTATCTTCTACCTGTCAAGCATTTTGCTGCAATGTTTTGTATGATGATTATGTCATTATAATTTCAATTCTAGTTATTTTTAAGAGCACGTTCTATCCTCATTTGTATTTTTGCAGCCCAGTCAGGGTGCCCGTCCTGACCCCTGTCCATCGCCGAAAGCGCCAACAATGGGCACATGGGCGTCAGAACTGCACCACTGAGAAATGGACGAACGAATCACGTTTTCTTTTACATCACGTGGATGGCCATCTTCGTGCGTTCGCTTTCCTGGGGAACACATGGCACCTGGATGCACTGTGGGAAGAAGGCAAGCTGACGGAGGCAGTGTGATGCTTTGGACAATGTTCTGCTGGGAAACCTTGGGTCCTGCCATCCATGTGGATGTTACTTTGATACGTAAAACCTACCTAAGCATTGCATAGGTAAGTGAGCATTACAGACCATGTAATGGAAACGGTATTCCCTGACGGCTGTGGCCTCTTTCAGCAGGATAATGCGTCCTGCCACAAAGCGAACATGGTTCAGGAATGGTTTGAGGGGCACAACAAGAACTTTAATGTGTTGCCTTGGCGTCCAAATTCCCCAGATCGCAATCCAATCGAGCATCTGTGGGATACAAGTCAGATCCATGAAGGTTCCACCACACAACTTACAGGACCTTAAGGGATCTCCTGCTAACATCTTGGTGCCAGATACCACAGAACACCTTCAGCCTTATAAGACATCTTCTGTAATATATATGCCTAAATTATTCTAGGATTTCTTTAAACAATGCCCTTATGCTACATTATTATAGTTTTGAACGAATAACTGGAAAACAGAAGGAGCAGACCGAAGAGTGGTTCGAAACGGAACTATGTTATTGGAACCATAATTAGAAGTGGAACTCCATTTACATGATGACTGGGTATAGGGTAGCATTTGTAGAATATTTTTTAGTCGTTTCGCTAAAATGCTCCGTTAAGGTCAACTGTAAGGCAGGGTAATATTAGACGTGGGTATGAATGAAGCCTTAACGGCATCCTTAAAATAAATAAATAAAATAAAATAAAATAAAATGAAATGAAATGAAATAAATTCGGACTCGGTGATCTCAACGGTAGGAAATTTATTTTGTCGCAATATCAAAAAATACTCGCAGGTTGCATCACAGCTACATCGGAAAAGCAAAAAGCATCGTAATCTGTGCAAAACTGCGGCAAATCTGTAATGTTCTACAGTCGAGACGTGCTCTTAAGACACACCGTCAGGGATAGAAATTTGCCATATAAACACACCGGGCGTGTCTTTCGTAAAACATAGTGTACCACAAAGATGATCAGGAAACAGTAATATTTCCTTTGTGTGGGGGAAAAAAAAAAAAATACATTTTTACGTTTAAGATAAAAGGGTTTTCAGAGACTATAAAATATAGTTTCTTGCTAAGAAAATAGCTCCAATGCTGTTTATTACAACATTCTCACAAAAGAAGTCTCAGAATTGCACCAACTCCGTCTTTATAACCATCTGTCATATAAAAAGGAGTTTAAAAGCACGTAGTCAAATCCATCCAAAGAGCTCTCTTTACAAAATGTACACTATCTTATAGAAAGTCTTTTTTTTTTTTTTTTTTTTTTTACATATATATATCTATATATTTATATATTTATACAATCATTAGCACCCCTCTTTCTCCAATCTCAAACGTCGTTCTTTTTTTTTTTTTTTTTTTTAAATTAGTGTTCCAAAGATTTTAAAGTAAATCACCCTGTAACACGCATTCATTAACCATTAGAGAATGAAAATCAGCCCACTCTTGTGTCACCCTGGGTTCAGTTCGGCTGATTAGATAATAATAATAATAATAATAATAAAAAAAAAAAACATTAAAACGTGATTTTTTAAAAAAAGAGCATGACTAGAACCCATCGCTTCTGTGGTTCCAAGAGCAGACTCCCAAATTCTGCGGCTGTCCTTTGTATGCATCCTTAGAAGAATCTCTCATCTGTTTCACCATATATATATATATATATATAATTTTTTTTGAATGATCATTGCCAGTTTTTCGTGTAGTTTTCTATCTTCTCGCTTCAGTTCTCCACCATCAAAGTCTGCTCATGGTTCATTCTATTATTATTATTATTTATTTTATTTTTTTCACATTTTCTCATGTCGTATTCTGAAATGTTCTTGTTAATGCTTCAGCACGTCCTTCTTTTTTTTTTGTTGTTGTGGTTCTCCATCATCTCCGTCCATCCTCCAGATACCCTCATGGTTCCTCGTCCTCTCAGGGTTTTCCGTTCTTTCGTGGCTCTGTATCTTGACATTCTCGGTTTCTGCACCTTCTCGTGCCCGTGCACAGCTTAGAGTTTTCCTTGGACCTTCAGATGGTTCTCCAGCTTCTAGTTCTGACTAACCGTCTTCTCGGGGTTTTCACATGATTCTCGGGGTTTGTGGTGCTTTCTCCATATCCCGCCTTGTCAGGTTAGTGCTTTCATAAGGGCCCGTGAGCTGCATCCGCATGTTGTTCTACTGTTCTACAGTCTCGGTTAAAAGCAGGCCTGCTGCACCTGGGTTAGAAGCTCTCCGAAGCGGTCAAACAGGCCCTCCACCCAGGCTCGGTTCCCCATGCACGTCTGCACGGTCTCCTCCTGTCCCAGGTCCACGCCGCGGGAGCGCAGCAGCGCAATCTGATACACAAAAACACATATACGGTACCGGTCAGAAGTTTGGACACGCCTACTCATTCATACAGTGCCTTGCAAAAGTATTCGCACCCCTTGAACTTTTACACATTTTGACACCTTACAACCACAGACTTAAATGTTTTTTTTTATTGAGATTTTCTGTGATACACCAACACGTAATTGTGAAGTGGTACAAAAATGATACATGGTTTTCAAAATTTTAAGCAAATAAAAATCTGAAAAGTGTGGTGTGCATTTGTATTCAGCCCCCCT
>JAOVYU010000042.1:29191293-29205116 GCA_025674565.1 Synodontis membranacea
GTAGAAAATGTTTCAGATCTTTGAGTTCAGCTCATGCAAAATGGGAGCAAAACCGAAAGTGTTGCGTTTATATATTTTTTTGTGTATATACGGTTTCCATACAGCAAAAAAAAAAAAAAAAAAAAAAAAATCCCAATTCAACATTACAGAACAACAATAACTGAACCTTAATAAGGAGCGTTTGTGTCAGACTCTTAGAAGCGTAAAATGAACAAAAGTTGTGCATAGGAATGCAAATAAATAAATAAATAAATAAATAACCATGGGGAATCACCAGGGGGCATGTTTGAGGTCCAGGACTTTTTTTTTTTTTTTTAAGCTCCAAATCTGCTTTTTGCTTTCAGTAACTCTAGATGTGTTTTTTTGAGTGCTTCGTTCTCCACTAGAGATTCATTTCGGCATGTAGGAACTTCCCGATCGCTCCGGTTCAGTTCTTTAAAAAAGGAACAACTGCCTGAACGAAGCCGGGACATTTTTTTGTTCCGTGTGTGTGTGTGTGTGTGTGAGACATTTGGCTCGCTGTAATGGTTCAAAGCCACCACCCCGGTGGGCGTCATAACTTACCGGGAAGCCAAAGTGCTCCTTTACATCAGACTTTAAATATTTGGGGAAATTTCCCAGTTTCTGCTTGCTCCTGACCAACTCCATTACAGTTTTCCTCCAGCTAATGCACTAATTGCTCTCATGACAGCTTGCGTCTCCTGATTTGACACGACGCAAGCTACTTTTTTTTTTTTCTTCTGAGATCTGAGTGTCGTTGCTTGACTGAACTGATTGTTTATTACACCTCGAGTAATATGATCGAGTATTTTCTGATGAACAGTCTACATTAGCATGCAGTCTGCTGAATATACTGTTTCGATACACAGATGTGGATCATGGATCGAACCCAGTGGCATCACTAAAAGATGTATATTAACGTGAGCTTAGAGCAGGTTGGATGTCTGTGGACGTTGAGGGCTTTGCTCACTTTGAACACCTGACCCACTCGTAGCTTGGGCAGCAGCCTCCTCCTGTT
Source organism: Synodontis membranacea (assembly GCA_025674565.1). Lineage (NCBI taxonomy): Eukaryota > Metazoa > Chordata > Actinopteri > Siluriformes > Mochokidae > Synodontis > Synodontis membranacea. Next base: position 29,192,312 of record JAOVYU010000042.1, read on the forward strand.
GTCTGTGATCATTCCATCCACTCGCTTCATATGAGGCAGCAGAAGTTCATCTGAAAAGTTCAAATCGCAGAGGTCAAACAGCACCTGGTGCACAACACGGACCCACGAGTCCTCTCGCTATGTGTAAACACTTCAACGCGCTGGGCGGCAAACTGTTACGTAAAACTACGCGGGAACCGGTTCCTCGCCTTGTCCTTTCGGAAGCAGTTTTAACGCAACAGTATTTCCAAGTTAAACAAATGTTATGAAGTGAAAGTGATTAATTGTCATTACTGCCGCACTACAACAAAACGGGTTCTCTTGCTGGTCATGGGATTCGAACCCGCAATCTTCCGATCAAAGGGGCGCGTCCCTAACCTCTAGGCCACCGACTGCCCTGGCATTGCCTAACATTCTGCTTGTACAACACTGATAGCATGGATTGTTTGGACTGCAGCATAATTTGAAATCTAATAAAAAAAAAAAAAAAAAAACGAAACAAAGGAAAAAAAACCGATTCTAATAAAATAAATAAATAAACGACGGCCCTGCTGAACTCTGTCAACATCCGCCGTGTTTGGACCATTTTTACTGTTCTTGTTACACAAGATTAAAAGAAATAAGCGTGACGTGAGAATTCAGTACCAGCACTTGTGAAGAAGGAATATTCTTAATGGCGCTGGGATGAAAATTCAAAGATATGCATCAGCGGATGATGCAGGAGAAAAGGGCAACATCATTAGAGTTGCACAATAATCTATTTTTAAGCCGTCCACTGCTCCTGTCCTACTTTGTGCTCATGTGCCTCGTGGAAAGAATCTTTTTTTTTTTTTTTTACAAAATCTTTGGGTCTAAAACCCCGGACTAAAAAATAAACACAACTGCCTGCGATGCTGATAAATTACAAGCTCCTCTTAAATACTGGTCGGTTAAATCAGACTGAGCGCTCTTTACGTCCTTACCGTTCTCTCTCTCCAGTGTGATCATGACCTCCGCGTCCAGAGCGACGCTGATCAAGAGCTCCACGAAACTCTTGAAGGTCTCCTTCATCGTCCTGGTGTTGAGGAAGCGCGAGGCAAACGGGACCGGAGGTATAAATTCTGAGATTAAAGAGGATACATCGCTGATTTTTTATTTCTTTTTTTAAAGCTAAGGCTATACATATGACAGTTTTGTTAACTAACATTATGTACTGCATTAAAGTTAACATTTAAAAATAATAAGCTTCGGCTTGTCAAATCCACATGAATGAGCAAACAGGAAGATACTGTGCCGTGGTTTTCCGATAACAGCGCAAGAACCGTGTTTTAGTCCACTTATACAGTGCCACAATGACATCGTGTCACACCTTTGAACTATTTAAAGTTACAGCTACGGTTGTGAGACGGTCATGAAGTCAAAAGCAAAACTGAAACACCGAATGGTTACGCGCTGAAAATGGACATGGACCAAGACAGGTTTCAGATTCTTTCTCCAGCAGAATTACTCACCATCATCTTCACCTGCGGCGTCTGGAGAAGCCAACTGCGTGGAGTCGGTGAACTCCTCCTTCCATTTCTTCCTCTTTTTGGGTGGAGGTTCGGCCTTGGCTTTCGCCTGCTTTGGCCTGGGTTTGGACAGGCTCTGCTTTGTGCCGGAGTCGGAGACGGCTGGCGCTGCAGCTCTCTGGGCTAGCGGAGCCTTCTGAGAGCCTCTACGCAAAATACAAAAAAAAAAAAAAAAAAAAAAACACTTTGGCAACTCATCATTTTTTTTATGCCCAAGCAGACTAATGAATTGGAAAAACAGGATCAGAAACACTTTCGAAATCTTTAAATCCAGTCCAGCCTTGACTCAGTACTTCTTAATATTCAATATGACCTGCACGGGAGAAAATCTTCTTAGATTACGTGTTTGCCGAGTTGCTCTTTGTAAAGCCTGATGAGTGGGCCCAACTTGCTCGTGGAGAGTTCAAAATCTGACAGCTGGGGGAGGACAGAGGGGAATGTGCTGCTATGAGGACGATGCTGCTGGTGTGCGAGTGTGTGGGGGATTCCGACGCATGCAACGTGACTTCGGCAGGGTGGGGGCGACCTGTGTCGATTCTGCTCTCTGGCTCATGAAATACTGGGTGTGTGCGGGCAAGAACAAGCAAGAAGGAGAAACAGAAAGACCGTGTAGTACCTCATGGAATGCATGGGCTTGCACCTTGGTTTTCTGTTGCAGACTCGCACGTATTCCCGCTTGTTCACGGTGTCGAGGAACTTGACGTATACTCTCCGGTACATGGTCTTGGCGTCTCCGAAGTAACCCAGATACTGCACAACAGCGGATATGACAGTAAAACCCAGAAGGAACATATTAGGGCATGTGCCGGTACATTATCACAAGATCGATGCATATTCAAAATTCGTCCAAACTGATAAGCAGAACGAACTACACATAGTGGACTTTACGGATTAACCCTGCTGTCACACTCGATTTAACCTCTGGGAACGATTTCCCTCACAAGTAACCCTGATGGATCGATCTATCCTTCTACGATCACGATGAACCCCAACCAACCAACCAATAAATAAATAAATAAATAAATAAAATATCACCGTTGTTATAATTATTATTAACGCAGATATTAAATGAAGTGACTGGAAACGTGATCTAAATGCAGGAATAGCGCTGATACGTCCTGAAGACTTTACCTTGTTGGAAGACTTAGTGACTGTTACGAAGCACTGACAGCGGAAATGAAACATTCTCGTTTTAAAATGTGTTATAAGACCCACCTTGTATGTAGTCCCTGGGAATGAGCTGTTCCTGTATAAATATACGATATGCTATGATTTGGCACTCCTGCCAGAGCATCTACTGCCTAATCAGATTTAAAATTTAACAGTGCAGCGAAATAAATACGAATAAGATACATCTGTCTAATGCGTTTGATATTTAGAACAGCCACAAAATTTATTCTCTGCTGCGATCATCGTGGGACTGGAAGGGGCGTCAAACGGCGATAACACAAAGAACTCCTCAATTCCTCATAAGGAGATCATTAATGACAGACTCACACTGTTGGTAGCCGAAAACACTCGTCTTCCGTCTCTCAGCTCGGGGATGAATTTCTGCAGCAAGGCCTTCTGCACCTTCCAAATGGCTGGAGGTTCTATTCCCGCCTTCAGCGTGACCTACATCCAATAAAATGCAAATAGGCGACATTATAGATCAGACTTGGTGCGGTGGTGGTGAGACATCGGACTGTTGATCGGAAGGTCGTGAGTTCCAATCCCAGTACCACCATGAGCTGCCAATGCCGGGCCCTTGAGCAAGGCCCTTAACCCTCAACTGCTCAGTTATGTACATGTGATATATGTAAGTCGCTCTGGATAAGGGGCGTAAATGTAAATGTAAACTTATTGAAAATGAAAAGGTCTTCATGCACAAATTTCGACTATATCTCTGACATCTGATCGAGAAAGAAAAACAGATTGAGTCTCCAGTAAAACATTAATAATGCTACGTGTGATAGAGGTTGACATTCTGTCTATTTGTTTTTTCTAGAATACACGCCGTAGAAAAAAAAAAAAAAAAAAAGTTCCAGAACTCATGCGTGGTTATCCCGTACATGCATAACACTTATCTGATAAACAAAGTCATTAAATCTAAGTCAGCTGCATACCTGCAGGCTTTCGATGTCCTCGTTTTTCACCACAAACTCATCTCGTTCTCGGTACATGCCCTCCTCTCCACTGTCCGACAGTTCCTCGTCTGTGAGGCCTTCGATAGCTACGGTGGTCAGGCATAGCGCAAGCTTACTGGGAGGTATGTTCTTCACCAGTTCCTCGACTGGCACTTCATTCAGTCCAGGCTTCTGCTGCTCCTTTATCGTTGTATCCGCAGACTGGATGCTGGAGGACTGCTCTTGACTTGTCCTCTCACCTGAACTTTTGCTGTCTAGAGACGGGACACCATATTACACAATAATTGCATAGTTACGGTATAAACAAAAGACCTTACTATTCCAAAAAAGAATGAGAAATGTAAAAGGATCAAGAGCGAATACATACCCGAGTGTTGCTTGTCTGAGGGCTCGTCTAGAGAGGAGAGCGCAGAACTAATGCTCTTTTGAAGGTCTTGGTTTTTACCGACGGATTCGTCCTCGTCTGATGAGAACGACGGAAGCGTCTCCAAGTTCTTCTGAAGCTCCTCATCCAGTCTCTTAGTAGAACTAACACTACTGATGTCCGGTGAAACGATTGGAGTCGACGGAGGCATGGGTTTAGGGGGCACCGACAGTTGATTAAAAGGTCTTTTGGGAACCGAAGACTTTCTCGTGCGGTTGGGTGACCGTATGGGTGGTGAGGAGAACTGCTGCTTGGGTCCGGACTTAAGAAAGTCCAGGAAAGATCCAATGAACCCAGTTTTAACTTCTGGCTGTTTTTCTTCCACCTCTCTTATTTTTTGCCGTATTCTTTCCTGTTGCTGGTAGCCATCAAGGCAGCCCTCAGAGGTAGAAGACGAACTTGTCTCGCTTCCTTTGGAGTTTTGTCGCTTTACTTGGCCACTTCTCTTTTGAGCTTTAGGCTGCCCATTTTCATCGTCAGCAGACTGCTTGAAAGAACCCTTTGACCTAACTCGCTTCTTAGAGAGACCATCAGAGGAGCATTCTGCAAACTTCTCCTCCATCTTAACACCCTTCACTACTTTGGGTTGATTCTTAGTTTTTGATATGGTGTCTGTCTTCTCAAACCCAACGGGGTTATATTCTGGCGAGTTCAGGGGAAAGTCTGTGTGGTTGTTGGCAAACGTGGTTACAGTACCTCCATTAGAATTCAGAGAAGAGTCATTGCTAATAAGTCCCTTGGGTACTACCTCATTTTTCTTCTGATGATTCGTCACTTTCCCAGACATTCTATTCTTAGAGTAATTTCGCGGTGCGTGAGAGTTTGATGGCGTAAATGCTCGATGCCCCGCAACTTCTTTGTGAACGTCTGTCGCCAGCTGACCACCATTTACGGATAAAGTAATGGTCTGTGCGTTGGAGATCATGTGCTGTGAAGGGAAGCTATTGGCGTCATGCTTGTTATTAACTAACTCATAATGGCACTTAGAGTCTGAAGCACCGGATATGGGTGCTAGGTCCCCTTCGGAGGACGAGGTTTTAAAGTCCTGTGGCGTGACTCCACAGGCGGCTGCTGTGGCAGCTAGGATGTCATCGACATTTGACAGAATGTTCCTGTCATCCGCCATCAGCATGGAATCAGGGAAACAGATGGAGCTTAAGGTAAAGTGCTGCTTGGCATCATGCGGACTGGTTGCATTACTGAAGCTGTCTTTTTGTACCAGGTGTTGCTTGGTGGACTCCACAACTTGGTGGGTCATTTGTGGATTCTCAACGACACCGACAGAATTCAGGATTTCATTGTTCATTTGCAGGAACTGGACTGAGACTGGCTGCATTTGGACTTGCTTAGAGTGGTCTGGCCCTGTGTGGAGCAAAGGTTGTTGAAGAAGGATCATCTGTGAGGGCTCCAGAAGGACTTGGGCACTGGGTAGCTGAATGAACTGTGGCTGTTCCTGTGACAACTGTCTCTGATCTCCTCTGTTACTCGGAGTATGCTGGTCCTCCTGCTGCTGAGCAGTGGGAATTTTGAGAAGCTCAGGGTTTTCTTTCAACTGGCCAGTGCTCAAGGCCACATGGGAGGACTGCATTAACAGAGAGTTATTTTTTGTGCCAGAGGTTACGTGTAAATTGGCACTGCTCACCAACTGACCAATTAAAGTACTCATTCTGTCATCCTTGACGGACGACATTGGCGCGAGGCCTATTAGCTGATCCTCGGATCGAGAGTTGCTTCGGATAACACTGTGTGCGTGTCTGTCTTCCATTTTTGAAACGACATACACAGCATTGCTCTGTACCCCGACGTCGCCGCTTGTGACGGTCTGGATAGAACTACTTATGGAAGCCTGTTGTAGAACCTGCATATCTTGAAGAGGAAGCTCCCCACAGTTTTCTTTGGAGGTGAGGAACAGACTCTCATCTTCCTTCCTTTTGTCAAAGGCTGGGTTTTGTTCCACTGAGGACTGGCTGTTCTGGATGGTATGTGTATATGTGGCAGTGGAGGATGGTGACTGGTCAGATGGCAAGTATTTCTGGGTCTGCTGCAACAGCATACCATCGGTCTTGCTTGGAGAAGGCTGCATTAGGGTATAATCCTGGGTGGAATTACTGGATGGTAAGCTATGGGCATAGGAGGAAGAAAAGGGAGGACTTGGTGTGAGAGACTGACCTGATGCATAGCTCTGAGAGGGACTGACAGATTCTGCTCCCTGGGTATAATAACTGACGGTGGACAGACTCTGCGATTGACTGGAAGAATAACTGTGAGTGGCATTGCCCATACAGAGTCGCTGCGCCTGCTCATCATAGTCCTCTCTGTTTGATGCTGAAGACATTATGTGCTTTTGGCCAGAAGCGTACATAAGTGAGTGGCTAACAGATGCCTCATTTTCTGACTGAGGAGCCAATGAGGGCAAGCTTTTGTATATAGAAGGTAGCTTCTCAGGCTGATTGGGAGAGAAGGCCTGTGGTTCACTGAGGTTGCTCATGAGACTCGGAGACGAAATGTACGTCTGTGAAGGGCTGACCGACATCAAACTGGAAATCTGTGCTGATGTGTATGGCTGTGACTGACTAGCAATCACCGAGCTCTGTTTCTGGGCTGTGGAAGCATACCTATGCTGCTGCATAGGTGATGAGGCTGCCTGATCGTGCAACTCTGAGCCCTCCCCAAGATGCTCTGCTGTTTTGTTCGAATCATCCTTTGCTTTCACTCCACATGTGGAGGAAAAACCTGAAGAGGGCACAGACGAGGAATGTGTCTGTTTTTGCTGCAGCTGTGCCGTGGCTGTCTTCTGTTGAGCGGTGCTATTAATGGCCTGACTGGGAATCCCATTGGGGCTGTTTGGGACAGGCGTATGCCGAGAAGGATCCTCGTAGGAGACCTCGGCATCATTGGGTAGGTAATCTTGCAAAGAGTGCTGGGCACTGACAGACAGCTGCTGCTGGGCTGGCTGGGTGCTGGAAGGCCGCTGGAGGTGCTTGATGACACTGCATTCACGCTGAAGTGCTCGTTCGATGGAGCTGGAGAAAACTGGGGCTCCATAAGTTGGGACAGCCTGCTGAGAGTTACTCAGCGGAGAGGGTAGAAGGCTGAACTGCGGCTGCAGAAGATGAGGGGCGGACTCCTGGGCTGAACGATACGTGGAGGACTGGATTGGGAGGCTAGCACCCAGGGAAGCACCGCCCAGGCGGTCAAAGGCAAAAGCTGTTGGCACAGTGGTTTGGGAAGATTTGATATGAAGCAGAGGGTCATTAGGGGAAAGCAGGCCATTTGATGGGCTAAAAGTAGTGTGCTGGACAGTTAACGACGACGTGGTGGCAAAGCTCCGATTGGGAAAGGTGCTGGGGTGCTGGTAGGAGGAAAGAGCTGACAACGTAGGAAACGTTCCAGAAGACGGAAGAGCTCCAGTAAGAAAGAGCTCTGTTGAAGAATTTGTGCCTAGAGAGCAAAATGAAACAACAAAAGAAAATGGAACAAGCTGTTCAGCTACGCGTGAGCCTTGTCGCGTAAAGCTGCCTCAAAGCGATGCTATAAATTACAGGTGACAAAGATGACCTGGGTACTAATTGTTCAACAGACTGATTTTTTTTTTTTTAAGGAAAGAAATCACTAGTTACCTGCAGATTCTTTCAACGGATACAGTTACTTTCGCATAGATATTAAAAGTGGTTCTTTTACCAGTCTGCCATGGTGAAGTCCTGAACTGGGGAAGTAGAGAAGTGGCTGCAGGTCCAGCCTGAAGGCCTCGCGATTCAATGGAAGAGAGGAAATTCATGACCGACGATTCAGTAGTGCTGCCTCCGGCGGTGTGCAGACTGGAATCAAAGACGCTAGACACACCTACCCGGCAGAAGGACACCACAGAACGAGGATAAAAGAATTATTCACGGAGAAAGGTTGGCTCATGCTTAGGTACTTGCTGTTTTATGTTTGAGGCTGCTTCCTTGACGTCCTCACCTGTGGGGTGATGAGAGGTGGTGTAGGTGGCGAGAGTATGACTTGAAGCGTAGGACTGCCGTTGGGGAAGCGCTGTCTCTACGTGAGTCGGACCATAACTGGAGCTAACGGCAACACAGTCAGGGGCATTACAAAAACGGGAAATTCATGACATGGCCCTGTACAATATGTGAAAATAAGATAAACATTATGTTGGTGCGTCAACAACGACAACAACAAAAAAAACAATGGGACGCACCAATTTCACTTTCGCTGATTTCACAGGGGTTTTTCTTTTTCTTTCCCGTTGCTCTATTGGGCAATACACAACACTGATCCAAAGTGACAAGCTCAGAACGGCCAAGCCAACTTTCCGCAAGCTTCTGTTATATGAAACTTCAGCGGAACAATGGCAACGATTTACTTCTGATTCATATGCGTTTCATGACCGACATTACACACCTATAGCAGAAGACACAGACCAGATACTGATCCAGCGATACCGATCCTCTGCCTCACAGTGAGGTTTCCATAAATGTTAGCACTACGTCCTTGTAATGCATATAATAATCGTAACCAATAATACACAAACACGGGTCGGGACCAATACTTTCCGGATTGACACCGGCGTGAAATACAACGATATATGATCAGAGAATCATGAAATACACGACACATTTCAACTCGGCACCAAAGACTATCAATATAACCACAGATGGAAACCTATCATTTGCGGTGGTAGGCCACATCTGCCATTCCTCCGCAAGTGCTCCATGCTCGACTAAATACGTGCCTGCCTGTGAAGCATGTTTAAGCAGCGGATAAACAGCTGCCCGGGATAATGATCACAGCTGGAGGCTATTCATTTTACACTTCCTACCAGTCTAAGAGCATTGCATTTTTCGACAGATGCCCAAAAGGCTGGCGGACCTGCAAACGAATGAGCTTATGAACGAAAGACTTAAGGTTGTTAAGAACATCCGTCTGTTTTCATTTCTACTTGAGAATTAAATGGTACGTGAAATTAAAGTGAAATCGAGACACCCGGGATAGAAAATATGATCATGTATGAACAGGAAGCCTGTGCTCAAATGATTAAAATTGGAACTGGATGAACCCATGTTCAAGGGTTCTTCAGTGCGTATTAGAACGCACGGCGTTAGAACCGCATGACGTGGATCGGAACAAGTCGTGGGAACAAGATCGGACCCGGTACAGGGATGGCATTACATGCCCTTGGTTCTGCTACGGCACAAAAGCCACAGAACTGAAAGGAGTCGAAACATATCCCTTTGCCGCGAGTGTGAATTTTATTTAAGTTGAATAAACAGTTCTCAGTTTAAAATAAATAAATAAATTTAAAAAAAATAATAATGTGGGCATTACTTTTTAAATCCTTTTAAAAATTATTCCAAGAGTTTGAGATACTGGATTTGTGATTATCATGAGCTATTAGCTATATTCATCAAAATTCAGACACAGACCGTGAAATACTTTTGCGAAATTATGAAATTGCACTTTCACGACGTTCGCTTTTTTTTTTTTTTTTGAGATCCACTAAAAATCTTGGTACGGTCATCGGTCAGATTAGAATCAAGCAGCTACTCGGGTCTTCCTATCTTGCATTTATTCTTATACCTGTTTTGTACTAATTCTTGTAATTTATAAAAAAAAAAAAAAAAAAAAAAAAAAAAAAAAAAAAAAACTGGCATTAATGTTAAAAATGGAATAAATAAATAAATAAATAAATTTATCTGTCCAATCTAGTCTATATGCAACTGCATTGAGGAAATGGCGTCATCTGTCCATTGGGTATTAGAGGAACATGTTTCAACCGGCTATAATGGACCATATTTCAGCACAGGGACCTGTACGACATCATTTGCAGTCGGGCTCAAGGATATTATTTCACTTTTCATTTAGGAACTTTCATATAATAAGACTGAGATATTTGAGTCTCGAAGATTTGAATGCTTTGAACACGAATCATCTCTGAAAAAAAAATCACTCTGTGCCATATGGTACCGCGTTCGTCACGCTGTTAAATGATTGAACACGTTAATCGATATCTTACTCTGTGCATATTCTCCTTGAAAGTCAGAAATAAAAAGCTGTTCACTGAACCTCCGATTTTGCAGGCAAAGAGACACTCCGCAAGTCGGTACAAGTTCAAAAAGTCAGATCCAAAACGCCGGAATTGTCAGTTAACCTCAATCTCAATGGCTTACTTAAAAAATGATACACTCTGCTGCGTTACTGTATACGGGGTTATTATGTGGCTTTATTCCACAGCGCTGCCGAATCCTCGAATCTGATTGGCCAGAAGGTGTTGGTTAAATAAGGAAGGACACACACACAGACCAGTGCTGTTTTTAGGAAAATAATCCGTGCCGGGGTGGTGTGATACGGCCTGGCGTGGAGTCTATAATAATTGATTCTGAAGTGGATTATTTTCCTATAACAGTAAGGGCTGAAGGGTGTTATTCCTCGGCGTGATTTCCCAACGCGTACGATTTTATTAATTTATTAATGAACTAATTCTTTGTGCCTTTTAACCGTTTGCGGTTACTTTTAATGCTAGGAAACATCCACAAGACGGAAAAACAAGTTCCTGTTTCCACTCGAAGTGTCTCTTTCTCTTCTTTCGAAGTTAATAAGACCCCCCCCCCCCCCCCAAAAAAAAGCATAGTCGGTCACGTGACTGAGACAACGGAAAGCGCAAACTCCTCCGTCCTTAAGACTCTCCCATGTTGGGGGAAACATGCTGAACCGTTACGAAGTGCTAACACACGAAACTCTCATGTGTTACAACATCAACGATTGTGTGTGTGGATTTTTTTTTTTTTTCTTTTCAATAATCATTGACATGGAAAGTTTTCTGTAAAACTTTTTCTTTTTAAAAAAGTTTTCTTTCTTCCTTTTCTGTCTTATCAACTTTATAGCACTTGAATCAGTTATTGCACAAGTTATAACAGGAATGACTCAAAGACGTTCCATGACACTAAATGTAACTTGGGCAGTGGTAGCTCAGTGGTTACGACACTGGACTATTGATCGGAAGGTCGTGAGTTCCAATCCCAGTACCATCATACTGCCGCTGCTGGGCCCTTGAGCAAGGCCCTTAACCCTCACCTGCTCAGCTGTATAAAATGTGATATATGTAAGTTGCCCTGGATAAGGGCGCCCGCCAAATGACATGAATGTAAATGTCACTTTAAATGGATAAAAAGCGCAGTGTGTCCACCTTTAATAAATACACGTTTGCAATCGCCGTCAGGTATAAGGGGAATAGAACGCTTCAGGATCGGTTCTGCTGTGTTAACGCAAACTGCTTCATGTCAAGCCGCATCACACAGCCCTGCATTCAGTTCGCTTCTCTGATGAAGAAGTAAAAGACAGCTGGAAACGCTGGTGCAAAAATGGTGAATGGAAGAGAAACAGACCAGTTAACTGCATCTCATGAACTGATTACTGAGTACTAATCGAAGTCCTGCGTGTCATGAAAGGATCAATCTGATTGAGGATGAGAAAGGATGTTTAAAAGGTTCGGGTTTAGCCCTGCTGTGTGTGTGTGTGTGTGTGTGTGTGTCTGTGTCTGTGTCTGGGGTCTGGACATGACCCACACGAGGCATATTCAAACCCACAATGGGGATTTTGTGGATTCGATAAACGCTCATACCAAACCACTGAAAGTGTCAGTTCACAGTTTAAAGGTCCTTAGGCTTATCCTTAGGTTTCATTTTCCATTTTGCACAAAAAAAAAAAAATAAATAAAATAAAACAGGCAGAGTAGACCTCAGTATGCTGATGGTTGTGTATGAAATTTAGACTCAAATCCACCGACGGTATAAAGAACCACTGCATTTCATTTGTACCATTGTAACTGCCACACTAACCCAACAGGAGACTGAATCGTCCTCAGTTTATCCGACTGTTTTAAGGCAACTCCGTGATGATCGCTCTTTTGCTAAAATGGACTCTAAACTCTAAACAAATAAACACAGTGGATCCGTACAGTAACTGTCAGCTCCAAAGAACCAAAAGTTTTGCAATCTTCCCTATCTGTTCCCGCTCACGAGATCTTCACGGTTAAGCTGATTTCAGACTGCGCAATTACAGCAACCAGTTAAGACTCTTACTTTGTCGACCACGGTCCCCAGATGGTCCCCGTTAAAGTCTTGGCCGAATTCTGTAACAGATTGTGCAATAACGTGTTCCAAGTGCCAGCTTGGATGATGAAGATCCTCTACTGATTTAAAAATTTTAAGTGCATGCCGCTTACATCATCATTACGCGATTCAGGTCTGTGTTGGGGGGGGGTTCGTGGACCGGAGGATTTATAGGTGCGAGCTATAGCTGGGGAGGGGGGGGGGGGAGGAGACTGGTTTAAAGCAGTATCGGCTTTACATCAGCCAACATACAGACACAATACTTGGTTAAACCTGGAACACTGATGATATAGATATCAGCCGTTCTTAATAGATAATCATCAACATTATAGCTGATAACACTACTAGCTTGTCATTCTTGTCCTCTGTTGTTTCTATACTGAAATTTCAGTCCATAATGTTGCATGAACATTTTGAAGTTTACTGTAACAGGACAGTACCGACAGCCACTCAGACCTGTAACTGTACCTGTTACGATCAAAAAGTTGGGCACAATTTCGCATCGATTCACGACCAAACGCTCGGGCGGCGAACAAAAACGCTGTCAAAGTCTCGCATTTCCGAATAGTTTTAATGCGCAGGAAAAGGCGAGTCACATTAGACCGCTATTTGGTGAAGTCT
>JAOVYU010000042.1:29243276-29254784 GCA_025674565.1 Synodontis membranacea
GGGGGGGGGGGTTTTTTCCCCCCCCCCCCCCCCCCCCCCGTCATAGAACACGAGAAGTTCTCAAGTGTGCCAGAGGAAAAATGCTCATGATTTGTGATTGTTATTTGACTCGCATGCCATTATCTGTGAGGAGATTCAGTATCCTTTTGTCAGATGTCTTCTGGTTTATCTCAGGCATTCTCAAAATAGAACACTACACGGATTACATCAGATCAACGAAAACACTGTTGCGGACTCGGAAACACACGTGGGCAGTAGACTTCTATTAATTAAGAACAGAAATTTTTAACTTTATACGTTAAGGTTCCCTTAACTGACATTATTTGGCACATATAAAGGGGGACTAAATCCATGTAATTTCCCTTGGTTTTTGGAAAGGGCACGTATGAGTGTGATGGTCAGGTGTCCACATACTTTTGACCAAACAGTGTATGTCACGTTGGCAATTCGTTTATATTTTGTTCAGATATTGTAATCTTGGAACAACTTGAGGTGGTGCATTCTTTAGCACTGTTGTCCCAAGGCAAGAAGGTTCTGGGTTCAAAACTGCTCTCCGACTGGGACCTTTCTGTCTGGAGTTTGCACGTTCTCCCCATCTGTGGGCTTCCTCTGGGTGCTCAGTTTTCCTCCCACAGCCCAAAGACATGCAGATTAGGTCAACTGGCAACTCTAAATTGCCCATAGAATGTGAATATGAATGGGTCTTTGGCGAGCGTGTCCTGCGATCGATTGGCAACCTCCCCAGGCTGTTCCTTTGCCTCTTGCCCAAAGTAAGCTGGGATCGGCTCCATCTTCACAGTGACCCTCAATGGATAAACCATATAGCTAATGGATGTATAGATGGATGGAAACATACAGCGATAGCGTAAAAACACATCACTTTTTTTTTTTTTTTTTACTGTAAATCTACAAATATCCAAAATCACTTGAACGTCAAAACTGTAACATAAATACATTACAAGTATCTCAAATCCTCTGTTTATACTCTATTATGTTGCATACACCCCGGCGTTACCGTTGGTTTGTTTAGAATGTCTGAGAACAGGCCTAGTTAATCGATGACAATTTAGGGCCAAGGCCAGGGAGCAGGCAAGGCATGCACACTAAACTGACCATCTTCACTCTGGTTACACCACCCTTCTGAGACTGTGTCTATTCCCTGGGTTAAAAAAAATGTAGAAAAGCTAAGAAAGTTGGACTTGGTAACCTGTTTAATATTAAAATGAATATAAAATCATACTGAAGCTTTTTTTTTTTTTTTTTTTTTTTTTTTTTTACACTGCATTGGCTCCTAGTAAAATGTCAAGTTGATTATAATATACAACTAGTAACTTATAAAGCACTAATGCAGTTGCCCCACTTGCACTGATCAGAAGGTGCAGACTTTTTGTTGATACTAGAATAAAGAAGACAACAGCAGAGACCAGAATGTTTTCTTATATAGCCCCAGAGTTATCCGATATCTTTCCAATTACTCGTCAGGACACAGACACAGTCCCAGTCATCCCGCCCCGAGGATGGCCACACGTCAACAACCCTCGGCCGTGAGGTTTGCTGTGGATGGTAACGCGTGGATGATCGTGAATGCTTTCACTCGCACTGACCAGCGATTGCACTTGCTACGAAATCATGCTCCAGTCTCGTTCATAATACAGTGGAAAGCTTCACCTGGACAGTATAATCAACGATGACCCTGATGATTATACTGAATATATTTCCAATCCACTTAGCACTGCTTGACACTATAGGGTCCAACTGTAGAAGGGTAATGATTTATATTCTCACTATTCGGTATCACCCAGAAGAAGAAGAAGAAGAAGAAGAAGAAGAAGAAGAAGAAGAGAGTCTGGTTCCTCTCGGAAGTTTCTTCCTCATGCCACCTTGTTTGATGCAGTCAACTTCAAGTGTTATCAGAACCTTTAGGCGCTGTCTGTGCCGTTGGACATTCTTCCTCAAATACATAATCTTGTTGTACTCCGATTTATTCCCCTACATTCTGACACTCTATTCATCTGAAACCCAGCCATACACACAGTTCCTCTCTATGACATTACATCATATTTAACAGTAAATGTAGTATGTTGTGTACGTGTAAAGATGAAGAGGAAGGAAAAGTAGTCATTTTCTGCCCGGACACAAGCTAAGACATCTGCAGAATATCAACCAGTACAAGTGTATTTTTGTCCGTTACTTTCCTTATCTTTGCTTGGATGCTTTGCTCTTTCTGAAGTGTTAAAAAAGAAGACACGTTTATCGGTCACGTGACCTGACCTTACTATTCTTTTGTGCGTGTGAGTCCATGTATGTTTTTTTTTTTTTTTTGAGTGCAAAGATGCGCTCTGTATCTCTGCACTCTGTCTGACACATAAACAGTGCCTTGCGTGCCTTGCAAAAGTATTTGCCCCGTGAGTATTTGAGCACTTTTAGTAGTGATGGAATTTAAAATGAACTTATTTGGGGGAAAAGATTCTTAAACGATCTGAGATCCGGACTGTTCCGTTCAGCTTCTTGGTTTTGAACCGGTTTTAATTGGTTACTTTTGCATTGCTTTGCGTGAAAAAAAACAAAAACAAACAAAAAAAAAAAAACATCTGCTACGTGAATAAATGTACAGCACAACTCGAAGTATTCATTGGGTCGCATCGTGCTCAGGATTTAATTCAATTTTGTTGCATTGTCTTTGCTGAAGAAAAATGTTCTCTCTTTTTTGTCTGACTTTTTGTGTTTGATGCTAGTCTTGGGAGTCATTATTTCAGCGCGGTGTTATTTATAGGCACGACACGGACATTCTCCGGCTCTTTCTTAATTTTGTTCAGGGATTTGGAGCACTTCTTGGATTGGCGATAGAGTTAACAGGCAACCGAGTCCTTTAAGATAACCTCAGTATGACCCGTGCTGAGAAGATGAGAAAAAGCGATCAACCCCTCAATTGACAGATTTCAGATTTCGGTCTAAATCTAAGAGGAATGCGAATGACCACATTTCATATTTTAAACCTAAAAAAAGAAAAAAAAAGAAAAAAAAGAAAATTAATTCAAAAATTAAAATGCCCATTTATTATGGGAACTGGACATTTATTATGTCATATTGTAATGCTGAATGATTGTTTAATCAGGATCAGAACATAGATGACAAATAACATTACCCAAACACGACTGATTTTTTTTAAATTTTTTTAACACCGAGAAATTTTGCAAATAAGAGCCTTAATGTACTGCGGGTTTAATTTATTTACATGTAGCAATTTTTCATTTTGTAGAAGAACAGGGGGTCTTTACAATTACAGTAACATAGCTCTTGCTCCATTGCGATACACTTGATTTGGAAATTGAAGCTTAAATATTGTCAGCCTGGATCCCGAAAGACGTGCAGTGAATCATAGCTCTTCCGGAGTAAAGAATTCCCCCACTTCCCTGCTGTTAGACGCCAGATGATGCAACAAATGGGGACTCAGCATTTCTGCACTCCCTCCTGACACCACCATCCCCCTCTTCTTCAGCCCATGAAGAGTTGAGGTTAGGGTCAGTAGCACTCTGCCCTCGTGCTCCCATAGAAGCCATTTCAGATATCCAGGTCCGATCTTCACAAGGTCCTCGTTCACACCTCCGTACGTTTCGAATTTGGTTTAAAACACAACGGTTTGGCAGTCACCCCTTTTGCTGGCTGAGACAGAGAAAGATAGGTAAGATGTTCAGCAGGCTCAGGTTACAGGTCCATGCACTAAAATACGTTAAGCGTACAGACATGTTTGCCTGCCCTGATTAAAGTCTAATGCCTAATTAATGAAATTCAGATTATTTTTTTTTAATGAAGAATATGGTCAACTATGAGCCTGCATACTCACAGCTCTATTTTATTCAAAAAGTGATTATTGCACCTAGTGGTCAAAAGTGGGGACCGTATCAAACGCCACCAGGGGTCCATTGGGGCAGGAATCATGATGCCGCATGATCGCTATATGAAAATATTCCCCCTCATTCTGATGTTTGATATGAACCTTAACTGAAGCTCTTGCCTTTATCTGTATGATTTTATGCATTGCACTTCTGCCACCTGATTGTCTGATCGGTGCCAGACATTCTGGTTTGAACAGTATCGATGAGGTGTACAGGTATTCCTATTAAAGTGGCCGGCAGGTGTATATCGCACATCATTGGAATAACAACATATAGCTGCTATGTAGCAGTGGATAGCACTGTCGCCTCACAGCAAGAAACCCCCGGGGTAAAAGGGTGCGTTTCTGTGCCGAGTTTGCACGTCCTTCTCGTGGCTTCGCAGGTTTCCTCCGGGTGCTCCGGTTTCCTCCCACATTCCGAAGACATGCGGATCAGCTGAGACCCGGCTTCCCTGTGACTCGCAATAAGACAAGCGATATAGAAAAAAAATAAATCAGCCAGTGAGTGTAAAGCCGCTCCACTTTTCTCACCGTTCCTGCTTTGGGTGTGACTGATTAAAAAAGATGCTTGTGGTTATGTCCAGACACTTCCCAGACTCAGCAGGTGAAGATGAGTTTAGCCATTACTGCTGCTGAGAATTCCAGCCTCACAGATGGGATGTTTCACGGCGGACTTGTCTCTGTGAGTGCGGATGTGTTTCGTAGTGCGTTCGAGGCATTTTTTCACCCCCCCCCCTTCAGCGCCAAAGACACTTTTAATGGCTCATTGCTCTTTTTTTTCCCACGAAGCTGAATCACGTCACTGACAAATGACACCTGGAGATGGCTGCAGAAGTTGCAAAAAAAACCCCTCAAAAAACGCTATGAATCCGAAAATGATTACTACGATGCATCTTAAACCATATTACAATTCTGAACGAACTGTATTAATAACAACGACGAAGGATTGTTACCGATTACCATTACTGTAAATGGCAGTGATTTAGCCCAAAATCTAGATACCCCCCCTCCCCCAATAAATGGTAAAATTATACCAAAAATATTTGTAATTATAGTCTCAGTAGTCCACTGATGCAATAGTAAATATCAGGTTCTCATTCTCACACTTGGTTGTAAAAGAAAAATCAACTTAGTAATAAAGACCACATGGTCTTCGAAAGAAACGGGAAATGAAAAAAGGAAACTGTGAAAGCTACAGCTATTGTAATAGATTTTCATCATAACGTAGGCCCTATTTTATGTTTTTTTCACATATTTGGTGTATAAAGTCCAATTGCTCTTCCGCCCCCAGTGTTGCTATTACTTTCATTATTATCTTGGATTTCTGTTGGAGATGTTTCAAGGTTTCAGAATAACACTGAATCCTGTAGGGATCATCGTAGGCGTGCTCTTTACGGACTCCACACTCATATCGTTTTACATTAACACAGCTTTAAAGATAACACTCGAAGGTCTATAGATATCCTGCTACTATTCACTATTAATATTACTAATTACCTGTCATATGAGGCTTACAATCCTAATAAACCTTATTTCTTGTTGCTTTTTTTTTTTTTTTTTTAATAACCTAGTGATGATAAACCACACACCCCGCCCCCACAGACACATTAATCATGACATTAGTCAGGTCACAGAAAGTGCTGTCCAGAGGAATGACTAAAGCTAATGAAGTGCTCATCATTTCTCCTTTAACTCCTCCTCCTCCTCCAGGGTTGTTTTACATCCGACTCATGCGGACAAGCTCCAGACACTGTTAGAAAGGATCGGGGTGACTTCTGTCTCACCCACTCCACCTCCTCGTGCCTCCTCGAACCTCACTCCTGAAGAACCAGGTCAAGAAGAACCAGCACTCTGAAGTGCTCACTATGTTGGAGTTTGATTTCTAGTGCATGTCTTTGGAATTGGGCAGATCTTCGAACTTGTTTGTGGGAGAACATTTCTGTGATTTTTTTTTTTTTTGCCACAGGGGAAAGCTTTCCTAAATCTTAACTTTCCTAAAGATTTCTGAAAAGGAAATTCTCGAGTCAGTTGTTCTAAATGCTGACCGAGTCTTGTGGGCTGATGGGGTCGGATGTGCGCGATCTGACCCCCCTCATGCCCGCCGTACCCACCCTACCACCTCTTCCAGGGCCGAACAGCGGAGCTCCACAGTGGGGTCCAATCGTTGACTTCCACCCTGGCTCTCCATACGGAGCTCTGCCATCACACTCCTTCATCAAGCAGGAGCCCCCCGGCTGGGGGTCAGTGGACACCCATGATGACCCTCACTGTACCCTCGGTGCCTTCACTGTGCACTTTTCAGGGCAGCTGTCTGGAGGCTGCAGGTACGGTGCGTTCACCGAGCCATCGTCCGGACAGAACAGGGGGTTCAGCAGCACCCCGTATCTGAGTGGCTGTGCTGAAAATCCTCCAATGCCCAGGAGTCAGAGTAAGTGAGCTTCATTTATCCACTCGTGTGACTTTTGTAATAGAGCAAGAGTATACGCCAACTCCTTTCATAAGTTTGCGCAGACCTCCAACAGGACCCAGAGCGCCATTTTCACGAGTCAGTAGTAAACAGTAGTGTCAGAATTTGCTACTGTACCAGTAGCAAATGAAAGCAGTGTGTTGGGTGGGGGTGTTGGTATTGTAAATTCTACAGGTAAACTTCAGAAATGTAAAGGGAACTCATCATGTTACTCAAAAATAGCACGTACAATAAAATCCTTGAAATTTTAAGTAAGGAAAAGTATTTAACTCTTACACATTTTCAAGATGTCTCGATGTTATAATTCTATAATCTCCCTGTCTACTTTTTTTTTGTATTATTTTCAAATACAAGGATCAAATACAGATTCATCAGTCAGTGCTTTTAACTCTGATGGAAATCACATTTATTATTCATATATATATATACTATATCAACATATATATCAGTGTTGATATTTACTGCTTTCTGATTACGATCCATAGAATTCTGCGCTATCTGAACGCAAATTAAACAACAACAATAAAACGTAGAAGAAAGGTGGGATCGGGTCTCCTCAATAACAGCGATGATAGACGATCCCCGTTTTGCTCGGGTTAGAATCTTGTTGCCTTCGAGAGTGCGTTAAAATGAATCGACCTCAATATGGCTAACCCCGACCTTAATATGGTTTCACTGTGAACTTTCACTGACCTTTCATCACAGCCTAGGAAAGACGACGTCTCATGAAAACTGCCAGGGACTACAAAACATAAATTCCTACTCTCTCACCTCTCTATTTCTTACTACTTGTTACTTTATGTCACTATTTCACTGCGCCACTTAATCACTAAGCATTAATGATTAATATGCGGCCTGAGATGACCGAGATAGCAGGATGCAGGGGAAAGTTAATGATTCCTAGGTCCCAAATATTTCATTTGGGATTTATAAGCGTAGATGAAAGCTACTCTGTGAATGATGTATGGATGTGTACTGGAGTCAGGAGCAGCACAGGTTACTCGCGGGACACGAGCTGCTTGCAGGACCCATAACGAAGTACTTTGCTCTAATGCAAATGTGGGTTTAATTAGTGAGGAATGAAAACAGTGGGGCTTGCTTTTGTGGGAAAATAATCAACCGCAAGATGATGTGAAGGGGAATGACATGGAGTAAAGTTGATTCCCTATAACAGTAAGCAAATGCCCAAGTACCACGGCGATGCCCAAGTTCTTTTTTTTTTTTTTTTTTGAAAAAAAAAAAAAAAGGCATTTTTTAAAGGCTTCTTTCTTTTTTTTAATTTTTTAAATACTTTTTTTTCATTTGATGTTGTGGAATGTCTGGAACAATTTAGTAACTGTTATCACTTTCAATATAACAGCTATAAGCAATCGTTTCCACATCAGCCACTTTGTTTTCTCTCTCTCTCTCTCTCTCTCTCTCTCTCTCTCTCTCTCTCTCTCTAAGCTTGCAATAAGGGGGAAAAAATGCAGCTTAACTGAGGAACTACAGACTATAAAGTCTGAAGACTTTCTCTACAATAAAAAAAAGCAAAAATAACTTTAGAGGAACAGCATCACATCCAAGTGTCTTCTTTCGTCAAAAAACTTCGCCCTAAAGAAACTATTTAAGCGTCTCTTTTTTTTTTTTTAATGTTGTGGTTAAATAACAATATTAAAAATAATGGTCTGTATGACCAATCAGATCCAATAATTCAACGGCACTTTGATTTCCTTAACTCCAAATACTTATGGATGGTTGCACGTTCCCACCCCTTTAGAACATGATATTTATTTAATCTTTTGCGCTGCTTTCCATTTACATACAGGATAACAAGGTTTAGGAGTTGGAAGTAAAAAAATTGCAATTTGCACAGAGGCTTGTGAAATATATATATAGCTCTGAAATGTCAAGTTAATTTATGAAGCCCCAAAGCGGGGATTTAGAGGCACTCAACTCTGGCCGCATGTGCAACTTCTGATCCTTTATAAAGACGAAGAAATTGCTTCCTCAAGAAACCTTAAGAAAGGAGTTATAGGAAGAGTCTTCCATGCAGCTTGGAGGTTCACCAGGTTACAAAAAAGCAGCAATGAATGACAGAAGAGCAATTCCATCACTAATCACTGTAGAGTGTTAGTGTGATTAGTGTTAGTGTGTATGGATTTTTTTGGAAAAGTCTCGTGCACGTGTATTTGCACGTAGCCGACACTGACAAATGGTGCATTCAGTGATGCTGTACCAATGAAAGTGAAACCAGTCATTTTAATTTGCAAAACTTGAAAATTCGAAAATGAATCCTCTGTTCAAGTGTTACATTTGGGCAGTATGGATAAAAAAATGTTAAGATAGCAATATTATATCTGTACAATAATATACAATTATTAATCCAGATGCAATATTGCACGATTGTGAGACAAAACGTAAGTTCTCTCTTGTGAAGCAGAAATCAGCTTCCATATTTTCTGACACTGTATGATAAACCGTTACCTGTATAAAGCAGTAGCAGCCATCTTGAACCCTGAATTGCCTTCTTTCTCATCACGTCATTTGGAGAGACTCTGACCAAACATCGGACTCAAGTACGAAGTATATATATATATATGTTTTGTTGTATTTTATAATCGTTTTGAATGTACGAGATGACATTTTTAACGTACAACAATGAAAACCAACTGTCTTTTGAAAGCGTTTTTTTTTTTTTTTTTTTCTAAAAAACTTCCCCAACTTTGCCATTATAAACCTTGCAGCTCCAGTTCGAAATGAAAGAAGCTATGCACTTCTTGGCAGGTCAACTACATTTGTCAGCAGTAAACATTATTATATAGCACAATTCAACAGACTGAATGCTCAAGTCTCATTGGTCAGCAGGAGTCATTTTCAATAACAGCAACTGTGCACGTAGTTTCTGCTGCAAGGTTTATCTTAAAGCTCTCATTTTAATACCTGATCATATTTAAACAAATGCATTATTGTTGGTGTTTCATGATATATTTCTGGTTTCTGTTTGGGGCTTCACGATGGCATATATATATAAAGACTTTGGGACATGCTGGAAAATGTACTCGATTCTTACTTGATTCTTTTCTTATAACAGCACGCCCCATTAGGTTTAATACCTCAACTGTACCTATGTAGCTTTAGAAATATAACGCGAGAGCATTGAGATCATAGGGCTAACACTTTCTCTCTCACTTGCTCTAATACAGCGGATGTGGACGGAGCGCTAGGTTTTCCTCACACTCCTGTTCACCACTCTCCACCCTTTCCTTGTCCTCACCCTTTCAAACACGAGGATGCTTTGTCACAGTCCACCATAGGTAAGGACACCTGACATACCCCAACCACCCCCAACACCCAACACACACACACACACACACACACACACACACACACACACACACACACACACAGAATCAGCTTGCAATAAATTAAGACATTGCATACGTTTTAAAACCACCACTATCATATATTTCTCTACATTATATGTATATCACAAGAAACATACAAGAACATTGGGGGAAAACGCAAAAGGAGTTTTAATGTCAATGCAGTAAACACTGTAAACGTTCTCTTTGTTATCTGCCTCCGTTGTGGTTTTCAAACTCCAGGTGGATGGTGTATAATGTGTAGGAGCTTCGTTCACTCTTTTGCAGTACAAATCATGACTACGGTTATGAAAAGTGCAGCTGAAACAGTGAGAATGACTATGCATTACACCCCTCTGTTGCAAAGACGGCTCCAATTGGCTTTTAATAAAGGAATAAAACACGTCACACTCTGCACTTATAGGAAAAAATATCAACAGTGGGGTTGGCGTGAAGTGGCCGGATGCAAATCAACCCCAAATGTAATTATGTTCTTACAACAGCAACACTTTTCTTAAGTCCATGTATTATAATCTGTTTACTACAGTCTAGATTATACGAGTCCCTGTGACGGAGCTGTAACTATAGAAATGATAAGGTATCAAAATAAATGCATTAATGATTTTTAATGCATTGGTTTGAATTAAAAACCGGTGCTATTGTTAGAGCTGCAGAGAGAATGAACCAAAACCTTCTGACCAATCAGAACAGAGAATTCGGAGGGATGTGATATAATTGGTCTTGTGCTGATATATTTTCCTTCATACGGCAGTTGCGTTCATTCTACGTAACCTACAAATGAGGGAAGGGAAGGGAATTTCAATTATAGAGCCAAGCAGTTGAGGGTTAAGACTCGGGCAGTGCTAATCATTATGACAGAATCTTCACAGCAAGGTAGCGAAAACAAATTCGCACCCGATAGGTTTCACCTTTCAGTGTAAATACTGTAGGTGATCAATCCTCCTCCTCGGTAGGGAAACCTGAGCAGACTGTGGCAAAGGCTAGAAGAATGTGTAATCTTGCCAGGGGACCCATTTTTACCCCCTTAGTGACGTTAAATTTAAAGGGCCTAATCCTCTTTTAGTTCTTAGTGGACGATACAGAAATCCATGTGAGTGCTTTATGGGCTTGGAGAGCACAGGGCCTGTTTGGATAACTGGAGTGAGGAAAAGGCCACACTTCGATATCTAATCCCCGAAGAACAATCTGTTAGTCCTCCTGTACAGCGTAAACAGGAAAATAGGAGTAAGGGATCATGGACGTATGAGTGCTTTTTTTAGTCTGAACAGAGTCATGGTCAGAAAATCAAACTGACACGACTTTCCATGTATACTAAATTTATCTGAGACAAACTTTGGATGTTTGGTATGCAAAGTTTGATTTGTTATTATTCATCTGACGAGCTAACATGCAAAGGAGGTCAGTCTGACTCAAATCCTTGGTTAGTAAATTGAATGCTTCAGACAATGCTTCAGAACCAAACCAAGCCATTTGAGTTCAATGTGGAACTACGTATATTACGTTTTGCACTTTCTTTCATCTCTCCAGTAGAATCCTGGCTTTAACACTTCGAATGAAAGAGGAACAAATTTACAGTCCTGAATATATGGAGTACTATCAGATTAATACTAATTGCTCTAAAAGAAAAATCCTGGTTGAGTAAGATGGCTGCACCTTGCAATTTTCAGCTAGATGGTTAATTATGTTTAAAACAGTAAGTCATAGTACAGTACTGTGCGAAAGTCTTAGGCACATGCAATGAAATGATGTAGAGTAATGGTGACTTCAAAAATTATGAAATT
>JAOVYU010000042.1:29387029-29397345 GCA_025674565.1 Synodontis membranacea
AGTCTCTCTCTTTCTTCATCTTTATAGCAGTCAAGGAGTTTACTGCCCTCTAGTGACAGGGAGAACTAACAGGCAGCATTAGTTATAAGCTGTACTGCCCTCTAGTGACAGGGAGAACTAACAGGCAGCATTAGTTTTAGGTGAAGAAATTCGGGAGTCTACTTCCGGGTCGGTGCGCGGTGACGTGGGCAATGTGTGACAGTTATCGTTTAATGCCAGGCTTTTTGAGGATTTCGCAGATGTGTGAAAAAACTGCGAATGTAAATTAGTCAGGTTCCACAGAAAATTTCGCGAATCTGCAAAGCCGCGAATACGGAAACGCGAATGCACGAGGTATTACTGTATCTTGAGAGCTTGTGGATCTTTCAGTGCGACTGGAATAAAATCTAACCAGGTTTTAAAATGCTAGAACACTGCTTGTTTAAGATCAACCTGTAGCTCTCAGAACTCCTGCATATACTGTAGTAGAGAGAAAAAGAGCATGTTAAGGGTTTTCACAGGATAACACGTGATACAACTGTGCAACAGATGACCTTTTGGACTGATGCCTTGGTGAACAAGTATGTCTCATTTGGTAAATGCATTCTGTCTTTAGGGAGTAGTACATTTTAAGCACAGGAAACATTAAAACAACCCCCATTAGTCCAAATTGCGTTGGCTGGGTTGGGTGAAAAATATGGCAGATAGACAAATACTGAACCTAAACAGGGCCAGTTCTCAGCACACGTGCTGTACCCGGAACATCAGTAAGCATTTGATTTGACCTAAAGTAGTGCAATTAATTCTCTCACGTGGCACGTAGCAAATGTGATGTGCTGTAGCTCGGAGTATTTGAGCACAGCGTTATTATGTGGGATTCATCTTGACCCTAAGTGGACAGATGGCCAGCAGACAATTTCTAATGCGTCAAACCATTTGGTGTAATTATCATAATAAGACACATCTAAAACCCAGAGCTGAAACAATGTGGCATAAAAATGATAAACTCAATGCCTACATCTCAGTGGATTCTGTGGAATGAACACACAAGTAGACTCCCTTCATATATACTACAGCAAGAGCTTACTGACGCAGCTTAGACTTAGCCTTACTCTCTATCTGCGTGTAGGTAGAAGGTGGTTTCTTGACCTTTAAACAGATTTTATAGTTATTACCTGTCCTGTCACTATAGCAACAAACACAGACAAAAAAAAAGAACAAAAAAAAAAAAAACCCCAGAGACCGACCGTTTTAAACTGGCAAATTTTACGCTCAACCTGGTGAGCGTGTGTGCAGGGAATTTTTGGACACTGACAAGAAGATGGTAAATGGAGATGAGAGAATGTGTGGAGAGAAGAGAAGAGAACAGGAGAAGAGAAGGGAAGAGAAGAGGAGGAAAAGTGACAAGATAAATAATGTGATAGAAGAAGAGAAAAAAGGACAAGAGAAAAGAAAAAAGAGAAGAGGAGAAAAAAGACAAGAAAAGAGAACAGCACAAAGGAAAAACGAGGCATAAGAGCACATTAATGTAAAGACAAATACACAAGAAGAAAAAATACAAAGGGAGAGAAAATAAGAGACGGGAAAGGCACAAGATAAGATGAAAAAGAGAGATAGAAGAAGGGAAGAAGACAGAAGAGAAAAGGACAAGGTGGAAGACAAAAGGAGATTTAAAAAAAAAAAAGGCAAAATAGATGAGAGGGAAAAAGGATACAAGAAGAAATGAGGACAGACAAGAGAACAATATTTTTTAGAAGGGAATTTCTAAACAGAGAAGAAGACAGGAGAAGAGAAGAGAAGAGAAGAAGAGAGGAAAAGGGAAAAAAGGATATCAGAAGAATACACAAGATGCAAGGAAGAGAGAAACTGAGAAGAGAAAAGAAGAGAAGAGCACAAGATATTGTGGAGAGAAAAATAAAAAGAGAAGGGAGGAGAAGAGAAGAGGTAGAACGTGATGTGTAGTGAACCTGCAAATGAAATATGATTTCCTTCCCTGTGATGATGGTGAATACGGGAAAAGTAAGTGACAGGTACATTCTCTTGCCATGTCTCCATTTTCTTCCTACACAATTTGCCTCACAACAGCCAGAACTCTCTCTCTCTCTCTCTGTCTGTATGTTTTTATCTACATCTGTCATATTCCACTGTAAATATTCACTCAGACCTGGGGGGTGTTATTCTCATGCTCACTGAACTGTAAAAGTACGCTGTGTGTTCCCTGCTCAGACTACTGGAAGATTCTTGGCTGGCCAAAACATTCAAAAAATGTGGAGGGAAAAAAGGCTGGACAATTATTTATTGGCAACAGCATTACAAATGCATTCAAATGTGGAATCACCGCAGAGAGCCAATGTCAAAAGGATGTAATCAGTCAATCCAACACACTCAGCTATCCTAGAATGTGATGTCACTTTTGTGCATTGTGCAAAGATGTCACTTTTTTTTTTTGGTTCGTGTTATGGGTATGTATTGACTGCTACTGCTGCTGTTTTTGGGCGTGCTACATTTTAAAACAGTAGCACGCTGAATACTGTACACAAATCACTGTGCTACTTTAAACAACAACAACAACAACAACAACAATAACAATGTGCAAATTATCCATCCAACCAATCACGTGACAGCAATGTGTAAGATTATGCTGATACAGGTCAAGGGCATTAATGAAGTTAATGCTCTCAAGCATCATAGGGAACAAATATGATTGCATTGACTGTGACCATAGCATTGCTGTCCTGGAATTTTCAAGCACAACAGTGTCTAGACTTTATGCAAAGTGGTACGAAACAGACGAACAAAACCATCCAGTGAGTCACACTTCTGCAGGCAAAAAAGACTTTGTGTCAAAGGGGAATTTCAAGAACTGACTAGAAGTCTATAATAACTCAAATAATCAGTCTTTACAACTGTGGTGAGCAGAAAAGCATATCAGAAAGCACAACCTCGTCAAACCTTGAGGTAGACGCGTTGCAACAGCAGAAGACCACATCAGGTCACAGGCTCCCTGAAAACTGGAGAGTCACAAAAATGTTGCATGGGCTGATAAATCCCAATTTCTGCTACAACATGCAGATGGTAGGGTCTTAATTTGGTGCCAACCGCATGAATCCATGGACACAACTTGAGTTGTTTCAACATGTCAGGCTAGTACTACTTGTGGTGTAATGGTGTAGAGAATGATTTCTTGGCAAATGTTGGGGCCCTTAATACCGATCAAGGATCTTTTGAATCACAAAGCCTGAATATTGTTGCTGACTACTTACAATGGCTTTATACTGTAGCCACAGTTTACCCATCTTATAGCGGCTACTTCCAGCACGACAATGCGCCGTGTCAAAAAGTAAAAGCCATCTCAACCTGGATCCATGAGCATCACAAGTCACCAGATCTGAATCCAATGGACGCCTTTGTGATGTGGAAGAAAGGGAGATTCACAACATACAGTAAATGTGCAGCTGACATATCAGGAGCAATTATATAATCGAATCATATCTACATGGACCAGAATCACAAGGGAATATTCCCAACACTATTCTGGGAAGAACTGAAGCTATTCTGTTGGGGTTTATGTGGTGTTTCTAATAAAGATCCTGGGAAGTGTACTGTATGTCCATTTGCCAGTTGTTCTGGATCTCCATTAAAAAAAAAAAAAAGCCCCAAACATGCTAATTATTTTTTTTTGGAAAAAGCTTCACACATATTGAGCAAGAATCATGCCTTGGTGTTGTGATTAACTCTGTCTGGAACGTTAACTTAATCTTCTTATAAGTTTCCTACTTTAGTCATGATAGTTATAAATTCATCAAATGCATAGTTTTGAAGTGTTATTTTGGCAGTAGAGTTGCCACACACCAATAAAAGTGTGCATACACATACTGTATCGTCAGTGTGTATATGGTCGGAGTGTGTGTTTTGTATGCGCAAAATGTGTATAAAAGAGACCCCAGGTGCTTTTGAGTTCATATATCAAACACAAGCCCATCTGTCTCACGCAAAGCCTCTACTGGAAGTACAGCTAGTTAGGACTCATACTAAGCTGTCTGCAATTAAGCATGGTGTAATCATATCAATCTATTCCCATATATTTTTATTACCAAATATAATCACCATGATTATCAAGCACATTATCTAGCCCGCATTTTGTTTGCTTTTAATTATGTAATGATTGCACTGGGTCTATTTGTTTTCCTCTGGGCTCAATGACTTAATTTTCCCTGCATGGAGCTTCTGTTTTCTTGCACCAAACCCTTCTTTATTAATGCAGCGCAATGTGTAAAGGGCACAAAATTAAACACTTTCCAAGATGTCACTGGAATCAGTATGGTTTTGCACCACATGTATTAGATGCTATGCATTAACAAAGGGAGAGACCCTTGTTTTAAAGTTTTTTTTTTTTTTTTGCCTTTTGCTGCAGTGGGATTATGTAATCACAGTAATTTGCAGGGAGAGAAACGGCCACCCACTCACATTGCAGGGTCAGTCACACTCCTGTAATGCCAAAACTCAACATGCCTCCAGCTTCACATGGAACCATGCAAGAGTTCACACCACCCTGCGACTAACAAATCTATAATTGCAGCTTTCCCACGCACAGTGACAGACTTTATTCAAAACCAGATGCCAGGACATAGTACAATGAAGTGTTATTAAATAACGTAAAATAAAAATAAATAAATAAAGAAATAAATAGTGTGTTGCACAAGTTTGCGGACAAGTAAATAACTTTAATTATTTATCAAAACTCCCCGTAAACGCATATGTTTTAAGTAGTTTATCAATCAAGCACGGAGCCCAGCAAGATTCATATTTGTCATTGCCTTCTATTCTTATGAATAGAACTTATGAAATTATGCACCACCCTAATATAAGCTGATGTTCCGTTGATTTGTTCACATTTCTAGATGTTTTGGAATAATGGGACAGCATGCTTACTACCCCATGTAGCTTTTTTATAGAGTTATTATTGCAGGGTGGAATTGTGGTGCAGTGGGTAGTGTTGCTGTCTTAAAGCTCCAGCTCGTGTGTCTGTGTCTTACAGTATGCCTGTGTTCCTGGGATATGCACCGCGTCTACTGTAACCCTGACCATCATAAAGCGGTTGCTGAAAATGATTACGATTATTGCAATTATTGCAAGACACTTATAAAGGCCCATTGGAGGAGGAATTTGGGGAAGTGGCACATATTTATGTGATGGTCAGGTGTCCATATGGACTACTGATCGGCAGGTCGTGAGTTCAAATCCCAGCACCACCATGCTGCCGCTGCTGGGCCCTTGAGCAAGGCCCTTAACCCTCAACTGCTCAGTTGTATAAATATGATATGTGTAAGTCGCCCTGGATAGGGACGTCTGGCAAATGATGTAAATGTACAATAAATGTGTCTACAAAGCTTTGTTCATATACTGTACAAAACAAGTTGCGCTCCATGACTGCAGTATGTTATTGACTCTTAACTGGATAGTTTGGGGTTACTCTACAATTCACTAGATAGTAGCCTGTGCTCAGATTTTGCTTGGAGGCTCTGTTTTTTATTAGTGCTATCCTGCTCTTTTAAAAATCTATGGCCTTGAGCCGCTGCTGATTCACTCTGAGTGTAATTATTAAATAGTGCTGATGTTTTGTAAATCTGAATGAAAAAAGAGAGTGTTAGGAACCATCCCAGAGACAATGGATTTTCTTTGAAATACAATGTTAATTCAAGTGCTTCGTGAAGAGCTAGGCTTTCAGTGCTCATGTGATGGCAGAGAGGTTCATTCCATCACCTGGGTGCCAGTATAGAGAAGAGTACACTACCAATACAGGTCTTCCTTGTATCTTGAGGGGTGGTGGGTCTTTTTGAGCTATGAATTTTGATGAAAGCTATTTTGCCATTAGAAGGAACTTTAAGCATTGAAGTGGCTTTTAGAGCACTCAAATCAGAATCGATTAATTAATTAAGGAGATATTTTGGGCGATTTCATATTGGGTGAATCTGACAACCAATGCTAAGCAGTAAACAGAACAGGACTGTAAATAAATGTGTAACCTAGGTTTAAACTTTTCACCATCTCCTGTAATCAAAATAAAATCTTTTTTTTTTTATTTAATTTATAGTTTATTTCTTTATTTATTTCTTATACACTGATACGGTGGCAAAGTACAAAATAAGGAAGTCAACTTTAAATAAAAAATGTCAACTTTAAATAAAAACCGTCAACTTTAAATAAAAACCGTCAACTTTAAAAATAAGAAAGTCAACTTTACATAAAAAGCTTGCAACTTTCACCAGAAATAGAGTTCTTTTACATTTTTTATGTAAAAGAATGTTGGCAGTTTTTATTTAAAGTTTACATTTTTGTTATTTAAAACTGACATCCTTATTTTTAAAGTTGACTTTTTTTTTTTTGTACTTTGCCCTTCTGGGCCACCATACCACTGGCTCTAATTAGACTTCAGAATTAATAGAAGAGATTGTAATAGGAAGCAGAACTTTCTGAATTACAATGAATCAATTAACTACAGTACTGTATATATTTTTATGTTTTGCTAGAAAAAGATGACAATTCATGCATATAAAAATGATAAAAAAAAATGCTAGATACAGTAAAGTTAACTACATACATTCAAGAGATTCAACTTTGCAATCTAAGTCAGTCTTCTAGTCTGAAGAGTGGGCAACATATGTATGTCCAAGTTGAACTTTTCCTTAGTTGCTTTTTGATGCAACACTGAATATTATTTTGACATTCGTTCATTAATATTTCTTCATGCATTTGTATCCACTGTTTTGGGTACTTCAGATGATGCACAAAACTGAATCTAATGTAACCTGACATACAGAATCTGAGCTCACTCTGTATATAACTTTATGTGTGTGTCCATTAATGGGAATATGGACATTTCCTGAATGCATCTCTTGATGCTCCCACTAATCCTAGACTTATTACAGTGGGACATCTGTCTATGCCTTTGCTCTTGATTCTCAAGCCTAAACACCCAACCTTGTGTTTTATCTTTCCCACAGGTCTGATAGCTCTGATTCCATTAGAGCCAGTAATAGTGTTGGCATTTTACACTTCCTATCAAACTTCAGAAAGCTCGAATCTGTGCTACCTTCACTATTCAGACATGGCATATCAGATGCTGCTGACAGGAAGCAAATTAAAATTTCCTGCTTAAAATGCATTTCACAGAGATGCAGACAGGTGAAACAAATGGCTCTCTTTGTTTTGAGCTACTCAATAAAAACAAGATAGTGAAAGGCCATACTGACTAGTTAATGAAGGTGGGACTAAGGGAACGTTCCCACTGCACACAAATTCATCACCCAAAACTTTGTGTTCAACAATCCTATTGTGGGGTACCGGATGGCAAGAACTTCAGTCATAGCACGACGAGAAAAGTTGGGCTTGTTTCACGTACCGGTGATCAGGCAGACAAAAGATATATTTCTATTGTCCATATGCAGTTGTGTCTTTAAGCACTCTTTAGGACATCCATGCAGTAACATCCACAACATTCACATGGCAACCTTCTGACTGTCATTACTGTATATCGCCAAGCTTTAAACACAATTATTTGACTTTAAGGCCAAAGGAGAAAAAATCAGATCTCAAATTTGCAGACCTAAGAGGAAGATCACTTTTGCCGACAAACGACATAAAGAAGAGACCATATAAATATTAAAAAAGACTGCTTTTAATATTCATGTGCTTGAATGCTACAGTATGTGCTTGCGTAGGTTTTGGTTTCTGTGCTAATCTCCACTGTCCTGTTGCCTGATTGTGTTCACCTGTACTGTGTTTATGGGAAGCTGAGCACTAAAACAGAAACCTAAATACAGAGTTCACACACTTGTATCTCCATACTGCACATGTCTTTTTTGTGTTCTGCACAGTTTGAAACTTGCAATCTTTGCATTAGGAGGAATTTAACAACAACAACAACAAAAAAACATCTGGTTGTGCTGAAATAGGCACTGATGCTAATGCCGAGCATCAGAAAGTTTTATCTTGCCTTGAACGATTGCAAATTCAATTCACAAAGATACATGTCGAATTAGCACGAATTTATGCGCCTAATTTCCTACCAAGCAAATTCCAGGGTGACAAGACATATTGCTCGTTTGCACGTCCTATTGCTTCAAAAACATTTCCAGCTGCAATTGCCCACTTCAGCTGCGGGGAGCTTTAAATGAGTGTTTTTGCTTCTTTCCACCTGATTCTGCTCCAGAACAGCCCGATTATTAACAGCTGAGTGGAATCAGGTGGCTTGGAGGAGAGATAACACAAGCAGCGCAGGCTACTGTGCAGTTTTAGATTAAACACCTTTGGTCTGGAGCTTGGATGGAAGGTGCAAATTTCTCACAGAGGATTTAACAGTCCGTAATTTAAAGCTAAGAGGTTCCCGTGCTATTCAACCGGTTAGGAAAATGCTGCTGCTAGTACATAGCTTCCACTGTCTAGCTTCCTTCTTTGGAGCTCCTATACTGTAGTTTCCCATTTTTGCAGTAATTGACCACAATTGATTGCTCGGTAGAACCCTGCATGGGTTCTGACTATGATTTTTTTGTAAAGCCTGAGTAAAAATAACTCTTACCCACCAGCTTGACTCTCTATCAATTCAAGCTGCATTTCAAAGGGAGTGATACGAGTAGAAAGGATGCAGTAGTAGAGGAAACATGCCAGCCCTTCTCTTGACCCTAAACTGATAAATATCTACTGTGCTACAAGTACTACAAGTGCACAACCAGTCAAAAGTTTAGAATTTTCGGAGAAGCAGTGAGGAGCTTAGCTTATTCCTCCTGGGTGAAGCTCCCACGTCAAGCTGCTTCAGAAGATGCCATGAATGTGCAATGCGTCATTAGGAATACTGTTAATAATGCAATACTGTATATTAAAACACTTTTCTTGGTCAATGCCTAAGCCCATGTAAATTATTTCTTAATGCTATTATTCTAAAATAGAACGCATTAATAAATAAAAATGAATAAAAGCTTTCCAAAACAGAGAGCTGTTATCTGGAGAGGGCAGGGGGGAAAAAGATAGGCATAGACTTGCTGCTTATGTTCTGACTTGGCTCTAAAGCCTTCACATGAAAAGAACAGGTTCGTAACCTTGGAGTCCTAATGAACTCTGAGCTCAGTAGTGCTCATGTCAAAGCAATTATTCTCCTGTAAGACCTTGAGAAATAACAGCATGCTTTTACTGCTAGAAGGTTTGATTACTGCAATGGTCTTCTGATGGGACTTTCTTTAAAAAAAACCAAAAAACAAAAACAGCTTCAGCTGATGCAAAATGTGCCTGCCAGAGATCTCACTAGAACCGAAAGAAATGATCACATCACCCTGGTTCTTAGATCCATACCCTGGCTCCCAATATGCTAAGAAACTGACTGTAAGTTGCTATCACACTGTATCTACGGATCAAGCTTATTATTAAGTTTAGTAAGGCACTGTTTTGAGCTGCATTGCTATTATATCTTCATATCTTTTACTGAATGCATGTTATGTACTGTATAGATTTTTTGATCTTTATTCTTTAATCTTTTTTCAATTTAACTTTCAAATTTTAAATGAATTTAATCATTTAAAAAAAAACAGCAGAAGGCCATACTGACTAGTTATTTGTGGTTGAACTTAGGGTACGTATCCAATGCAAATACATTTACCACCCGAAAAACAAAAAAACAAACAAACAAAAAACGTGAGGCATTGTGGAATAGCGAGTAGCAAGAACTTCAAATGGGCTGGTTTCAAGTGGCAGTCACCAATGAGACAAAAGACATATTTCTGTTGTCCGTGCGGAATTGTCTTTAAGTAATCTTTAGGTCATGCATGTGGTGACATCCACCTTGGCTTTAAGGCCAAAAAATTCAGATATAAAAATTGCAAACTTAGAGAGCAGAACATTTTTTTCCCTTCGCTGACAAATGTAATACTATGGACCATAATGGGAAGAGACCATATAAATATGAAAAAATGCATAATGTTCCCATCACGCTTGAGCTTTCGTTGGCTTTGATTTCTGGTCTAGTCTGAACCATGTCCTGTTATTGATTGTGTTCACCTATTCTGTGCTTAGTTCTGATTAGATTGTCCACCTACAGTATAGTGTACTTTGTTTAGGTATGTTAGATATGCATCATATTGTGTTTTTCGATCCATCAGCAGAATGTGAAAAGCACCAGCAGAGTTGCCAGGGCTTTATTTTTCCTTATAGGTAATTTTGAAGCAACAAATTAGAAATGTATGCACTCCATGGCCAACTTTGTGTGTCCTTTTTCCAATTTCAGAAATTTTAAAAATAGTTTCAGATTTTTTCTGAGGTTTTGGAGATGAAGATAAAAAAAAAATAAT
>JAOVYU010000042.1:29515928-29529149 GCA_025674565.1 Synodontis membranacea
TAAATTTTTTTTTTTTGGCCCCCCCCCCCCCCCCCCCCCCCACCCCAGTGTTAGGGTTCATATAAACAAACCTTTCTGGTTTAAGCAATGCCCATGTCTGGTTAAGATCCAAATACAGATGCTGATGAACTCAACTTGTAGTACTACAGTTAGTTATTGCTGGTCAATCTACCTGAAGGTGTAGAGAGTCCCCATGTCTAGCATGGATAGCAGTTCGGCTTTGGATTTCGGAAAGGAGAGACGATATCTCAGAGTCTCGAAGGCTGGCACTACCAGAGCCTTTTTGGTGTTGGCCATGTCCAACTGGACAATGGATTTTCTACAAAAAAAGCAATGGACACAGCCAAATTAGAAATGCAGCATGGTATGGTTATAATTAGCATGTTAAAGCAAAGCAATGGAACACTGTTAACGAAAAAAAAAAAGAAGGTTCCTTGAAGTTCCACTTCCTTGAATGTTTTCTGAACAAGGAACCCTCTTTTGATCTTTTTTTTTTTCTCCTAAAGCTGTAAGGAATCTTCACCGACTCACCTGAGGTAATCGTAGAGTCCGTACATAGGGAGGAAATCTATGTCGGTCAGAAAGACGTAAGGGGTTTTGGCATTGCGGAGAGCTACGTTGCGAACCAGGTTAACAGGGTAGAACTGGCCCTCTTTGTAGACGATGTGGTATCCCACGTTCTTGCGGTTTTTAAGGACCTCCGAGGCTTGAGCATAGCGTAAGAACTGCTGAGCTTCGGCATCTGACATATAGAGTGCCAAGCTGATGGGTCCCTCCCAGTGTTTACAGATGGCCTCCAGCATCTGCAGTCTGCACAGAAACGCACAGTACAGTTAAAGAACGCACCAGTCCAGACAGATTGCCAGTGCGGATTAGCTGCTTTTTTATTTTTATTTTTTATTTTTTTTTAAGGTGAGCCAGAAACCAACAGAATCACAACCCTTTTTAGGAATCGTTGCGCTTTAATCAAACCACAGCAGCTCTATTTCTGTGCGACTCAAGTGAAAGTGTAAACGCTGATCTTAGTCAGCAGCAATGAGTCTCTCACCTGTCCATCGACAGCTGGGCCACCAGAGTCACGTCCGTATCATCCTCGGTCGACGCGTATTCGTACTCCAGGAAATAAAGGTGTATGCGGTGCACCATGATTCGCTCACGCCGGAAATCGTAGCACTGGTCGTCCTCGTCCAGCTCCTCTAGCGCTTTCTGAAGCTAGAAGTACAGGAGTTCAAACTAAATTTGAATGGCGTTTAATGTAAGCTCAGTGAAGAATGTCGAGCGAACGTGTCGAGGACTTCAGCCCATCTCAGCTGACTAAAAAGTGCCAATTTCATTTAGAAATTGTAAGCAATTGCATGCAGAGTAAACAAAGGTTTTCGGTGAAAACGGGTCAATGTGCGACCGCTAATCGATCAACTGTCACTAACATTAGGTATCACAGCTAAGTTACCCGGAAAGTTAATTAGCCACACATTCACCCAGCGCCCCAAAGGTGGTGCGCATGCTCACACATATTCAACCAACGCCGATGTCTTTATTACATTATATTTGTCAGAATGCCCATGTGAAGTGTCATTTATGTTGCACTGCAATTGTAATATATGCAGACAGTACTAGCTTTCATTTATTGCATTTTTGCACCGTATGCCGTATACTGTAGCTGAACTCGCTTATGAGTAACAGCATTAACGTCCATTAGTGTTTGTCTGATAAGGCGTAAGCGGTCATACTGCAGTCGGCTTTCGTTCACCGTGAGTGTCATCAGGAGTAAGAGGAAGGGCAGCGGCGATATTAACTGACTTTATCTCTACAGCCTTGGCTTGGATCGACTCACCCGTGTGCTCTCAGAGGTGGCCTGACTCGGACACCCGAAGAGCTCTCGTCGGAGGAGGTTCCCATCGTACTCCAGGAATGTCAAATAAAGATTCCGGAAAAATTCCACGTGCTTGTTTTTCACCCGCAGTTTTTTAGGAGAATTCCAGTGAATCACCTGTGCAACAAAAGTCACATCTGTTTATCCATATCCTTCAGCTGCGTTCTCAATAAGCATTTGTAAATTGCAGTTACACGTCTAATGGAACTAACGGGGATGTTGCACTGTTGCAGCTGGATTACAGCGGCGCATCCTATTTACGTACACACTTTTAGTTTTCGCTTGTATAGTACACAGGTACGTACGCAAGGATTTCTTTCTGATATAAATATAAAATGTAGCTTTTTTCATAAAATGCACACTTATAGCATGTCGAGATATTATATAAAATTTAGACTTGAATATGATGATGATTTAAGTTTGCGTTTCAGTAATCCAACTGTAGCTGTGCAACATCCACTGTAATTATCCTCTTGTTTATGTTCACCTACAGTTACTTGAGACTCTTACTACAACGAGGGACCAAACGTTTTCTGTTTGGATTTTTAGGATGAGTCCGCTGACAATAGGAGAAACGCTGCAATGCAAAACAAGTGTAAAAGTGGGACAACAGCAGCGCAGACAGCTGGACCACGGCTGTTAAACAGAATGTGAAGTCTATATGTGCTACAGAAAGCAGGCCTCATTAAAAGGGCAGTTTCGTCTAGTCTGATGTGATCGCTCCGTTCCTGATCCTTCGTCTGTGCGCGCTATTCACTGTGAAAATTATTAGAGACGGAAAAGAGAGCTGGAAAGAGGGCCGATATTAATATATGGATTCTATCTCTTCTCTTTATGCCATCTTTGTCAGAAGGGGGGGAAAAAAAGCCAAACAGAAGGAAAATGTACATGATTTGTGCTATACATGAAATTCTTGATGGAAAGTGTCGTTTATTTGTAATACCGCGAGACCTCAGTTTTAGGAAACAATAAAAGCATTTCACCGAAGTCACGTAGAATTGTTTTGATTTTCTTTTTTGTCTTGCCTAGACTATCGTCCTGCGATGACTGCGCTGGGCAGAAAAGCAAGTTTAACAGACGTGTTTAATCAGTCCTGTTTGTAATCAGATACTGATTGCCAAAACGTCTGGGATGCTTCACTAATGCACCTGGAATTTGTTGTCCTTTGTTTCGTTCGGAGGTAGGATTCAGGTTCCGTATTCAATTCAGACGCATGCAAAAGAGAGACGATTTCCAATTCAGGTTGTTGTCCAGAATTCTGTATACTGTACATAAGGTGAAAGTCTCTTCTGTTGTCATACCAAATCCCTTACCTTAAGATCTGACACTTCAGTGTAGCACTGCTCAGAGCGAGTGTGGTCTGATAACTGTACGTTCCAGAAGCATGGCAACTGGTGCACAAGAACCGGATTCTGCTTGATGATTGCATTGAAAATATCCTGCACACACACACACGCACACAATGTACAACACTCCTTTTAGAAAGGTTCGACAACATGCTTGTCATTATTAGAGTAACAGCTTGGTCATATCACCCTGACCTGATCAGCGAGGGAAGTGGAAAGCATGCTCATTAGCTCTCTCTCTGCCGTTAACCTCCACATCTGTTCCCACCCGAGCTTCCGTAAGCGCTCCAGATAGAGCAGGATCACCCCTGTACCGTTAAAGGAGAGCCAGTTATTAGCAATATTGTTAGAAATAGCTCCCTTCCTGGTATTCTTCCTTGTGGCAGACATGTGCACAGGCTCTCTTTACCTGTGTTAAAGCCACGTCCCAGAGCAGGCCAGGGTTTGTGGTTCTTCCACAGGTTCCCTAAGTACCAGTCACTCTGGTTCTCTACGAGTCCGATCACCTGCTTCGCTGCAAGAAGAAATACTGCAGGTCATCCATCGAGCCAACAAATAGCATGCCATTTGCGTCCCATCGATAATATGTCTACGCTTATGTATTAAACCTATATAAATGCGAAGTGTCCTTCACAACAACCTGTGCGCACTTATCACGAGCCTTTTATCCTGCCTCAGTTTTCACTTTAACCCTGAAATATAATATAATAATAAGATTAAACGACTTCATCTTATTCCATTTGCGTTGATGTATAAAACCATCTAACAGCTCATCGCATTCCACGAGGCATCCATTATAGGCTTTGAAAAACGTGCATTTATACGGCTATGTTACGCGATTGATGTGTCACATGACCAACAGGAAGAAAACTTGTGAAAAAAAATTAAACAGTTGTCTGATTTTTTTTTTTTTTTTTGAATAGTTAAATGCTTGTTTTCTAGATATCAGATATTATGTTGAAAATTATATCTATGAAAAAAAAAAAGGTTTCATTTATACAAGGGCTAAACGGCACCCCGAAAGACGGGGTAACAGTTAGGTACAGCTTGACTATCAACTTGAAAAAATATATATAAATACAGTATAAGCACAGAGTTTGTTAAACAAAAAATAAATCTGATGCAGCAAATGTCAGCATATGTCAAAAAAAAAAAAAAAAAAGCATTTTCGGTCTTTTCCACAAAGCTGTTCCCTCGCTCCTCATTTAATGGCAATAAAGTTTGCAATTTTGGCATTTCATTGTTTTTTGTTAAACTTGCTATTATTTGTACATGATGTCTGGTATGTAACGAGCATGAAATCATCTGTCTGATTCACTGACAAAATAATAGCATTTATACCGAAATAGTGAAAAAAATCCACAAAGCCAGGGTGGAAGAAATGGAACAGGCTTCGCGTGATGTCAGGAAAAACGGCTCTCCAATAGGCAATAACACAATTTTGGACCAAAGTGGGCAAGAAAATACCGAATGACATGTCAGCACAGACACATTCATTTCTGACTACAAAAATAGCAACTGGACGAAACAGGAAACAACTGTTTTGTCCAGGATTATGTCTATCCAGGTCCGCAATATATGCACCCCAGATGTATGTCATATACTGGCATTGGGTAAAAGACTGTATTAATTTTTAAAAGCATGGCGATGGCTGTGAATATTACAACTACTGTGAAAAAATTAGTATAAAGTTGTTCTTTTCCTAATCTACGCTCCACAACTTAAAAATAAATAAATAAAGGTCCACTATACTGTACATGATTCATCCACATAAATGCCCCTCCCTTACCCCTCGCTTTCCAAGTGTGCATTAGAACGTATAGTGGCTGTCAGGTGCCCATAGCGTACTTCCAGTTACCTACATTCACACTCCCTTTCTTTTTCAGTGCTAAATAAAAAAGCACGATCCGGCCATTTTTCAACAAATTTGGGTTCTCAAAAACGTCTTTCAAACACTGGATCCTCTTATTTTTTCCTTCCTTGTTTTCCTTTCTTCTTCTCGGTCGTCCTTCCAGTGCTCCTTTCGAGGTTCACACTGCCCCTTGCGAAAACGCGAAATGCGAAATCTCTCTAGAGATTTGTCCATTTTGTGCTGCCGTAACGGTGCAACACGGCGGTTCTGTACAAATAAGACCCGTCCCTTGTGTGGATATAACGGGCTCATTCTAAGACACAACCATTTTCAATCACAAGTCATTATACACCAATGAAAGCATACTGTCATTCCGTAAGTATATTATGTATAAGTGTATATGTATAAGTATATTATGGAGTATATATACTCCATTTCTGCTAACAGATGCCCTAGAAATCCTACCTAGACTACCTTTAGACGTCAACACGAACCCAACTGCAATCTGAATAATACTACTTTCCAATACTTTTCAATTGTTTAAGAACAGAGTTTAGAACTGGGAGAAAAATTCAGAAATTTAAAAAAAATATTTAATATTTAATAATAAATATATCAGGTGGACAGTAAACAGTACTAGAAAGGTCAATGGCTCTGAGCCATTACACTATATTACATTATATTTCTTTTATACTGAAAGGGGCCATTGGGTGCCAAAAGTTCGGGAACCTCTAATATAAGCTTTATCACTATATTTCAGGCCACTGTGGCCTTTGGTCCTGGATGCTTGGCAGCCACTGCACGTGTACAAGGTTCTGTAAGTCATTAGAGTAATTACGGTAATTACCTGTGAACTTTCTGAAGATGGCCCACAGCTCAGCAATGTCAGTGGCGAAAGTGATGTCCGTATCGAGCACAATGACTTTCGTGAGGTCAGAGGGTAGCGCCTTGGTAAGCGTGAGTTTCATCAGGCCATAAATTCCTGAATAGTGTTTGTTGGGTATCCATGAAACCTCCGGCTAAATAATGAGAGAGAGAGAGAGAGAGAGAGAAAGAGAGAGAGAGAGGGAAAGGGGAAGACGTTAAGGTGTAGGCTGTCCGCGGTATAACCTCAGAACTGGCCGGACTCTTTCTTTTGGGTTTGTACTCTTGTAATAGTATCACTGCCCACAGAAAGGACCTCACACAAGAGAGTTGTCGGTAACGTCTCTTTCATCTCGCCGCATACATATTTATTGACGAGAAGCTCAGCAAAATGATCTGGTGGACGAGAGATAAAAGACTGAATTGCAGAAATGGCATCCATTCGAGAGTGCAGAGTTCCTGTGTTTTTAGATGCATGTAATGATTGCACAGGGTCTGAGCCAAACAACGGCACAATCAGAGGTAAAAGCAGAGAGCAAGAGAGAGAGAGAGAGAGAGAGAGAGAGAGAGAGAGAGAGAAACTGAAAACACAAAGACACACACACCCATGGAGAATGTGTATGTGACGAATATGTGCAGAGATTTGATGAATATGCATTTACAATTTTCAAGCTACTTATTATGTGAAAACAAAAAATGGTCCTGAATGTCAGGCAAGATGCCACCATGCAGTGCGAACCAACAAAACAACTTCCAAATGCACAGTGAATAATTTAAAAGTCACTGCAGTAGCAAATGTTTAAAAAAAAAAAAAAAAAAAAAGAGCCACATAATCATTTTAAATATGTGAACGAAAATGAAAAGTCCTTCACTCCATAGTCTCCGCAGAGTCTCCATGCTGAGAACAGAAGGCCTCCCAGGGAGAGCGCTAGCGTCAGGATGCTGGAGTGTGCACAACCCGATGGCTTCCGCTTACAAAAGCAGCAAGCGCTACTAGATTCGTGCCGCCTGACTTAAAATTATGCTGCATAAACACCGTGCACGATACTTGTGTCGGAACAAACTCCCGGCAAGCTTCAGCAACAGCCCCACCTTCAGCAGCACCCTCTGTCTACACAATCCACATACGAAATAACGAACACAATTTCAGTAACTGCTTTATCCTGGTCTGGATTCAGAGCCTATCCTGGTATCACTTGGAGCAAAGCGGGAGAATTCACCCTAGATCGGATGCCAGTCCGTCACAGCTACCCGGAGGAACCTGGAGGAAGTCCGTGCTGCCGTATGAGGTGTCAATGCTACCCACAGTGCCACTGTGTCACCAGATATAATTAACTGTTTTATGAAGTTTCAGGAGAGAGGGGACAATGTAATTACATGTTTGCCTCTGGGGCTGCGGGCAGCTTTACTGCAGAACGTTTGGTCCCCATGCAACCATGCTCTCCTCTGCTGTGGACTGTAGACCTCTGGGCTCAGGAAAGAAGATACAGTTCAAAGTTCACCCTTAATTATTCTGTAAGCTCATCATCTGAGCTGACATGTGTATTGGTACAGGACACCTGGGTTTAGCAAGAATGGCTTATTATTAGTGAACCCATTTATATGCGGTAAGTCTTGTTCCACTGCTCACGCCAAGATGTCTAGACGGCTCCTTGCAAGCAAGCTGGAACCTTTGCCTCTACCCCAAGGCCAATGGATTCATCTCTCAGTGGATTTCATTCAATATTTCATTCCACCACACTGGGTAGCCGTCAATCATTTTTCTAAGGCTTGCTTGATCCCTCTTCCAGGTCTCCTCACTGTTTATGAGACAACTCAGACCATTTTTAAGCCTGTTTGTCATCCTGAATATCTCCGACTACGGCCCCTCAACTTCACAAGTCTATAGGATGTCCACGGCAAACTGGGCATCAACATCAGCCTCACCTCTGACTAGCGATGTCCAGTGCACTAGTGGAGGGATTAAACCAGCTACTGTGGAGATCAGCAAGGTGATTAGTGCAAATCTGGGAGCAAAACTCTGGGAGCAGCCCACAACTCTGTCATTCAATCTTCTTCGGGCTCCTTTGTCTTGATGGTCAGTACCAATTGGGGTTCAACCTGCCACTGTTCCCATGGAACCCATCTGTTCTCACGGAACCCATTAGATTTAATTTCGACTTGATTTAAAATAAGTAAAGGGGAAAAAAAAACGATGGCTGGTCTCTGCGAATCGGAAATAAATCTGCCACCCTCCTTCCATCTAGTAATAATACTCCCACCTATCCCAAGCACGGGAGGGGCTTTGGTCCTCGACGTCCAATCATTACGTATATTGCTAATAACTGAACTATAGAGAATATGTACTGAGTATTTTGAAATAAACACAATAATTGTATTGCGATGGAATGTAATAAGATGCCTCGGGTTAATGGGGCATCCAGTGCTGGTTGCCGAACAGAGCGGAAGAACGGTGTCATAAATCTTTGTCCCGTTTTCAGGTACGAGGGCTAATTTTTTAACTGTATGTTAAGAAGTCGCATGGTTTTGCCTGACTGTATGTACAATGCAAAGTTATAATGTTATAATGTCAACGT
This sequence comes from Synodontis membranacea, assembly GCA_025674565.1. Taxonomy (NCBI): domain Eukaryota; kingdom Metazoa; phylum Chordata; class Actinopteri; order Siluriformes; family Mochokidae; genus Synodontis; species Synodontis membranacea. Next base: position 29,524,440 of record JAOVYU010000042.1, read on the forward strand.
AACATCACCTAGTTTTTGGTTACTGAAACAGGTCCTGAAAGCAGAAATGAACTGTGCATCTAACTGAACCGCTCATGATCCTTTCTCCTCGGGAAAAAAAAACACATCTCAATTATCACGAAACTCATAAACGCACTGGACGGCCTAACATGAAAATGTGTTAGTTTGGAAAAAATCTGAGAACGGACATAACCTTAGGTATATCTAATATAGTGAATCAATGTCACAGCTTCAGTGACCTTAGCAAAAGAATGATGCCCACTCGAATTATTCATGAATATAGATTAAATGAATGTATGATATATTGTACATTTCCGAATATATTTGATTGTCGTATTTCTATATAATCTAAGCAGAATCCATACGTTAATCTACTGGTAGGTGGCACCTAGGCACCTGTTCCGCCAAGTCCTGACATTTGGTTTTGAGATCATATAGTGAAGATTGGAACGAATGGTGCGATGTTATTTTTGGAGGTTTTACCTTCAGTTCATCAGCATCATAGAAGCTGACTTGCACTGACGGCACCATCCACGACTGGAACAGCGTGCTGAGGATCTGATTGGCCACCGTGTCGGTTATGAAGTGAAAATGCAAAGGATTTCTCCTGGAATGAAGAGACGGACATGAAATATAAATGGTAAGTTTGTACCATCATAAGAATCAGCTTTAGAGGGTCGTTTAAGCAAACAGAATATGACTGTATATTGTATATACACTATATGGCCAAAGGTTTGTGTATATCTGACCACCACACCCATATGTGCAATTTCCTTCCCTGTCTAGATTCCACAATTCATCCTAAAGGCGTCAGGTGAGGGCTCTGCAAAGAACACTCGAGTTCTTCCACTCCAACCTTGGCAAACCATGAGTTTATTGACCTCGTTTTGGGCACAGAGATGCCGTCATGTTGGAATGTTCGGCCCTCTTAGTTCCAGTGAAGGGAAGTTATATTTTTTTATGCTACAGCATAAAAGGACAATAGTGTGACTTTGTGGCAAATTTGTGTGACGGTCAGGTGTCCACAGACCTTTGGCAATTTAGTCTACATATACTAAACATTAATTATCTTTCCAATCACAGTGAGCCTGTCTTGAACTAGAGTACAAGGTGGTACTGTGTTATAGCACCATGTACTAATTCATGAAGAGAAGACGAAATGAATTGAGGTGGGAGCTCTGTGCCTACCTGTGGAATAAGATGGACTTGACCAGGGTGACCACGTCTCGGCTGGCGTTGTGACCCGCACACACACATGCCACATGAAGCAGCTGTACGCACACGAGCAGAAAGCATTAAGAGATGGATGGCTATGGACATCGTGTTCATAACAAAGATAAACCTGTGTGAGTTCTTCTTAGGTCTCCTACATGCTCCTTCTTGGAATTTTGAAACCTAAAGTATACCTCCCCTGACATTTACACTCCCATTGACACTACATTTACATCTCCCTTTATGCCTCTCTGTATAAAGTGTCCACGTCTCCCTTGATGCTACGGTGTCCCACTGATTTAACGTCTAAACCAGAGGGGCCAATCCTCTTACCTCACACTTCTCAGCGGTCGGTGAGCGGACGCACTCGCTGTGATTGGCCCGTTCCTCCGCCGTGTTCTCCACATCCTCTGCTCCCGTATCTGCTGATGCCACCCACTGCTGGTTGCCATAGTTACCTTCAGTCTGGCCCTGGGACTGACTGAGTTGGAGGCGGATCTGCCGGTTCTCCTCCTCCACCTGTCGTACCCGGGATGCGAGCACCTCCCGCTCGAGGAAGCGCGCCTCCGTGGACTCCAGGAGACATGGAGCAAGGAGCAAGGAGCGGCCATCTGCCAACACATGACCAAGTTTCGGATTTCAGGAATTTTATAACGGCATTACGAAGAAATCAAAAGAAACCATATTTAGTAATGTTGTTTAGGTTATTGCCGGTGGACCGTTGCTCATCAAAGAAGCTACTGAATCCTATCGAGGAGCTAGCTTAATAACATTGCTAGTTGTTCTGATAGACAGCACAGTGTTGTGAAACCAACATGATCTCTAGTGCAGGCCATGCCCTCATGAAGAATGATTGTGGAATTGTCAAATTTTATAGAGCTTGGGCTGGAGCTCTGGCGGTCCTTCTTCTCGCTAGTTAGACAGACCACCTAAAGACTCTTGATTAGGGATCACCGAGAGTCATTACATTGTAGGAGGATGAGCTTCAGGCATGACTGTACTCAGAATACTAAATGCTAACTTAAGTGGTTTGGGGTTAAACGTAGGAGAACTCTGAGAACATATGAAATTATGAATGGTGTCTGTTTAGCGCAAGATAGCCAGGCGGCCCCCCTGAAGGCTCTTGGTTAGGAGCTGTTGAATAATTTGGATTATATGGGAAGGCAGTAGATGTGGAAACTGCGTAACTAGTTGAGACAGAGGGATGGGAATTTATAGAAAGTTAACTAGGTGGAAAGTGGAGCTTCAGGCATGGCGCTTTTTCATATCTCTGTGTTGCGTTTGACTAATTTCTCTTCTCTCTGGTACCTAAAGGGAACTGGCTGTAAAACTGTATGATTAACTTAGATTTTAGAAAACCGTGAGGTTTAAATATACTAAAAGGAAATACTCCAAATATAACTCATTCATTCATTGATCATTTATAACCACTTTATGCTGGTGAGGGTCGCAATGGATCTGGTGTGTGTACCAGCGACACTGTGATGCAAAATGGGAGAATTTACTCCTGATAGAATGCCGGTGGCACCGTACATGCATATTTAAACACTCATTCATCCTAGGGCCAAATTAGAGTAGCTAATCCCAGCATTGTTTTGGATGGTGGGAGGAAACCAGAGTACCTGGAGGAAATCCACACAAGCATAGGGCGAACCTGAAAACCCCCAAAACAGACAGTAACCCAAGCTCAGAATTAAATCTGTGAGGCCGCAATGATACCCACTGGGCCACTATGCCACCTCCAGATATGATATTTTATTTGGTCATATTTCCCAGTATCGCATTTCATTTAGAGGTTCATGAGTACTGAATTTCCAAATGACAGGATATTTCACCAATATTGTTGGTTTATCTGATGTAACAGTCAGTAATTTCTTTTTTTTTTTTTTTGCATCAGCTCTATAACAGTCAGTACGTTATCTGGAATGGGTTGGCTTTAGGACAGCATTTAGGACAGAGGTCTTAGCATTTAGTTTTTTGTCTTATTGATGTTCTTTAATGATTAAAAAAAATAATTTGCCATTGTGGAAGAGGAAGATAATTTGGAACGCACTCTTAAAAGAAAATAATCACACCTTCCTGACAATGCTCATATTCCTTTAACAACACGTTATTGTTTTAACCTGTACATATGATATATTTCATATCAGCACATGCAAAGTGTGATAGTCAGGAAGGTTTTGAGATAGCACACTCCTTGAAATTTAATCCCATTAAATTAAATCTAATACGGTGCCCTGTTAGGCATTTTACAATCTGATATTCTGCTTTTGCATGGAAAATATTTTGCCAAAGCATGAGTGGTTTTAAGATATTTTCATTGCCACGTTGGCACTCCCACGTTCAATCTCTGTCTCTCTCTCTGTCTCTCTCTCTCTCACACACACACACACACACACGCACGCACACACACACACAGAGCTGGCATGAGGCATCATTACCCTGACTACCACAAATGTAAGAAACTGGAGTGGTAGTCACATCCAGATCCAAAAAAATAAATAAAATTCAGTAGATAGATAGATAGATAGAAAGAAAGAAAGAAAGAAAGAAAGAAAGAAAGAAAGAAAACACATGCACGCACACATGCAGATGGAGTGCAGACAGCCTGAGGTTCAGAAGGGAATATTTATCACCATTTTGATTCTAATAAAAGCTACATAAACAAGTTCTGCCTTCTCATCAGCGGTGTAATGCATCACCGGCGCAAAGGCTCGTCTGGATTCCCGGCCCATTAAGCAGCCGAATCCGAACTGCACCTTATGCTAATGACTTTAATGAATTTAGCACTTATTTTCAGATTAACAGTAAAACCCTAAACGAGCGCTTGGTCTCGTTCCTCTTCCACAAAGACGAAGCAGGATCTCCTCCCATCACTCAGGCATAATAATCCTCATTTATCCACTTTCAAAACAATTATGCCACTGTCAACTTATTTATTTCTGCACTGATTGCTTGATTGTTTGTTTGTTTGTTTGTTTGATGGAGCTCAACCTTTCTCTCCGGACTGCATCCCTTAATACCTAGTTTCCAATGGGACTTTTGCTTCTTCGCAAATTTTCAGTGAAGACGATGCTGTTGTCATCTTCATTTTAACGAGCTAGAAACCCTGGGAAATGCCATTCTTATGTTAGAACACGTAAGACGATATTGGAGGATTTACGCGGCTTTGTCTTTAAATGAAAGAAAGAACACCAGGCATCAAATTATCCACTTGAAACGTACTGATGGAGGTACAGCGTTACCGTAATGATGGTACCTGTATTTTGCATGTTGTGAACTTGTTTTCACTGCATTCATGACACTTTGAGAAAGTTATAGAAGCAAGACCAGATGCTTTATAAGGGTGCTGTGAATATGATTAGCACTTTAGCTTGATGGCATTAAAATCATTAATTAGGCTGGAAGAAGCTACGAAGCTTTATCGCTCTGAGCCTCCATAATATATATATATTATCACAAATGAAATAAGGATACAATTTCATGACTCCATAATAT
>JAOVYU010000042.1:29543951-29556451 GCA_025674565.1 Synodontis membranacea
GGCACCCCAGGGCAGCATGGCTGTAAAGGGCTGCGATGAATATTTGATCATTTTTAAAAACGATACAATTCCGTATCCGTAACTACACTCATTATTAATCCTTTTTCTTTCACTCCGAAACAATTTAAAAGTGGTTTTTTATTTGCGTGTCCGTCCATGCTTGTTTGTGTTCAATTGTGTTTGCTCCCTGTGACATTGCACGCAAAGGTATTCTCCACAAAATCAAAGTTCACTAACAAAAGAAAAACACATTTGCAATCGGTGGCACGTATTATGAAAAAGATTTTCAAAGGGATCATTCCATTTATTTTTATCTGGTTGCGAAATCCTACCTGAACCTGAAATCTATGCAAACATCATGTCCACTTCTTTCCTTTTTGTTTTATCGTCTATTGTCATTAATTGATGATAATTTGGCGACAGAATCCTGTCTCTAACTGGAAAGCAGGCATTCGGTATTCTCTAACTTAGATCTTCCTTTTCTTCATCAATGGTTCTCATAACGCTGTGGGACAATGCTGAAATTGCAACCACGAGAACGATCGTAAATCGTTAAGCCCTATACTTATACTATTGCCTTTGAGACTGTGAATTAAAATGCGAAAAAATAAAATAAAATAAATCGCATTATGTTTTACGGCGTACAGTGCATGGAAGTGTTGAAATTAATAGTGACAAGGACAGAATAAGATAAAGTCAACCATAAATTCAATTCTGTATCTGTAGCCTACTGGTGATGTCCTGGACTAGAAGTGAAATGAAATGTCACGAAATGTGCTTTTTTTTTTTTAATACGTTTCTGTTAGGAATATACAAAGTTACTGTATTTATTTTTTTTTTTCAATATTTGTGAGCAGATAAGGTATGAGTGAGATTACAGAAATCTAATAGAAGTAGAGATTGTCTATTTTTTTCTGATATCAGGACAATTACTTGGGAGCTACGTTCTGCACAACACGTGCACACTGATAACAAGAGATTAGAGCAGATTTAAACGTGCCATTGATTATCCTCCTCCCTCGGAATTAGCCTCGACGAAGGAATGATAAAAAAAAAAAAACATCTATACATTGTATTGCTTGAAGGAATAACACAAGACACCAGTGTGCAAGTCTATTCAAGTCTAAAGTCAGCCACGGCGAAGTCCAAGATAAACCGCAAGTGGGTACAAGGTTGCCAAGAAAATGCTTCTGTACGTGACTATATATATGGCATGTTCCAGAAGTCAATCCTTTAGGCTAGGGTTGGACACCAAGATAGCAAACACACACAGTTCCATTTTGTCGACCAAACCTGTGAAAACATGACTCAATCCTGCCCCAGCTGTCAATCAAACCAAACTCAAAAGGATGGAAATGTGATTAAAGTTAGTCTGCTTAATCGCCATGCATGGGAATAGCGCTAGTGCAGCCGTGACCTTTTACAACAAGGGGCTTTTCAGCTGTATATAATCAGAGACGGGATCGCTCTGATTAAGACATAATCACCTTGCTGACCCAGCAACACGCACTCACTGTTTTTCTCGCACACACCTACGCAAGCAGAAAATGCACTGCATACCGTACAGTGGTTCACTGGTTAGGGTTTGAAGCTGACGGGGAAAAAAAACCCCAAATCTGTTTTACGTCCTGCTAGTCATGCACCAGTAATCAATAATACGTATGAGCGTATCGCTATATTCAACACGGTGTTATGATCGGAAGCAAATTAAAATTATATGTTTTTTCCAATTTTCTTATGTAGCAGCCCGATCCTACAATTGTTTAAATGAATTTTTTTTCCTCATTAATCTACACTCAGTATCCCATAAGTGTGTTTGGCAGCAATTACAGCCTTGAGTCTTTTTGGGTATGGTGCAACAAGCTTTGCACACCTGGATAGGGGGATTTTCTGCCAGAAGCTCGGTCAGGTTGGATGGGGACCGTCAGTGGACAGCCATTTTCAGGTCTCTCAGGAGATGCTCGATAGGGTTCAAGTCGGAGCTCTCTATGGGCCACCGTAGGACATTCACAGAGCTGCCCCTAAGCCACTCCTGTGTTGTCTTTGCTGTTTGCTTACTGAAATCGTCGTGTTGCAAGGTGAACCTTTTGCCCGGTCTGAGGTCCTGAGTGCTATGGAACAGGATATCTCTGTTCTTTGCCCTATTCGGCTTTCCCTCAATCTTGACCAGTTTCCCAGGGCCTGCTGTTGAAAAAACACCCCCACAGCATGATGCTGCCACCACCATGCTTCACCGTTGGGATGGTATTGGGCAGGTGATGAGCAGTGCCTTCTTTCCTCCGTAACATTTAGAATCGAGGCCAAACAGTTCAATCTTGGTTTCATCAGACCAGAGAATCGTGTTCCTCGCTTTCTGAGAGTCCTTCAGGCAGGCTTTCATGTGTTCTGCACTAAGGAGTGGCTTCCTTTTAGCCACTCTGCCATAAAGCCCAGATCGGTGGTGGGCTGCAGTGATGGTCGTGCTTCTGGAATTTTAGCACCCATCTCCACGCAGGATCTCTGGAGCTCAGTCAGCGTGACTATCGGGTTCTTGGTCACCTCTCTCACTAAGGTTGTTTCAAAGGGTCTGAATACTTATCTAAATGTGATATTTCAGAGTTTTTTTTTCTTTTTAATACATTTACAAAAAATGTCTAAAATTCTGCTTTCACTTTGTCATCATGGGGTACTCAGTGTAGACTAATAAGAAAAAAAAAAAATTAAATGGTTGTAGCGTCAGGCTGCAACATAACAAAATTGGAAAAAATGAAGGGGGTCTGAATACTTTCTGGAGTCGCTGTCTATTGTGTAATGAACATTTGGATTTGGATCCACGGTATTCACAGGGATCACTAATAAGTAATATCAAATTGACTGTCAGTGACAAGAGCACATTATTGCTGGCAAATGAATATATCAGAATTGGTGTGTCGGAGCTTTTCGTACCAGCCCCTTGGTGGCACTTTATGGCTCCAAATAGATAATATAGCCAGAAAAGTTTTTTATTTCAATTTAATAATTGATCACTTTCAGGAAAATGATGATGATGATGATGATGATGATGGTGACAATTATTGTTGTTGCTGCTGCTGCTGTTGTTATTGATGACACATCCTGTGCTAATCTTGTGTTCATCCAATTAAACGTTCTTTAGAATGTACATGTCCTGCCGCCAGGGGCAGGTCTTGCTCTACAGTAGCAGCTTCTTGGCAGCAAACATGGTTCCGTTTTATTTCCTACATAGGGAAACTTTTGCTGTCGTGCACCTTCTTTCACACTTTTCTCTTTTCCAAACATGAAAAAAAAAGAGAGAAAAAATGGTTAGGGTTAAATGAAAAAGAGTTGAATTAGTGAGATTTGGCGGTTACATGACAGGCAGCTTCAGGATGTTCAACCCCCGGAATGTCTTGCTACTTCAGACTTCTTGAGAATGCAATTCCGATTACACACTTTTCTATCAAATGAAATGAATTATAAGCCTACCATTCAGACTGTGGACCTTGGCAGAATAACTCCAGGACCACGCGGCATCTCTAGGATATCCTCCTCATGGGTGACAGAATGAAATCCACAACAGTTGAAAAAAAAATAGCATCTCACTGTTCTCCATATTTCTCTGGTTCAATAAGCTACTGTCAAGTTGGTTTAGATTCACTTGGAGTATGGTGCCTCTCGAACCGCACTGGCTGTTGTGTAAATCAGACAAGCACTTCAACAAGCTGTCATCCTGACTCTCTGTTTTAAAAGGAAATATGTTGATAAGATCATGGATCTCAAGCCATTTCTTTACTTTAAAAAGTCTTAGGTCTAGTTTTTAGACATTTAAAAATAAAGAGGTTTTGGTAGACGGTCAGTACACGCAAAACTGCTGTAGAAAAGCAATTCCAGACTAATCAGCGGTCTCAACTGTTTCTATCTCCGCCCTCACGTCCCTGGTACCCTGGGAGGAAGGGTAACCAAATTCAGTGCAGGTACCCGGAGTGATTTGGGTTCACGGTTAATTCACTGAGCCATGCCACGAAGTCTGATATAAAAGTGCTGTAAGGATGTCTTTTTTCATCTTTAAGCCAACGCAGAAAAACTGACAGCCAATAAGGGTAGCCCTTCAGAGGCTTTACCCCCTGGGATTTTGGAATATCAGTCATCCGGAGTCAGTGAGTCTGCCTATGAGTATGATACACTGTGCATTAGGAGGCTAATCTTCAAAACCACTCTATATCTCTCCATATACATCTCTTCCTTTCTCTATACTTCCTTCCTTCCCATGCTCTCCAGATATCTCTTTGAGGCCTTAAAGCAAGCTAATCTTCCCTCTCTGCTTTCTTGACAAATCACGCAGAGTGGTTTCTTTCGTTCCTTGGCGTCTCAGACATCATAAACCACCGCCGTGGCTTGGAGATAAAGGCTGATAAAGAGAAAGAAGCCAGGGAGAGAGAAAATAGAGAAAAGATTTAGCGCTGTGCTTTAAAACAATTGGCACGCCGAAAGTGCTGCGAGCATGAGGATCCTACAGAATTAAGCGCTTGCTTCAGTCATGACCGTTAGATGCAACTTTCTCTTTAAATAGCAGACAGGAGCATCAATCAGTACTGCCATAACTCTCGAGAAAATCTACAACCAGAAGAAGTCGTAATGGCGAAAGAGTTTCGCGGCTGTACCACGCCATTTTTCAGCGCCGTGGGCAAAGCTGATTGCCTGCCACCTCTAAGTTGCAGAGGGCTGCCTTTTTCATCCACTAACCATAATAAATGGCTAATTGGCTAATTGCCAACTATGAAGCATGGTGCATATTATGCTAAATAAACGGCACACTTTGTCAAGAGCTGCTAGGAACTTGCTTCAGCTTCGTTAATCATCACAGCGGAGGAACGGACTCCAGGCATGCATTCCTTCGTTATAGAAATATACAGAGGAATCAATTACAAAAGCTATCTATAGTTGTAATTACCTTTAAAGTAACCCGAATAAACATACGATTTTTAAATGAGTGGCCAGATGAAAATGACAAAATACCCCCCCCCCCCACACACCAAATGTAGTTGATCCGGCGGTGTCTTGCGTTTGCTCCTTTAGTTTCACTCCGAAGCTACGAAGTTGTCCTAACAATCTGTCACAAACGGTCACTTATGTCACTTATGGACTAGTGAATGTGATGTACCTTTTGCCTAATTCTAATATATTCAAATATCCATAATAGTTCATGAAAGGTTGTTGTGCTAACTGCTAGAAGAAGGGAGAGAAAGTTTTTAATATGATCAAGGGCCATTGTGACATTGCAGCTGAACTTTCCTCCTGTTGGCGGCGCATGTGCGCAAGAAATTATAAGCAAAAATAAGAATAAAGCAAAAATAAAGCAAAAATAAGAAGAAGTACTATGCTTTGAAATTGAAAAAAAAAATCTCATTTGGGTTAAAAACGCAAATTTTTAACATCAGAAGAAGTTCAAACTAAAATTCAAAGGATTACAAACGTCAAAATAAAATGTAAAAATCTTTATATGTTCACAGTTATAAGGTGCATTTCCTATACTTTGATGGTCAATATGGATATTTGTATGCTGTATTTACTAACTCAGTGTTTCCTAATCTGTGTGCCGTGGAATATTCTCAACCCAACTCCCCCACCGCCCCAACAGCAAATGATCACGTCTCTACCCCCCAGTCTGCAAATGATCACGTCTCTACCCCCCCGTCTGCAAATGATCGAGTCTCTACCCCCCCGTCTGCAAATGACTGCGCCTCTAAAGCTGCAATCAACTAAAGGACGTAACTCGTACACCTAACATTGATTATACAGTTAGCTGTATTGCGAAAGTAAATATACGTCACTTATCACTTGCTGCTAACAAAAGGTTAACAGCAAACATCCATAATTTTTCCCCCACGTTGCAGCTCAAATGCACATCCATCCATCCATCCATCCATCTTCTTCCGCTTAATCCTGTTCAGGGTCGCGGGGGGAGCCGACGCCAATATCCAGCTAACTTCGGGCGAGAGGTGGGGGTTACGCCCTGGGCGGGTCGCTCAAATGCACAGATAATACAAAAAAGCCATAATTCAGAATTCTGACTTCCCACTTCCAAAGTTAACTCGAACAGTTTTAATGGAGTTGGAATGATGTTTTAAAATTAACTCTCTTGTCCCACAAGCTTCACATGAACCACCTGTTCGACCCAAAAATGACCCGCTATAAAAGACTGAGTCCACTTACTTGGACACCATGACAGTGCTACTCTCTGCAACCAAACAATTCCAGACACGCCTTTTCTTTTTCAGACTTTCTCGAGGACTTCATGTGAGCGTAGGGCATACTGAATTCCAGACGGTATTCAAATATCGCTGCCTCAAACAGTCGAACCGTTACAAAATGATTAGAACACCGTGAGTGGATGGTGCGGTTGATAATGTAGTTCGGCTCTGAAATGCTATTTCACGTCATTCGATGCAAGTGCACAAAAGGTCATGTATTAATGGAAACTATTTTCGGTGAAGTACTCACAGTCCGTGGAATGTCTAATATCTTTTGCACACCAGCTGGCCACTAACTCCAGAATCTTGAAGTTTTGCAATATATGGTTTGCTCAGTGCAATTCTGTGCATGTACTCTTCTGTACACTCGGTACCATTTATCAAACTGCATACAAACAAATTGCTCGCAGGAGCATTTACACAGGAAACGTGACATTCATGACAATCCAGTTGGTTCTGAAAAATGTTCCTATCCTGTGCGAGCTCCTGAGATTGTCTACATGTTTGTAATCAGTAATATGGAACTTGATTGATAGGCTTCGATTCGAGTTACGCGTTACTCATTTTTTTCTTTTTGATATGGATTACGTCGTCAAGCTCAATTTCATTTAATGTGCATTTAACGAAAGCTTCAGGAATGTCAGTGATTTTGTATAAAGAAATTTGAGAGAGTGAAATGTAAACGAATCCAGAAATGGAGGCAAATACGACTAGCTGTTGCAATGAGGACAAAAAAGAAATACGAGATATAAAAGGAGAAAGATTTAACGTGTGTCCGTGGTAGCGAAAGAGCTGCAGTGGCCGAGCTGCACTACTTGAAGGCTGGGTGGTCTTTAACCTCACCGTAAGTTTGACTTTTTATGAAGTCTGTGACTGACACTAACCATACATCAGCCGTGCCATGAACCTGCTTGGTACTCTCGTCAACAAAGGCGTATGGGTAAGAAGAAAATCTGAATATTGTTTGCCAAAACTTCAGTATATGTGAAAGGAATTCTTAGTTCAGGTTGGCCTACGAAAACATTTACACACAAATTTAACAAGGACCGATAAACACGTAGGACTGAACACCAACGGCATCAATCACTGTCCTCCGCTAACAAAGCCTAGTCCTTCTTGGTTCTAATTTGTATGCCTCAAATACCCTTACAATATACTTCAAAAAGAAAGGAAGCTATTGAAGAACAACTTTTTTTTTCTCCAGACATTTGACCTTGCTATGGCCTTAAGCCTGTCTGAAGCAATTTCAAAAACAGTCCAGCTTCTGGCTACCATAAATAATCGTCTAAACGTTCGACCGCTCGCGTTTAAGGAATCGTGCTGACGGGAAATATCGCCGGCTGTTTGCACTGTCAGTCAAAGGACTTTCTATGAAAGTAGGCGGTGCTTGGTCATGTTTGGTGATGAAATCTACTGGACAGTAAAAGAGCTAAACTAAAAGAGACTAGGGAAAGACAAACTTCCAGTACTTATTAGGTACAATGGCAACAAGGGAAAACTAAAAAGCACACAGAGCAATATCAGCAAATGTGGTTAAAATAATCATAATTCTAAGTATTACTTTCCTGACGCAACCCTCCCCATTTATCCGGGCTTGGGACCAGAGTGTGCACCCCCTTGTGGCTGGGTCTTTGTACAGCACCCGGCCTTCTCTGGATGTCTCCCATCCAAGTACTAGCTTCCGAGAACAGGCGAGATCGGGCACCCCCAGGGCAGCATGGCTGTACTACAACTACTACTACTAATAATAATAATAAGAAGAAGAAGAAGAAGCTGAGATGAATATAAATAAATAGTTGCTGCTCATTTACCTGTATATATCTAATGTTTTATATCCAAAAAGACTCAAGTACGAAGCAGAATCCAATGCAAACATCTAGCAGTCCAGTCAGTCTCCGGCAGTCCTGGGATTTGATCCAAGAACCCTCTGGAACCTCTAATAACCCTACCCCTGTTCTGTTTTCAACTGGGTTTTTTTTTTCCCCCCTATACAGACTGTCGTTGTCTCTTTCAATCATAGTACTACGGCACAGACAGTAACGTCTATCAACGCCAAGCACACCTACGCGGTTATAACGTTCTGCCTGAACAAGGTACACATACGGCATTCAGACTGAAGGGAAGAGTGTTGAAAGTGGGACTCAGTCTATCCCTGGATCAGAGGATCATATTACTGCAGAAGCACACAGAGAGAGAGAGAGAGAGAGAGAGAGAGAGAGAGAGATACACAAAGCCTGCTTTCAAAGAGGAGAAAAAGGAGAAAGGACATACTAATCTGTACCTCTATACAGTGCCAATTCCAGATTGATTTCTTTTTTTCCCTCCTTTCTTTAGTTAGTTCCTCCTTTTCTTCCTTATTCTTTCCTGGTCGCTTGAGTTGCTTGACAAGCGCACTGACAGCTGAACGAAACTCTGGACTAACCTGCAGAGACGGCGAGTCAATGCAATTTGCCACTGGCAAACTTTGAACTTTCCTGCGTATGTGTGTGTGTGTGTGTGTGTGCATGTGGAAGTGGGTGAGTGTGTGAGTGTGTGTGTGTGTGTCAGTGTGCACACCCCTCCCATTCCCCTTCACTCTCCAGCAAGCATGCCTTGGCAGGTTTGTGTCTCGCCGTAGGATCAAAGGCTCCTCTTTCACCTCTCTTTTCTTCCTTCTCTCTCTACCTCTCTCCCTCTCTCTCCTTCTTGATATTCTCTCTCTACTTCACGTTTCATTGTTGCTGACTTTGCCAGAACTGAAGAGAAACCTTCATCCCTTCCTCAGGACACACACGCACACACACACACACACACACACACACACACACACACACACACACACACACACCCTTCCAAGGTGGTGAAATGAGCTGCCTTCGTGTTTCTTTCCTCTTCCTACTTTCTTTACTTTCTGACCTCCACGTAAAGTCCGGATAGAGCCAAAAGTGAAAAATGAGAGAGAGGGAGAAATGGCAATTGCGATTATATTAGCTCTGGCACAAGAGCATCAAGGACATTTTCCCCTCCGGTCTCTGATTACAAGTTGACTTTGTAAGGCTTATGTCTGTTTCACTACGGCACAAAGCTATACCGCAACTTCATCAAAGCCTGACGACATCCTGACATGAAACAAAACGAACAGAACAGAACGCAAGGGAATTCCATTACAGTCAACGCACGGGTACAATGCACTTAGGTTTGCGTCAGCAGTTGTTACACTGTAATAATATATTATCTCAGACAGTATGTTCTCGATTGTAACAAATTATGAGGAGAGAATGTGCGTCTAATGGAAAACACAGAAAACTGTCCATGATAGGAAGAAATGTGCAATGTACAGTTAATGATATGTGCAAGTTATAAAGGGATGTTAGGTAATTAGTGCATATAATGACTTTATTTTGCCTTTACTTTTTGGAGAATCCAACTACAGCAACAAATTATCCCAGACCATCATACCTGTCTGGGGGAAAAGAAAGGAATAAAGAACCGAAAAGAAAGAAAGACGGAAAGAGTCGAATCTGGTGGGGCGGAGTACGCGGTTGTCGCCTTAAGTAACTTGAGCCGCATGACAAAAGACAGCAAACACAGCAAGGGTGCAAAGTCTAACTCCGGAATTCACCTGATAAATAACCAGGCAGTCCTCCTTCGCATGAGTGTGTACGACTCACAGAAAGATGGAGCTAGTGGTAAACGCGAGCTTGCTTTGCTAACGCACAGTGGTTATAATCAAGCATTCCTATCAGGCAGCAAAACGGGCCTTTGTCATTCAAGACCCTTCAGCACTCATTAGGCTGTTAGCACAGTGATTGACAGCTCGTCTCACGTTGCTCTTATCTACACAGGCAACCAGCAGCGCTTGAACGAACACACACACACACACACGTTCAGCCACGCGAAACTGCATTAAACAGTCGTTCAGAATACAATTCATCGTGCACCATGCCCTATAGTGCATCTCAAAAAAAATTTGAATATCATGGCAAAAGTGCAATATTACCCATCCATTATTTAAGAAAGCGGACGTTTAATACATTCTAGACTTATTACACGCAAACTTAAATGCGTCAAGCGTTTTTCTACTTTCATTTTGATAATCGCAGCCTACAGCTCCAAAAAAAAAAAAAAAAAAAAATCGCATGATATCTCAAATCATTCGAATATTTAATTTCTAGTTCGAGTCATTTTACTATTCAAATAGTATAAGTACCGTGCATCTCTCAGTCTAGTTCAGTACACGGAACCACAATCGGGGGGAAGACTGCTGACTTGGAAGTGCTGTCGGGAGTGCTGTGTCAAAGCACATTAATGGAAAATTGACTGGAAGGGGAAAGTGCGCCAGGAAAAAGGTGCACAAGCAACAGGGATGACGGCAGGCTTGAGAGGACTGTCACCATTCAAAAAACTTCAGAGGAATCAAGGAGGAACGAAATCAAGAAATCACGGAGAAAAATGAACTGGTCCAGGGGAAAGTAGATGTCGCATGTCATTTGCAAATAAAGGTTCCTAGAGTCTGGAGGAAGAGTGAGTCTGGCGGCACCGAATGCAAGGTGCCTGAAGTCCTGTGTGAAGTCTCTGCAGTCCGCGACGGTTTGGGGTGCCGTGTCATCAGCTGGTGTTGGTCCACTGTGTTTTTCAAGTCCAGATTCAGCGCAGCGTCTACCAGGAGATTTTAGAGCTCTTCATGTCTCCGTCTTTATGGAGATGCCGTTTTCCTTTTCCAGCAGGACTTAGCACCTGCTCTCAGTGCCAAAACTACTAGCAAAATTGTTTGCTGACCATCATATTACTGTGCTTGATTGGCCAGCCAACCGTGAATCAATGGGGTATTGTCAAGATGAAGAATAGAAACACGAGACCCAAAAATACAGACAACCCGAAGGCTGCCAATCAAAGCAACCCGGGCTTCAATGACACCTCTGCGGTGCCACAACCTGATCGCCTCCATGCCACGCCGCACCGATGGACTAATTCCTGGTAAAGGAGCCGCAACCAAGTATCGACTGTATACATGACCATACTTTCCGGATGTAGGACATTTCTGTATGGAAAGGAAATCATCTAATAATTTGACATACCGGATTTCTGCTTTTCATAAGCCATAATCATTACAATTAAGACCAAGAACGGCTTGGAATATTTTCACACAGCAGCACTGTCATTATGGTGCGTAAAGTCTGGTTCTTTAACCTCAGCTGCATCACTCGAGTTCATCTTTGGGATGCGTTTGAGCACATATAGTATCTTATCTTAGTAGTATAAACCCTAATGCACTCTGATGCATCCCCAACAAGGAGGGAACAGGAAAATACATTATTAATGCAGGACGTGGTGATTGTTTAGATTGTTTAGGACAATGCTTTAACCCTCCAAAGAATGGAGACGGGTGAAATAGCACATACTTATTATACGTACATATTACTTCTTGGAATATTCTCCTTAGCCCCTGCTAAACAAATCCGGCGCTTGTCTGGCATCAGAACTTCTTCGATAGTAACCGTGAGCGGGCCATTGTCCTTACGTAAATGGCGTAGGCAGTAATGAAATCTGAACACATACGGCCAGAGAGGGCACGCTGGAGATGTATGACAAACGCAGGTGTTAAGACGCGTTTTTAAAACCAAGCGTAAACAGTGCCATTATGACCCTGACAAGGCAGTTACTAAGGACAATGTAAATACATCACCCAGAACCACATGCTCTTCTTAATGATTGTGGTTTGTCCCTGCATGAAAGTAAAAAAAACCTCACATCTTCTTGTCACTTCCCGAGGGATCCCGGTCCTGATGCACACCTCTAATTTCAATCATATGCACTGGGAATCTTTCCGCCAATCTATATTTGTGTCCATTAAAAATCTCTTAATATCTCTTCGATGCAAATGTACACTTATTCGCTTATATCCCTTGTGTATGTACGCACCTCTCAGGACTGAAAGCTTTGTTTCAAGCTTGAAACTTTAAAGCGAGAAAAACAACTGCTTATCTTATATTTGGCTTTAAAATATCCCATAATGATTAGCATCAGATACATTCACCGTGATATCACTACGGTATAATTCCTGCAGTGTTAATAGCAGACATGAAGTTTAAATGTCTACAAGCGTTCACCGGTTATTTAAGGAGTTCATTTCAGCTACCTTACTACTTTATAAAAAAATCTGTCATACATTATCATAATAGCGAATAAAAAAAAAGAAAAGAAAAGAATGAAATTACTTATTTAGCCACTGTGGAGTAACCGAGCTACTGTACTGTGTGATGAAATCGTTCTGCTGCAGTCTAAATGCTCCCA
>JAOVYU010000042.1:29657217-29675113 GCA_025674565.1 Synodontis membranacea
GTAATGTTTGGGAATATGAATTGTTTTTGTACTGAATCAATAAGGCAGAATTCATAAAATGTAATTTATAACACTATGTGTATGCAAAAAGATAGGATGCCTAAGACTTTTGCACATTACTGTGTGTGTGTGTGTGTGTGTGTGTGTGTGTGTGTGTGTGTGTGTGTGTGTGTGTGTGTGTAATTATTACTATTATATTTTATAATTAATGACATATCATTGTTTTTTTTTTAATTAGCATTATGTGTAATGTTGTGGAACTCTGCAAGTTCCTGTTGTCATGTCTGTTATAGCAGCTATAAACAGTTGTTACCTCACCAGGTTTTTTTTTCTCTCTCTCTTTCTCAAAGTTACAAAGAAAAAAAAAAAGAGAGAGAGACATCTCGCCATGTTACAAAGAAAGCCCAAGAGTCTATTCATGTCACAAAAAACATAGCTTAATCTTTAAACGCTGATGCACTAGACTACTTCCAAATATACTAAATATAACATCTCTTCACAGAAAATGTCACCATATCAAAAATGACACGCTTCTTTGTCTGTTTTGGTTCAGTGTCTGCCATTAATTAATCAATTTTGCGAATTCAACAGTGCTGTAGTGTAAAGCTAGTGTAAACTAACTCACTGGATGTGAATGAAGTGTGTGTGTGTGTGTGTGTGTGTGTTTGTGTGCGTGTTTTTGTGTGTGTGTTCAGATGGAGACATATAATTGGATTCATAAGAAGATGTGTGTCATTGCAGTTTAAAGAAATGATGGACCTCTTTGTTCCTGGTCTCGCGTGTGTGGGTGTGTGTAGGAGAGAGTGTGCTTAATATGGCCTAAGTAACAAAAGGACTGATTTTATAATTGCCAGTACATTTGTGTATGCTTGTACATGTGCGTGTGCTTGTGATTTGGGTCAATATGTATAAATACAATATGTATGTGTCTGGGCTTTTTTTTTTTTTTTTTTTTTTTTCCCCCTCAAAGCACGTGTTCCGGTTATTTCCATCTGTTCTGAGAGCTGTGCACGATGTGCACTATATGTTATTAATTCAGAACCTTATGAGGCATTTCCTTTATTTCCTCCACTCGTGCTCTCTCTCTCTCTCTCTCTCTCTCTCTCTCTCTTTAGGTTCTCCAGAGAGCAGGGTGTGATACAGAGTGATTATCATTTGAGGCACACTTCATCTATGCAAATGCAGCTGCGTACATGGACAAATATACACACATGTTCACACCTCCTTGCCACCTCCAGTCACATGCTTGTTACCTTGTGTTGATTGACACATTTTTATGGATGTTTAGTCATGTGTAATAAGGATTTGCATAATTCTGCTGTGTGTGTGCGAGATGTGTGTGTGAGCTGTTGACAATTTGAAATGTACAGAAACAGATTCTGCTCTCTCCTGTGGTCTAGCGGGACCTCAGACATAAACTTCTTTCAACGGGAACGGCTCTCCCATGCTTCCCCACCTTCATACAACATGGCCGACATGCGCGTGTGCTCTGCATCCCTGGAGTTCTAATTGGATCCAGTTAACTCAGACACGCACTCTCAGACTGTTTAAAAGACTCTCATTTAACCGCAAACTTTTTGCGAAGCACTAGATGCGCTCTTGTTGTCACTAGTGCCAAGCTTTTGATATTGTCTTGATTCTCCGTGTATGACCTTGAACTGTTTGCTAAGTTGTTGATTACCTGTTTATGCCTGATCGGTTGACTCCTGCCTGTTCCTGGTTTAAGATTCTGCCTGTCTGTTCTAGCCCGTGTGCCCGATCGATTGACCTTCGCCTGTGTTTGTATTTTGCCTCTTGCTTGTGTGACTCTGTACCTCTGCCGATATTTTATATAATGAGACTGAATACCGCACCAGCATCCTGCTCCGTGTATTCCTTCCTCACCATATGCTGATGTTTTCTGTATGGAGACATTCATTTAACATTTGTGAAAGAAGTCTCCACTGTCAAAGTGAACGAAACAAAGAAATCGAACTCAATAAACGAGAGCAATATATTGTGGACCATAACCCCGATAAAAGGTAAAATCTGTAATCTGTAAAATCTGTTCCTTCTTTATCATATGCCCACAGTTTGGTAATGGAAGCACAAAATAATCCTGCCATTTGTAAGGTTTAACTCGGAAAGGATCAGACACATTATTAACTAACCTGATACTGCTGGTTCACCATTATTATGACAGGCAAACCTCGCGGGTTGATGCTGATGTAAAGTGCTTTGTACTGGATGGATCAATCACTTGTTCATTAGCCAATGAGTTACTAGAACCTGCCTTCCAGCATCCAGCAATACATTCCTACCCTCCTGCGGTTAAATTAGTACCTAAACTCAAGCGAGAACCTTTTAGACCTGAGAGCAAGACTGATAGAAGCCTAACTGAGAATGAGTGCTCTCGTTTATAGAGTTTGATTTCTTGCTTACAGATTCAGGGTTTTGGTTCTCAATATTGAGAAAACAAGAGGCCAAAATCTGTTCCAGCATGACAATGTCCCTGAAGACATGGTTTACCAAAGTTGGAGTGGAAGAACCAAACTCAACTCAACCCCTCTGAACATTTTTGGCAAATTCTAACAGCCATAATCCAGTGGAAAACCTTCCCAGAAGAGTAGAGGTGATCATATATAATATACAGTATAACTGAAAGGAAGTTTATGGTGACCCAAATGAGCACTCTTTACAACCTTGGTGGTCAGAAAAGCATTTCAGAAAACTGAACACAACAAACCCTGCGGTGGACAGGCTACAACAGCAGAAGACCAAATTAGGTTCCACTCCTGTCAGCCAAGAACAGGAATCTGAGGCTATCATTGGGTACAGATTCACAGAAACTGGACAGCTGAAGACTAGAAACTGACCAGGTGATTTTTCTTCTCCTCTTTCCCGGTCCAGTTTGTGTGAGCTCCTCCATTTACAGGTGGCTGTATAATAACATCCTGCAGCAACCATGTTTTCATAAACGTGCATTAAAGTTATTTACAGCCATAGAACTGGTCAAATATGTAACGACAATTTTTAATAACTTTAGCTGTGTTCAGGGGCATGCTGCTCTGGGGGTGTCCGATCTTGCCTGTTCTCGGAAGCTAAGCAGGGGCGGGCCTGGTTAGTACTTGGATGGAAGACATCCAGAGAAGGCCGGGTGCTGTACAAAGACCCAGCCACAAGGGGGTGCACACTCTGGTGTATTACTGTGTGCCGGTCCCAAGCCCGGATAAATGGGGAGGGTTGTGTCAGGAAGGGCATCCGGCGTAAAAACTCTGCCATATCGGACGTGCGGACAAAGAGATCCACTGTGGCGACCCCTAGTTGGGAATAGCCGAAATGGGAAGGAGGAGGAGGAGCGGTGTTCAGGGGATTCAATATCATATTTATCTGTGATGCTACTTTAGATCTGCTGCCATAGGTTGAGTTTTCTGGGGGTTTTTTAATCTGCATGTTGGCAGGTTGGGGTTTTGCCCTGATTACTGTTACTGATGTCTAAACATTATTATGCATTACATTTTGCAATTGCAGTCACGATTTTGATGTTTAATATGAGATTTGGGTGGATCCAATTGTTGTAACTTATTGACCATTTGCTACTTTTTGAATGGCGACTTTTCTGGTTTCCATGCAGACCTGGCAACTCTGAACGCTCGTGTGATGGCACAGCAGCAAGTCTGTTTTCCTAATTGACATTTAAAGAGCTTGCCGCAGTCAGTGGGACATTCAAGTAATGAAAAAACTGAGTGTTCAATTAAATTTTAAAAACATATAATGTTATTTCCTTAGTCAGTCCTCATACAGACTGGAGGCTCTTACCCAAGGCCATTTGCAGAGATTAGTGCTACATAAACCTGAGTGCAGGACAGATGCATCTTCCAAATACCCCACCACCACCACCACCCCGCCACTAAATAAGCCTTAGCCAAGTGTTAATGGTGCTGAGATGTCTGTTTAAAAAGGCCAAAATTACTAATGACCTGACAACACTACAAGTTAGTCGAGTCTGCTTGAATGTAAAACACCACACGGGATACTTAACGAGCTTCCTTTCCCTGAAGGATGCTTATTTGCTTCACATTTTTCCCCCCATGCTCATTTATTCCAGGGTCAATTCAATACTTCAAGAGCCCATACAGGAAAATAAAGATGTTTCAGTACAACCTGGAAGGAAAGGATAAACTCCTGAAGAAACTTTATTTGTTCTTCAAACTTTCTCCATCGTTTATCACCATGCTGACAGCTGATTAAAGCGGGTCGGTCCCATATGTTTACCAGAGACACTGGAGTGACTGCTGGATGAAACACTCACTCCAAAAAACAGCATAGACACTGGACACCGTCATGGGCTGGCTGATGCTTTAAATACAACCAGGACAAGGTTTTAAAATTAGAATTTCAAGTGGCTGCTAAAATGAATACTAATAATAAGCAAAACCTACTAAAATTAATTAAGAGTTGGAACAAGTATAACAAGTGCCAGAGGCACACAAGATCCAATTTACTGCAGTTCATGTCTAGTAAAATGGTGCCATGTGTCCCACAGTGTTTCCCAACCTGTGTGCCATGGCACACTAGTGTGCCGTGAGAAGTCATGAGGTGTGCCGCGGAAAGCCCGTTCGCCCCTCCATATATTAATATATATGGATATACATCGCGCATATAAATACCCCGGTCCGTGATTTCTCCATCCCCCACCCATCGGCGATCGCTCGCGCATATAAATACCCCGGTCTTCAATTTCTGCCTCCCCGTCGGCGATCGCTCGTGTATATAAATACCCCAGTCCGCAACCCACCCCCCCATCGCCAGGTGTGCCGTGCTCTTTTTCCAGTGTGAAAAATGTGCCGTGGCACAAAAAAGGTTGGGAAACACTGCTCTAGTACACAGTCTAAGTAGCAGAAATGTCAGATCCACTAACACACTAATATTGGGCGTCATTTGTGAATCTGTATATGAACAAATATATTCATAAATTGTTCTCAGGAGCATTTACACACAAAATGTGTCATTCATAAAGATCTGATTAGTTCAGATATACTGCATGTCTGTATGCTACAGGAGCTCCTGAGTTTGTATCAACTTCTGTATAAAAAGGCTAATGTGAAACTTGATTGGTGATGCCAATGGTGAAATCATGTAATTATTCATTAAATTGCTTAATGCTTAATTTTTTGAAATTGTTGTATTATATCTATGACTTGAAAGAATGCAATCCAAAACAAGACAAATAAATCCGGCTATTCAATTAGGACAAAAAATGGCACCCCATAAGGAGTACAGTAAGTGTAGTGAAAGTGATTAATTGTCATTATTGACACACCACAGCACACAGTGCACAACAATGAAATGTGTTCTCTGCATTCAACCCATGTGACGTGACACACAGCAGGGGGCAGCTATATTTCAGCGTCCGGGGAGCAGTACTTTGGGACGGTACCTCGTTCAGTTTACCTCAGTGGTTCCTTGCTGGTCGGGGATTCGAACCTGCAAGCTTTCGATTACAAATGTGCTTCCCTAACCATTAGGCCACCATCTGCACAAGTGTGCGTGTGTGTCTATTATAGCCAACACTCTGCAATGGGCGGGCTGGTTTACTGGAAGATTTGATGCATACTGCGCTTAGGATATGCTCTTTTGCCATTTAGTTTATTACTTTATGCTTCTGGCAACCATAAACAAGCATCTGATAGAATTGGATATTTGACCGCTATTCTTGACAGAGTTCAATTAAATTTGTTGTTTTCCTGACACAGAGCCCACCTTTAAACACAATCCACAAATGTCTGATAAGGTTCAGGTCAGGCTATTCCAGAAGCCTAATAAAGCCTGTTTTATCCATTCTACAACCAGTGTTGATGTGTGTTTGGGGTCATTCTGCTGCTGGGACACTCAATTGTGCCCAAGTTATAACTCTCTAGATGCTAGTTTGAGGTTAGGCTGGAGAATACTGGAGTAAAATTATGCTCCTTTTGATTATTCCATTCATTTTGTGCAATGCACCAGTTCTACTGGCAGCAAATCGGGACTTCTTTCTTCGACGGCAGTCTCTCAATCCATGGCTAGGCAAAACTCACTTGACTGTAGACAGTGTTCCAGCAACTTCTTGATCATGGGTCTGTGCCTTGATGGTTGCTGGTTTGTTCCTCACCGCCTGAACCAATTTCCTCTCAGTTGAAGGTGAAAGTTTAGGTCGTAGTCCAGCAAAGTGACTACACCTCCTAACCTGTACTTATGTACAATTGCTTGAACTTATTATCTTGGAGTTTGCATTTGTTTAGAAATGGCTCCAGTGCATGTCCCTGACTTGTTAAAATCTACTATTTTTCTATTTTCCTACTGTACTATTTGTTGGTCAAACCCATGAGTGCTGTCAAACAAACCCTTTTTGCAGGCACAGAGAAGTTAGCAGCTGAAGTCCATCATGATCACTAACAGGAAGTTAAGAAGTTAATTAATAAGCTAAGTGCGTATATGTATAGTTTATAGGAGGAATCGACCGATATTGACTTTTCAGGGCCGATACCAATACCAATTATTGCTAGTTAATGATTACCGATAGCCAATATTTGGAACCGATATTTATAGGCTATATTTACAGTAAAAATGAAAATCTCTGAAAACTCCAACACAAAATATTGCCTTTATTACTTATCTTTTTTCTTTTTTTACATCAAATTTAAATAAAATATAAATAGCAAAAGTACTGACAAATAAATAAAAACAAAGTAATTATAAACCAGAAGGGCTTTCACCTATACAAAAATAGATTAACTTGGATTTTAATGTTAAAACAAAATTTGCAGCATGGCTTTGTAATGAAAGTAACAGAATGGAATGAAAGTGATGAAAATGTATACAGACATCGCAACCTGCAAAAACTTCCGGGAGAAAGCTGCTCAGCTCACTTAACCTATATCTCCTTTCAAAAATACTCGAGATTTCGCTGAACACTCGTTATTACAGGTACAGTACTAACAATGCATGCACACATCTCACTGCATGCTCCCATTATCACTGCAACAAGGTTTGTTATTCTGACATTTCAGCGTTATAACCAGGAAACCGCCATGCTTCACGCTGTGCTTGAGTGACGGCGAGGCTTCAGTGGTGATTGGCTATTAAAGATATACTGTATGATGCACAATCATTGTCACAGAAAAAGAACAGTTAAAAAATAACTGAAAGCCCAATATTGCCATTACATCAATAATAACGCATGACAATTTTACACAGTCTCACATACACACCCCGCTGCTCTTTGATGCCCCAGTGACAGCGTGGAAGCACTTAAAATTGTTTCACATTGCATTTTTCATTGCATTTCACAATAATATTTTCTAATATTCCAAAACACTTTTAATAGTTTTGGAATGCATAAGGTCGCTTGTTTTGCAAGATGACTTCAAGTTGTTGATTAATTAATGGAGAACAAGAAGTGGGTGAATGATCCCTTGACGTAGTTATTTTTATCAGTGATCGGGGGTTTTGTACATTTAATGTCTCACACACACACATTAAACGAGCTCAAGACTTCTCTGTTACCTAAGTGATCTAATCTTAATATGTCTCTTTGGTCATCTCTATTTTGTGTTCATATAGCCAATTTGCATCCTGATATTAGGATTATTTGCATATTGAAAAAACACACACATACAAACTAAATGTGCTCAAGAATTGCATAAGTGGCCTAATGTTAATAGAGGTTCTTGATCTGGATCTATAGCCTTGGGGAATGCATGCAGTGATTTCCCAGAATCTTGTCTTTTCAATACAGTTTTACTTTTTGATTAATTCATTAAATCCCAGCCTGCGCTCCTCTGCTGGACGTCTAATGCCTTCACATTAGATTTATTCTGCTGCCAACTCTGAACCGTTTTTCTTGTATCGTGCATACTGTGTATGCCTACCGAGTCGTGGTTGCTGCTGTTAAACGTTTCCTGGATTTGGTTTTGGATTGATCTGCTTCGCGTTGATGTATAAACCTCTACAAATGGATCTTCAGCCACTTGTAGAGTGTGCGCTGGAATAGCCTACAGACTTCCAGCAAGCACAACCCTGGCAAGTGCTGGTCCTGATTCACCTCCGTATTAAACAACATAATTGTTCTCAAGCAGATAAATCACACCACTATTATATACAACTATAGAACGAAAAATCCCAGTACAGTATATTAGATTAACAAAGAAACAGTAGTCATGGCTGTGTGAATTATGGTGGTAAAATCCAGAATCAAATCAGTAGCCTTGATATGGAGGAGAGTGCAGCACATAATAAGAAATCATTTGACCCAGTTCGGTTTATGACTCTCCTCGGTGCACGGCTTGGGACACAATGTTGCTGTGTCTGTGGTAACTGGAGGAGTCGGAGCTGATGTGTTTGAGAGCTTTAACATTTGAGAGGATACTGACATATTGGAGTTTATACTAAAAAGGACAGAAAGAGGGCAAACAAATCCATATTGCGTATGAGTGCTGGGTTTTCACAGAGTAGACGGGGTTGGGTAGTATAGATGTGCTAGCAGGGCTTTCGAATTTACAAAGAAATCAGGTTTAAATAACTGTTGCCATCCACATCAGATAATTTACTATTAATGCTAGTACTGCTTTCAGGATAGACAATTTCAAGAAATATAACAACAAAAAAATACCTATAACGCTAACTTTGGCAAATGTTTCCAGGCAAATTGTTTTAGACTTTTGTGGAATCAAGGACAATCGACACCAATGGTCATAAAACAGAGACGAAATACACAGAATGGTGTGAAGCATGGTTGCGGCTCGTTTTATTCTAGCCCAGACTCTAGACTCATGTTGCTCATCATCATTGGCAGTTTATGTCAGGTGATTACACAGAGTGAAATGGAGCCTAGATTTAGCCATAATACCTGGTATATTTTTTCAGCCCACTTCACTGACTCGTCATTAACACATCATCAGTAGTGAGTAAGAAGCATGTGAAATACTGTTTGTCCAAAATGCCTTTGGAGAAGAAACCAAAAATAGATATATTGTCTTTCCTTCCTTTTGGCTGCTCCTGTTAGGGGTCGCCATAGCAGATCATTGTCCTCGTGGTCGATTTGGCACAGGTTTTTACACCGGATGCCCTTCCTGATGCAACCCTTGCCAATTTACTGTATCCATGCTTTAGAACCACACTGAATCGTGCAACCCCAGTGGCTGGGGTTTTCTGTTTGAGTGCCCAGCATTTATGTTTTTCTTTTCTGCTTACCATGTACAGATGAGAACACTTTAAAATGAGAAATCATGAATGCAGCAGTCTATCCTATTAATAGCTTAAGTGTCTTTGTGTAAAAGTTTGCCTTACATCATTCTTATTTTGCCATTGAAGGTACCTCATGATATATAATTCATTGTTCAACCATACTAGTGTCATTGCTGAGCTACTCATAGATATTCGATTTTATCATTAGGGTTCTATTTATTATAAGATTGCACATCTAATATCATGATCGACCGTCACTGAGAATATGTCAGGAGAAGGTACAGAGGGTAAAAGGTTAAACAAGAAGACTGCACAATGTCCAAGAAGCATCAATGTTTTTGGCCCACCTGGTCAAGAAGGACAACAAACCAGGGCAATCGAACAACCCCCGAAAGCACTGCAATTTAGTCCGATCCATTTGTTAGGGTCAAGGAAGCTCCTGTCAAGAAGACTAATCCCAGTCACTCCACATGGGAAGCCAATATTAGGACACTAGCAAGGGAGCAGGAACAAATCAATTCCTCTTCCCATTAATACCTTTCAGAAACCAGAGTAAGAGGAGTCGTGCGCAAAACAAGAAAAGGGGAGCAGCGGCACCAGACATCAAAACAGTCAGGATAGGAGCCAATTTCAGGTAATTTCGCCAAATGAGACGAGAGAGAGAGAGAGAGAGAAAGGAGGAGATTTAGTCTGACACATGCAGACATGTTGAACAGAACAGATGGAGGTTAATTTGGGGGTGGTTAATAAAAGGCAGACGAGGACGACTACGAGGACAAAACAATTTGTAGATTGTCAGCCCTGTTAGACTAAAATACACAGGGTAATTTTTTTTTTTTCCCCTTTACTGAAAAACTACAGGACGGTTTGTGAGAAAGGCAAGAGTGATGTTAGAGAAGTCAGCTAAGGCTCCAATAAAGCTCTGCAAGGCTGAAATCATATTTAGTGTATTGCTTTATGGATTTGTCTGACTGTTTCTAAAATGTCATACAGTAGTCTATACAGTAAGTGACACAGTTGCTGTTTATTTATTTATTTATTTTTTGTCAAGACTTCAAGGAAATATTAACATGCACAAGGTCAATACATTTCACTGTTCACGGAGCATTAGAGAAGAATAAGACTGAAACTGCTGCAGGTATAATGAGTGTCCTCACACGTACGCATCAAACCAGGAACACTGACGTGGTTGAGGTATGGTTGCCATAGTTGGAGCATCTGCTTCGGCTGTGTCCCAGATCTGTTTTGAAGACATCCTCAATCCACTTGCCCTCAGAATTTCTCCCATGGAAGATTCCCTGTTGTGGCTAGCCGTATTTTTTTTTCCCTCAACTGTTAGCATATATTTTACATGTAATCCTATAGGTAGAATGCAGCTACTTTTAAAAATCACCGCATTTTCGATCACTGCAGAGCACTTTTCAGAAACACTCAAAGTGGCGTCAAGAATCTCTTACTTCTTGAGCAATCAGGTTGCAGCCTGGAGAAAATGGGAAAAAAAATAAAAAAATCAACATAGGGCAAAATGCCGGTAGAAAAAAAAAATGTTCTTGTAAGTAACTGGGTTTCCATTGCAGTTTTACGTACACACAAAAAAGAAGTGATGCTTTAAACATTTTTGTAAAACACATTTGCGAATGGTCTGTGTTTCCACTGACTGAGGCTACTTGATTATAGCTAGGTTTGCTCCTCTTGTGATTGTTTCTCCTCTCACGTTAGCTTTTACAGAGCGCTCTTTTTTGCAAAAAAGGTAGCATTTGGACTTCCTCTTCATGTCATGTCATATGACTTAAATGCGAAAAATGTGCAAAAACGTTTTTGCGATATTTGAGAGTTTTTCCCAAATTTTGTTGGTCATTTTTAAAATTCACAAATTTCAAAGTCAGCATTGAGCAGGTCAATTTCAACTCATTAATTTCAAAGTAAGTATAAGTAGACATTAAAAAAGTTGTATGTTATAGGATGTTTTTTGCTTTCCACCGACACTGATGCGTCTCACTTTAACTGCGGCCTTCAAATGCTGTTTAGAACCCCTCTAAATTTTCACTTGAATTAAATTTACTTTGTACAGTAGACATTGTCAAAAACAGCTTAAAAGAAAAACGCCCTGACTTGACATGAGGAACAAACGTCATGTTTTACTAGAAAATAGTAAAAAAACAAACAGTCCGAAGTGTTTTGAAAGGACATTCAGCTTATACATTTTGTGAATAAGAGTCCTGGGATGAACACAGGACAGTATTTATGATTGCAGCAGCAGCTCTTAGAAAATACATATCTATAGTGTACAGGTGTCGTGAAAATATTGTTTTTAAAGCTAAAGCTCGGGCAATATGATGCTGTAGATAATGTTGCTTTGGTATATACAGCGTCATGGTTCAACCCTGAGTCTAATCGAGTCTATGTTAAGGTTAAGTGTAGCATGTTTCTCATGTCCATATGGGTTTCCTCCATGTTCTCCAAAAACATGCCAGTATGTCGGATTGGCTGCTCTAAATGGACCCTAGTCGTGAATATATGTGTGAATGTGTGTCTAGGTGCCTTGCAGTCTGGTGTCACGTTCCAGGTGTATTCCTACTTTATTCCTAGTGTTCCCAGGATATATAAAGGATTCACCATGACCCTGGAAATGAATGAATGAATTAATTAAAGGCGCTTCAGTCAGCACTACAAAAAAAATGCCTACTTTGAAAGACTTAAGGACTTTTCTATTACTGTATTAGCTGACAGAGCTGCTGTCATTGATTTTTGTAAAAACGCATGGTGAAGACGAGACCATCGTCGACTGTCTGGCACTGATATGTTTATGTCTGAAACGCTGTCAGAACAATAAATATTGCGATATTTTTTTCCGTGCATAAATACCCCCGCGATACACTCATTGATTCAACCACCCAAAGGGATGTATTAAAAGCCTATTGTCCAACGCGCATTAATCTTTGTGTCATTAAATCACAGTGCACATGAATCCGTCATAGGATCCTATTAAAGCCCTAGTGAATCGATGCAGTTTTCCAGAGGTGCGCCTCCTGCTTTCTACGGACATTTTTCCCTGAGCACTTGCGCCGTCTGCTTAAACCAGTTTTGCATTAAATGAATGAACTGCGGCGAGATACATTTGATGTTCTGATTCACTAAAACACTCAGTTTCGCCAAGAGTCATGAATAGTCTAGACAAATTTTGGGAACATTTCATTGGCACTCAATTCAATTCAGTTTTAACACAGGCCATGATTCCCGTGTTGTCCTTGGGTCCATTGCAATCCGTTAGTTCTTTACGTACTTAATTTTATTTAAATATGTCATACAGTATGAACACGTTTTACAAGCACACCTGTATAATCATACCAGGTATTCTAAAACACCAGCAGATGATTTCTAAGAAGGAAGTGTTTGCGAACCGTAACGCAAATGAATAGAGCAACAGAAGGAGGGTTAAGCAAAAATTACCCCCGATTTGTCTGTCCATCACCATAATAATCTGTTGAGGATTTCCCCTGCTCTGAATGTTGATGTGATGATATTCAGCCGCATCTGTGCAAATGCTCGCAGCATACAATCTGTCTTTTCCTCAGTCGAGTGGCTCAGCATCAGCACTAACGAGGCATCAGTGCCGCCTATTTCTTCCGAAATTTCTTGAAATTGGAAATGCCAGATTCCTTGCATTTCAAACTCACTGCACTGAATCCAAGGTGCAGAGCTCGAAATAGCAAAGCATCAACCTGGAATATTAAAAAGTGTGTCTTGTATGAGACTAGTGTTGCATTTAGGGTTAAAATATCATGGTTCTTTATACTGTCCCATGACTTGTTCTGCACTCTAACATCTGGGGGAGCAGTCTCTTGTCTGCTAATGAGGAATTCAGGCACTAATTGGGAGTCTGCAGGATGGTTAGACAGGAGGACCACTGTGAAAATGGTCTTTTTGAAGCACAGGCTCGTTCGTTTCATTTCGGAGATGCCTGGGATTTGACACTAATCCTGAATCTGTCCCACATGTAAGTGCAAGTGTGTAACTGAATGTTTTGTTTTGGTTTGTTGTATTTGTTTGTTTGTTTGTTTATTTGATTTGCATGTTTGTATTTCTCATGATTATGGATACGTAAGATTCCATAGAATTCGATTCACATTACATTAGGAATGAAGGATAAAATTAAGGTTTAGAGCCAGGGTCAAAACCTGTGGCTTTTCTTATGACATCTTTCACACACACACACACACACACAAGTTTTAAAAATGGACTGTACTGTAATATTTTTTTGACTTTAATCCACAGTCATATAGGAAATTCAGATGAATCCATGTCTGGGATATGGGGTTCTGGGCACCTCAAGTGTCTTCCTACTCCCTGTTTAATTTCTTTCCTTGGTGCCGAGTTTCCGCATCCTCTCCTAGATTTCACTGTCAGAAGCAGTTCATCGATTCACCCTCTATTCCCTAAGCGGGGTCTTCGTCGACGTCCAAGTGCCGAGGGGAATTCCCTGTGCTTGACTATAGGCAGCTGACAGATGAGAGTCGCAAAATTTGACAGAGCAGGCTCAAGGTAGAGCAGGGGATTGGGCTCGAGTCCTCTGGGTTCCTTCCAGATGCCGCTGAAGAATTCTGAATATTAGATTTTCAGTCATTGCCACAGAGACAGGCAGCTCGACTCGGCCCGCGGCTCTTTTCCCCGTCTTCAGCAAAGGTACAGTCAAAGCCAAGAAACAGCAATCGAAGGCATTTCGTTGGCTTGTCCAGAATGTTGTAGCAGAATCCCACTTATGCATTTCATCAGGAAGCCACAAGGACGTTTCGCAATTCCCGGGTATTTACAACCCATCACCCCAGCTAAGCTTTATAGCTTCTGTAATACACTCACACTGATTCATGAACACACAGGCCATAAGAGGCGTATTACCCAATTACTTTAGCGGCCCTCTTATCGATCCTTGCTCTCATCTGATGGGTGAATTAGAAAAAGAGTGCAGCTTTTGTAGTTCACATGCCAAAGCAAGGTGACACCAGCCAGGATTTGTTCGTAACCCAAAGAGAGTTCGGGCCAGTGAACTTGCCTGTAGGCCAGAGTGTATGATACTGTATTACACAACATGGGTATCACAGTATGTTATACGACAACCTTTATGTCATTTTTTATTATCATTATTATTGTGTCATTAAAATACCATATTACTACGCAGCTTAAAACCATAAAGACAGACTTCATACGGTATACAGTGCAGCCACCTCCCTTTAGCGGGGCTTAAAATTGGGCAGTTATTACACTGAGGTTTAAATATTTAATCGCCATCCTAGTAGGGTGTGATTGGAAATGTCTACATTAATGTTTTTATATTCTTCATGTATTATTTCTGCCTTTAATAGACCTGCCTCCAGTGTCAGCTTGGCAGAAGGCAGAGAACACAATTACAGCGTCTGTCTTGCCTTGGTTAAAAATAAAATAAAACGAATGTACAGTACTTAAAAAAAAATAGCAATTAAAAAAAAAATCAGAGGACAAATTAATGAAAGAGAATTGTCAAAATATTTTGGTCACAGGTAGTGACAGCACGAAACTCAAAGTAATAGGACTTCAAAACAAAAAAAAAAAAGCTTGCGAAGACTCTTTACAGGAGTGGCGGGTAATTAGCGTCAGGTGCAATTTGTTTGCGCTTCCGTCTGGGTGATGGTAATTGGGAATTGACCTTGATCGTGGGATCCTCCTACAGCTCCTCTTGTGATAGATCTTCCACTAGCTAATGTGCCGAATGTGACACTCAAGGTGATTTCACGTACACTAAGTTGGCACAGCGGTGCAGCGGGAAGTGCGGATGCTTTACGGCGCCGCGATTTGGGGTTCGAGTCTGAGGTTGTGAGTTGACATGATTGTTAGCGCCTGCTTCTTTTTATGAGACTCCTCTTGCCCCTGTTCAGTTCATATATTTATTAGCCTATTTGACATGTCACTTGAATTGACTGGATTTAAGCCAAGCCCCCGGAAAGGCTCCAACAAAAATAAATAAATAAATAAAAATTGGGCAGAATGTTATTGTATACTTGTCAGCTATTTAGCCAATATGTATTGAGGTCATTTAACACTGTGCAACACTAGGCAACTTGTTTTAATGAACACTTAATTAAATGGCACTTAACTTGATAGCTGTTTACAGTGGCTTCAGAAAGAACTCGGCAAGCCTTCATGTTTTGCGAAATTTATTGCGTTATAGATTTAATCCGAATTGATTTCATCGACCTTTTTTCATCGACAGTCTACGCACGATAACCTGTAGTGACAAATTAAAAACAAGTTCTCGTGTTCTTACAACATTTGAAAAGAATAAGACTGCTATTATCCATCTCTCCAGGGTTGGAGATTAGCAATCCAGCCTTAAATCATTCTCAATTGTTTGCTAGTTACACATATTGACAGTATCTACAGTACCTATGATATGATTCCTGTTACTTTGGTTCTGATGTAAACGGATGGAAGGTTCTTGTGTGCCTGGAAAGATACATAAGTATGAAATACTGAAGAAGAGATGTGTGTTTTGCTTCGACCGTCACCATCAGCTGCGTCCACAATGGGCTCATTTGGGGTCATTTCTTCGGCCATTACAGAAATCAAAGCTGTGCTGTGAACTTTGATATGAATACAACAGCCTGTAATGGCGCTTTTGTTTGTCAGACAATGGATAAGACAGCATCTGACCAATGCCTGATGATGCTCTTGGCCTCAAAAATCAAAGAGGAAAGCAACACATTTAATGCATTTGACGGGACAGCAACAGGAAGAGTTCCTGTCACGTAAGAAAGCTACGACGACTGAGACAGCAGGATCAGAATCTGGAAATGGAATCAAGTGAGTACCTGAAGACTTCTGCAAAAGTGAAATCCTCAGGGAAGTGCATTGTTTACTTGCTTGTGCCAATGTGATGGAACCGGAGTTTAGTTTTGATCGAAAGAATACTGTCACCTTGTTCTCCACCACGCAGTCCAAAAATAATTGACAATGAAGCTGGCATGAAGGTGAACCAGGAGACAGATTCCAGTCCCCCAAGAAGAGGATTCTAATATAGCAGCTACATAAATATGCCTCGCACGTAGGCCTCTCCAGCAATGCGTATCCCCATCAATCCTTTTTTTCAGCATGTCTCTGAGTGTATACGTAAAACCCGCACCTTGGTCTGCTGTTCCTTTGCATGCCGCTCCTCTTCCTATTTATTTCACTTGGAGAAAGGCTAAGAGAAAATTGCCTATGTTAATACCTTAATCTCCCATAGTGCACAGAGCATGGGAAAGCGAGAGCGGTCCAATACCAGAACATTTAAATGGACGTTAATCCATTTACCAATTAGACAGCATGTGGACTATAGAGGGGTCATTGAGAGGAGGAAAGAAGACAGGATTCGGGATTTCTGTCAAACCAAGAGAAATGGAGTAATCCTTCTTTGGTCTTAGTACCAACAGTTTTGAGTCTCAAGTAAAACTTGGCAATGTGAACAAGTTACAGCAATTTGGTGGGTTTCGTATAATTAAAGTAGTATTAAAACCTATGGTGCTATTCCTGCAGCCAACCGTGACTTTATCCATAAGGAAAATCGGCAATTGCCCACACAGTACAGTACCACCTTTATCTGATAGATACCTGTAAAGTGCAGTTAAATGAGCGTAATGAAAACAGCTGCATCGCAAACTAGATGAGACCATGGAGACACTGGCAAAGACGTGGCAATTTAGCATGTTTTTGGGAGGTGATAAGAAGCCAGATATCATGGAGGAAGCCCACATGGACACAGGGAGAACATGTGAAACTTTGAAACTGACCGAAAACGGATTGAAACTGGAATCCTGGAGCTGTGAGGTGGCAACAGTATCCATGGCACCACTGTGTAGCCCTCAGTTTGGCTACTTTGCTCCAAAATTGAAAACTTACACACATACATTTAGTTGCTCAAATGTTGACCTTTTGGCCAACATTACCCATTGTGACCCTACTATAATAATAATAATAATAATAATAATAATAATAATAATAATAATATACGTACTACACCCTTTCCTGCAAGTTTGTGTCAGTGGTTAGAATTGTGGGACCTTATACAAAGCTGCACTGTCACTTGGAAACTGCTCTTCGTTGTCACATCCCTCATAAATTTCCAGCCTCATCAGCACCATTGTCTTGCATTAGTGTTACTCGTCCACTATAAAGTAGCACTTTATTCATTTTACAGTTTTAGACAACTTACAAGGACACAATTCATGCATGTGGTATCAGAGCGGTTATGGCATCCTGGGGTTTAAAGGCACAGCCGTCTAACCTTCTATGACCCGTATGAACCGTAACCACTGAACTGCCACAGACTGGGGAAAGTATTACCAGAAACACCGTAGCTAAATGTGGTTACAGTCAAATTGTAGCCAAGTACCTTTCTCTTTCAGCAGCCATGCCAGCTCTCTTCTATAGCAGTTAATTATCCAAAGAGTAATAATGTTATCAAGGGTGTGTGAGAGCTACTCGTCAAGGTGATTTATTCACCCTACTTTCTTTCTTTCTTTCTTTCTTTCTTTCTCTCTCTCTCTCTCTCTCTCTCTACACACAATCACTTTCAAAGAGTAGCTTTCACGGACTTGACACATAAATTCATCAAATCGCTGGCTTTTTTTCTTTAGACACTGTTCATCTCTCCAACACTGTGGTTATTTTGAAGTATATATAT
>JAOVYU010000042.1:29682045-29692876 GCA_025674565.1 Synodontis membranacea
AAATGCATTTACATGAAACAGGTTCAGTGCGTGACATGATCGATTTAGCTATCAAGCACAGTGGGGGGGGGGGGGGGCTGAGGAATTTCAATCGGTCAAAATAAAGAAACGCGAAATACGGTTCTGCTTTAGACCTCTCTTCTTTCTTTATGCAAAATGCAAGCAATTAGGGCAGCCTGTGGAAAAAAAAAAAGGTTTTAGGCTCTGGAGTATTTATTTCACATATAAATAAAATAACAAGGACAGATCTGAACAAGGACGGAGCTGAATTCTGCATTACCCTCGGCTCTACAAAAGCACCGTAATAAAAACCTTCAACTCTCTTTTTTTTTTTTTTATGTCCATCTTTGTTTATGTCTGATGTATATGTTTATATCTGATGTTTTCCTTTTGAGGTGCTGTTGATTTAAATGACCGCCTTACTGGTAAATGTATTACTATTATCATAATTATTGCTGTACACGCTGTGTAACTCTGCTTCAGTGTCATGGCATCAGTCAAAGATTGACCGCTTTAAGACTATATCCGAGGCTCTCTTGAGAGCTACTGCAGCACTTACCTCTTGGTGTTTAGTTGTGTCTCTCTCTGTTTTACCAGCATCAACCCTTTGCTTAGATTGGAATCTGTTTTAAAGCGTGAGTCAAATAAATCAAATTTACACAGTTATTCCCTTTATTCCAAATATAGTCTTCCAAGGCGTGTTAGGCTTCTTCAATTTGGTACTGATGCTATGAGTTTAAACTAGATATTACCTAACAAGCAAGGGTGTTGCAAGATCATGTTTCATCTCATGTGATGTCATGTTGTAGCAGTGTTATTGTATCTGCTTCGTAATTTCTTTTTATTATTTAAACTTGAAAAATATCAGCATAACATCGGTATATTACCATTTACTGCAAATCGAGTGCCCTAATAATAATAAACCTGACTACATATAATGCATATTCAACAGGCAACAGAGCAGCAGATCCTCCACGCTTTGTAGCTGTGTTACCTAGCTAGCCACATTATGGGAAATAAACTAGGCGATAAACTGGGAAATAAACTGGGAAGTTTATTTCAGAGGCACGCTGTGCTAAAATTGGCAAATGAAATTGACCCTTTCTATAATGAACTGAAATCGACTCTTTCTATAATGGCAAATATAGTGTCTGCAACAGACAAATCATGTGACTGAAACAGTCGGATAGGGTGTCTTTGCTAGAAAATGGCAAGAAACCATTTAGCATTGTGCAAACAGAATGTCTAAATGGTCAGAATCAGAATCAGCTTTATTGGCCAAGTATGTGTACACATGCAAGGAACTGGACTCCGGTTTTTCCATTGCCCTTGATGTACTTAACAGAACGGACATACAGCAAACAAGACAACAAAACATATATAGCATATTTACAGATGTTCCTTTAACAGCTTTGTTCTTGGATTCTGCTTCACCTGTAGCTCACGTTGGACAAAAGTATCTCCCAAACGAATAAATCTAAATGCAAAACTAACATATAAAAAAAATAAGATTTAAAATAATATTAAATAAAGGAGAAGTTTGTCATTCTAAAGTGCCTTTGCAAGGGACAGATTATGAGTCCATGGGCCCCTGGGCCAGACGACGAGAACACCCCCCCACCCCCACCCCCCCCCCCCCCCCAAAAATAAAACAACGCGCGCGCGCACGCACACAACCCAGCTCGCACACAAATCAGCAGCTGTACAAAGGTTGCACTAAAATCTATACTACATTTTTATTCATGAAACATCACTTTTTGAACAAATAACTCACACAGAATATCTGATCTGAAACGTATATATAACATATATTATACGAATAACTTTATGTCAACCAAGAAATCGCTCATTTCTATCCACATCTCTTCTGGACTTTGTGCTGCGCAAGTTCATGTATAATGTCATTAAAGTCCAACGACTTCGTCAGCTCACTCTCAATGGCAATCAGAGAAAGCCAGCAGAGATGTTCTTGTTTCATCTTTGACCTTAATTCATTTTTAATTCGACCCAAAAGAGAGAATGATTGCTCTCCTTCGCAGTTCGTAACAGGCAGTGTGAGGAATAACCGAAGCGCATCATATACGTTCGGAAACACAGACTCAAGGCCGTACTCCAAAATAAGTCTGAGCAGTCCTTTTGGGCTTGTGTCATCCCCAGCCTTGATGAATGACCTAGGTTGAATTAATTCGTCACCTTTCAACATTCACCCAGATCAGATGGGTAGGCAGATGCCAGAACACTGGCCTTCTGCATCACTGAGGCATCCGATACAGGTCCCTGTATGTACAGAGGCTCAGCGTCCAACACGAAACATTTTATCAAACGATATAGATGCTAAGTGACAGTTCAAGCGACTACACGTTTTAACCTGTTTTAGGAAAATTTTATTCACCAACTTTTTAATGACATTTTAGGCATAGAGCTTCCCTTGTAGTCTTGTAGCCGCCTCTGGTATTAACATACTGAAGCAATCAAAAGTAGTTCAAACAGAAGAGACTGACTTGAACTTCAGTATGCATTGCATTGGCGGAAATATTTTTCACGTTCCATATTTAGACAATGGCAGGGCAAATTAGACTATGGTGTGGAAGCCATGCGCTCAGCAATGCATTTAATGCAGGATCAGAGAGAAATCTTCATTTATTTTATTTATTTTTTTTCTGTGCCCCCCCGGCCCTCCAGACTGGGCCCGGGTGCAATCGCCCCCGTTGTTACCCCTCCAGAACCGGCCCTGGACCTGCACACTAATGAAGCAGATAGAGGGGTAGCCTACATGTGACATTTACATCTAATACTTCATGTTATTTGATTGAGAGGCCCCTTGTAGATATAAAGGGTGAATAACAACCTCTGGTTCAGGGGCCCTATTAAGACATATGACATATCATACCCCATGCTATTTAATTGAAGGGCCCTTCCAGATACCAGGGGTGACTAGCATAACCCATGTTTCAGGGCCCCATATGACATATAACCTAATTGAGGGGCCCTTTTCCGATACCAAGGATGAATAACATACACAACCTGTGGCTCAGGGGCCCTGTATGACATATCACACACCACGCTATTTGATTGAGGGGCCCCTTTTGCATATCAGGGATGAATTACAAAACTTGTGGCATATGATGGAGGGGCCCTATTAAGACATATTACATAATATAATATTATAACGTTATATGGCTTCAGGGCCCCAATATTATATCGGGATGCATAATATGTAAAAACAATAGTGAAATGGTAGCACAGAGGTTTGGGCTTCAGGGCCCCCTTGGCCCTTGGGCCCCTGGGCCTGGGCCCGGTAGGCCCGTGCAGTTATCCATCCTTGTTTGCGAGATACAATTGTGAAAACATCTTGAATGTTATTAAACATATGTCATATTTCTCATTAGTGTATTATAAAATAAATACAATATTAATAAGTCAATTTTTAGACATTGCTTCTAATTTCCAAGCTTTCAATTGACTTTCTAGGAATGAATTTCTGGATTAAGCAAAAGTATCTACTTATGAACCAAGACATTTTCAAGATTTGTTCTAAAAAAAAAAAAAATTGCCTGAAATTTTTTTGTCTGGAAATAACATGATCTGGTTTTGACAATGATGGAAGTGAAGTGTTATGGTGTACCTCTGTTTCTTCTCTCATCCTTAATCTCTCTATCCAGAGACACATACCAAAATTACACAATATCAAAATGACACGTAATTAATTATTAACTGGGGACAAGTTAATTATTTACAGTGGAGGAATAAACGTCAGGATACCTGCCAATCAGAAGACTCTCCAGTGCTTTGAGTGTTGTGTAAAGTTGATTTTTCATCTGTCGGTGCACTACAGGACGTTTTTAGTGCAGTACTGTGACATCCTATGGTCATATACGGACAGAGAGGACGTTTGGGCTTCGATCCTGTCCTAGAGCAAGCTGGTGGAAATTTTCAGAGAGCAGTTTTGACTGTAAGGCAAATCACAAGTTTAAATTAATCTGCTCATCCTATAGCCTACATTATTCGTTCTATAGTTCCCTCATGGGGAGTATACGCCACAAAAAACTGATTAAAATTACAATGAAAATTGTTTGTTATTAAAGTTTTCCTCGAGGATATGTTTATTTAACATTTGGGCGAAGGAGTCTGTTTCAATAACATGACAAGAATAAAAAATTAATAAATTAAAATGCAAATTGCTATAGTGTAAGACAACTAGAACACTTTGAGACATTCTGTAAAAGGAAATATATAGGAAATAGGGGGGGGGGGGTAGAAAAACAGGAAAATAATAATCCACTTTGACTCATCCACATCACACCACCCCGTTGTTGATTATTTTGTTATAACAAGCTCTATTCTGTCTTATTAAACTAGAATTCTCTCAGTCTGCATACTTAGTCACTTGATTCCTTATTGAAGGGACTGAAAATTCTGAGGCATGATCATTTTTCTATGTATCAGCACTATGCATATAGTGTACAGTATGGGTACGGATTTCCAGCCAGTTCCCGAACACCAACCCCGACATAGTGCTGATCGTGAATTACTATTACAGGACTGTCAGGGTGGCTCACAGAATCAGTTTATACAGTATTTGTTCTTCCCTGACTCAAGTTTTTATTCATTTTCGACAACGACAAAAAAAAAAAAAAAACATTCTGATGCAGTTGTGTTTTTAAAATGAGATTAAGCCACTTATGCCGTTATATAAATCGTTATATAAATATTCGGGCTTGTTTTATGGTAATGACTGTGGGTGTGATAGACGCCATTTTCTCTTACTGTATCTCCTGTACAAAAATTATAGAAGCAAATATTGGTCAGCAAACATGCATTTGAGGAAAGGGGAATATTGTGCATTTTTTTTTTTTTTTTTACCTTTAATTCTTTAAAGTAGTTATACGTTTATTCCTTTTTCAGGTGCTTTTATCTAAACTAAACGTTACAAGTTACGTCATATACGCCTGGCTCTCGGGCAGTCGTAGTATTTGAGCGTGTAACGTTAAGATCTACTACACTCGTGGTTTTGACTGTGTGACATTAGAGGATCGTCTAAGAAGAAAGTCGGGAAGAGGAGAGAAGAGGAGAGAAGAGAAGAGAAGAGAAGAGAAGAGAAGAGAGTGCAAAACTAACCTTCCTTCATACAGTATCTTAATGGTAACTTGCAGCTGATGGATGACAGGAAATGCAATGCTCTTGAGACAGAGTTGTCATCAAACTGCCCTATTAGATTATAAGTGGCATCCCTCACTTTAAAATCTGAGGACTCGTGGCTGGCTGCAGTTCTGCCAGGGAAGGCCTGGTCTTACAGCTCCAAGGGTTTCAATTGACAAAATGAAATTTCTGACCGCTCTGACCTTCTCTACTGGGATAATGCTTAGTCTATACATAAAATCCATCCTCAACTGGTAACAATATTCTCCGAAAGAGCTCTAGTTAAAACGGATCCTGTTTTGCCTTCTGACTCGTACATTTCACTGTGTCTAAACACTACCTTATATTCGAAAGTATCAGCGTCATTAGCAACTTCTATGCTTTCTAAGTGTTTCAGAACTGGAAGAGGTCAGGCTGTGTAAATAATGTATGAGATGAGTTCTGTAATCCATTTTTTATTACACTAAGTACTTTGGGTATAATCTTCCCCAGCAGTGTGACATGTCTATATTCATAATTTTTTAAGCTCATCTCTTGTGTCTAGACCGTTTCAGATTAATGTTGTAATGATGCAGTGTTCATCACTGTGGGTTAATGCTGGTTGCTAATCAGATTTAGAGGTCACTAAGCAGACACGCACGAAGTGTCAGATTTAAAAAATACCCACTCGCCCAGGTCACCGTGGGTTCATGACGAATGCAAAGGCTCAGCCTTGACTAAAGTACCCAGAGTGTTTTCTGTGTATAATATCAGTCCCTTTATGCCAAACAAGTACTGTGAAGTTCAACCAGAACACTACACGTATTCATTATAGGAATGTACCTAAACACGATTGCATCTGTCGGAATCAACAGATAATGTGTTCTAAAAAGATACAAATACATGTATCTTGCACCTTAAGTCCACCTTAGGTCCAGGAAACCTCTTTCAGCGCACTGTGTACGGCATGGTGGATACAGCTGCGATGCCAGTTGACTTAAAATACAGATCTGAATAGAAGTCACAGTGTCGCAGCAACAGATACGGATGCATGTGAAGGTATTTTATATTACAGTGTTTTATTTGGATTTGTTTACAAATTCGATATGTGGGGCAAACTCAGATACCAGGGAACAGGCAATGGTCAGGCAATCAACAAACAACATACACAAGGCAAAGCGAGGATTTAAACCAGGAAACCAGACAGAACACAGATTGAACCAGAATAGCTATGCAGTAAAATGCAAAGGTATAACACTGAGCGTATTCTTCGCAATGAACGGGTGAACTGTAGTGCTGTAGTTCTCGAGACCGGTCTTGGTCTCGCCTTAGTGTGCCTTGGTCTTGGTCTTGGTCTTGGTACCCTCAAGTCTCGGCAATGTCTTGGTCTCGGTTTAGGCGGTCTTGACTACAACACTAGTGAACTGAGAGACTTTATACGATCGGTAATCAGGTGAGCATGTCCTCGGTGACAATGTTCGTACGTGTAGACCGCTCTGTTGTCCGGCAGTTTTATGCTATGTGCACATTAATATGTTTTAGTTTTAAAACACATCACTTTTGTTCTGTTTATGAAAGTTGTCTATGCACCCGAGTTTCCAAGAGTTTTGAAAATGATCCTGACCTTTAGTTTGGACAAGGGAAAACAGAAGCTTTCGGACACCTACGCAGATGCCCACGGTCGCTTCCTGATTGGATCTTATTTGGCTGATTCATCACCGCTTCAATCATATGGCTTTTTTCTGGAAGTAAATAACCAGTGGTGATAATATATAAAATATATCGTTACGCACATGCCAGTGTACAGTGTACGTGAATGGTCATGTCACGTGATATACCTTTTCATGCATGGATGTAGATCATTTCTGACAGAACAAAAAAACCCATGCGGATGGAGACAAACATTGGTTCGTCACCATTTTAAAACACCATCTTAAGACTACAACACGTAATGTAGACGTAGCCGAAGTTTGACACGGATTCCAGCATCGATGACAGAGGGGGTTTTGCTGTTCGGTTGAGAAAGCTTGCGAGATCGGTTTGCGCTGTTAGACTAGAGGTGTGCATGAAGACAAAAAAAGCAGGAGGCACAAGCAGGAGGTCTGAAAGATTCATTTACTGCATTCATTCACTCATCCTTAGTAACTGCCTGGTCTGTGTCATGGTGGTTTACTGTAAATTAAGCTTGTTTTTTTGCGTATGTTTTGGGAAAAAGAATCAAGCAAATTTGTGTAAATCAAGTTAATCTAAATAGAAGCACTAAACAGATACAGCTACAGATAGTGGCATTGTGTCTCCAATACTGTATCTGTTTAGTAATCTAAAATTACATTAATATTCACAAACCGAATTCATTTTTTGCTTTAGTTCGCTGTAGGCTGATCTTAAACGCTGTGGAGAGCATTTTTATTATTATTATTATTATTATTAACCCACAAATACTGCTTTACTGAAATGCAGATTTTCCTAAAATGCACCATCAGTGAGTGCATTCATCTCATGGCAAGGACATGTTCTTAAGGTTAGGTCACTAACCTCTGGTGTTCATTAGCTTTTACATTAAATATTAAAGTGGCCTTATCGGGAGGAAGCAGAAACTGATTTGCTTCTACAGCACAACAAATCCAATGAAATGGTCAAGCATTACCAGCAGGAAAGGCACAACTGCTGTGTCCTAGTGGATATAAAATCCCACAGCCACAGCAACTTGTTTTTAAACCTTGACAAATCAATTCCGGGACAAACATCCGCAGTTTGCCTAATGCCAGTCTCAGCTGTCCCACTGACAAGTAGATTTTAAAAGAATTAGCTTACTGTTAAGGGGTAAAGTGGTCTTTACAAAAAAAAAATAACACTTCAATGAATATAGCCTACCTAGGCTGGCTAGTATTACCAAGACGTCTGCCCTGAAACAGGGAGGATTAAAGTTGACATTATGATTTCAAATGTTTCCGTTTTTTTTTTTTTTTAGATCCAAAATTGTGAATTATCATACACTTAACAGTGTTAAGGGTTATTATAGGGTGCTCCAATTTTATTTTAGATATTGCAGAAATCCCCAAGGGGAAACTATGCTCTGCATTTAACCCATCCAAGCAGTGGGACGTACACAAGTGAGGGTTGAGCACACGTACCCGATGTGCATGCAGTTATGGGTTAGGTGCCTCGCTCAAGGGCACTTCATCTGTGGAAGCTGAGGAATGTAAGACTAAAGGAACAACTGTGATTGTTACAATATTCATTTATTCATCCACCTTAACTTCCTTGTCCTAGTCAGAGTCATGGTGGATCCCATGTCCCAGGAACGCTAGGCAGGTTTCCATTAACCTGGTTGAGGTGAACTTTAAG
This sequence comes from Synodontis membranacea, assembly GCA_025674565.1. Taxonomy (NCBI): domain Eukaryota; kingdom Metazoa; phylum Chordata; class Actinopteri; order Siluriformes; family Mochokidae; genus Synodontis; species Synodontis membranacea. Next base: position 29,690,512 of record JAOVYU010000042.1, read on the forward strand.
TGAACTCTTAAATATCGCAAAAAAGATTAGATGCTTGCACTAGGTGGTTTTTCAGATGATTTGACAAAGCAAAATTGAAAAAAAATTGAAATGGAAACACGTTATTCACATTTATGTCACTTGACATGACATAAGGAGGCGGTGGATGCAATCCAAATCACCATGCCAACACTTATCACTCACAGGAATCACAGATGACTTGCAGTTGTGTTTTGTTGACTTTTTTTTAATATTGCTTGTATTTTGCACAAAACTGCAATGAAAACCCACCTATATGGGAATGAGGTGAAGACATAACATGAATGGGATGCCAGTCCATGGCAAGGCATTACCTGCACACAGTTGCAAACAAATTCACCTTCAGGGGGTTTTAGTGAAGCTAACCCAGCTACTGGCATGTTTTTGGGCGATGGGAGGAAACTTGAGAACCCATTGGAAACCCAAACAGACACACATGCTCTACACCTGAGCCTCTACACATGCAGCAATCTGAGGGAACCTGGAGCTGTTTGGAGTCAAGGATATTTGCTATTTTTCCATGTACTGTAAGTGTGTTAACTAAGGGTCCTTTAACATCTACCTTGTTTGGTTTAGACCTTCAAACCTTTCAGTTTGGGCTGAACCTAAACAGATGGTATGAAAGGTGCCTTGGACTACGGTCTCGGAACAATGGAGCAAAATTTGGTCCAACCAAAAGAGATGGTCTCGGGCTGTGGTTTGGTTCGTTTGCCGCGCGAAAACACTCTTTTGGACAGTTTCGGCTTAATCGGAACTTTCGCACCAATTAAATGAACTTGAAGCAGGCTATCATCACCAATTCAAAAATAGAAGATGATAATGAACCGAAAGATAAGTAAAAATGAGCCAATGGGGAGAGAAGGAGGTGAAATATTTCATTGTGTTTTTGGTCCAATGGAAACATCAAAGAGTCAAATGCTGTTGATAGTAATAAATTGCTGCATTCATTTATTGACAGAATAAAAGAATGTAATAATTTATGTATGTCATCAGAAGTTAACGTCATCAATATATGTGGCTTACTCTTTTACACACTGGGTAAACCAATCAATCAGTGTCAAGTACTGTGAGACGCAGCCCACAGAGGTGATGATGACTGTACGTAGGTATGTTGGGCAAAGTTATCTAGTTTCTTTCTTTTGTTTCAAAGTTCTTTCGTTTGGTTTCTTGTCGAGTGCGAATGTGCATCGCGAAACTAATACGAACCGGCTCGAATGTATACGATGTAGCAAAAACATGAACCTTGGTTTGAACCTTGATCAGGACTTTCAGGTGTGAAAACAATCTAACCCTTATGAAAATTAACCATGCTTTTACTCTGATTAAATAACCATGGTTTACAATGGTTTGTCATTTTTCATGGTTTTCATGGGTTTTTTTGGATAACTATGGAAACCACAGTTTATGACTATGGTTTTATCATGGCTTTTTCACTACAGTTAAACCCTAGTACAATCTTGGTCATAAACCATGGTTTTTGTTTTACCATGGTCTTTCCAAACCATGCTTTTAACAAACCATGGTTTTCTTATTTAAATCTCTAGCTCTATTAATCTGGTTTCACAAAACTCTAGTGCAGTAATTCATACATCAAACAATTAATAGGCTATTTGTAAAAGGCTGCTATATCATTTTAAAGCTATAAATTCTACAGCCAATATACAGTCTATTGAAAGATTCTACAATAAAAAAAAGTGCTTGTAAGACAGTGTTTTCCAATATCATTACTTTCATTATAGCCCGCAATGGGCCCATTTAGGTTTGGTGTGTTCTGGCCCTAGTCCACACTTTCAGACAAAAACCCATCTGGGGCCGGCAAGGGCACATTTGCTGGGTCCTTTTTAAAACCATAGTAGTACCATAGTTACCATGAAGTGCTATATGTAAACTATGATAGTACCACAGCTACCATGAAGTGCTATGGATAAACCATGGTAGTACTATGGGTAGTAGTACCAAAGTACCATGAGGTACCATAGTAAAACTATCGTTACTGCATAAAAACCATAGGAAACCATAGTGAAATTTCATAATTTTCATTCTCGCCGATGGAACCAATTTCGTGGTAAGCTTTCTTTTGTTTTCGATCGCGGGCCGAGGTATTTAAACGAGCGAGACATCGCCGACTGGGTGCAACGAACTTTCTCACTCGCTTATATTAATACCTCGGCCCACGATCGCAAATCCCATTCCCAAAATTTCATTTATTTGGTCATCATTTCAATATTTTAGAGCTCCAACAAACTTTCACAAATTATGTTTCCGGGGAGCTGTACAGCCATGCTGCCCTGGGGTGCCCGATCTCGCCTGTTCTCGGAAGCTAAGCAGGGGCGGGCCTGGTTAGTAC
>JAOVYU010000042.1:29717823-29729967 GCA_025674565.1 Synodontis membranacea
AATGTATCCTGAACCGCTCATACTTCCAGGATATATTTCACTGCATGTTGTATCCAGCAAAATGGTTTGAAGATACGCTGAAAAATTCTGAGGTTCATCGTTCCATCCACTTGTACAATGCACCAGTTCCACTGGCAGCAAAACAGCCCCAGAGCTTGATGCTACCACCACCATGCTTTAACAGTTTATACGGTGTTCCTCTGTACCTCTGGTCATTGTGGCCAAACAATTTTTGTCTCATCTGACCATAAAACCTTTCCCCAGAAGGCTTTTTCTTTTTCCCTGTGGTCAGCTGTAAACTTTTGCTGTACTTGAAGGTATTGATTTTGAAGCAGTGGCTTCTTTCTTGGACAGCAGCCTCTCGGTGACGAGGTAAAACTCGCTTGACTGTAGACACTGTTGCAACTAGATTCCAATTCATGTCAGGCTTATGAAATGATGGTTCCTGGGTTGATCCTGACCATCTGAACCAATTCCCTCTCAGCTGAGTGTGATATTTTCGGTCTTCTTCCAGCAGTGGCTTGGCAAAGGCAAAAACTAGGGTTTGTATGTTGTCATTGATATTGATTGCGACACATGCAAATTTAAAATGAGGCTTTTTTTCACCCATAGGCTACATTTTTCATTTTTCACCCATTTTTTAAACCCATAGGCTACAAACCTATTAAACCATAACACCAGTTATTTTCACAAGCCCTTGTACCCTTTGTGCTCTTTAACACATCCATTTTATCCTCTCCCAGTGCCATCTTTTTCACTTGGCCACTTTTAAGTTTATAAGTCTCTAACCCCAGACACCACCTACTGTCCTCCTGCCAGCTTTTTATTTCTTTCTATTACGGATTCTCTGTTGTAGCCTTTATACCCTTGGCCGCCACCTGGCCAAATTATTTTACTCTTAAGCAGAGCAAAATGTCTGTCATTGAGCTTCTGTGAGCAAATAGTTCTAAATTCAGATCCCAGAAATGTAAGTGACAATGAAAGTGAATGTAAAGAACAGTTCAAAGAAGTCGACGGAAAGCCTGAAAGAATTGGCATGACATTCATGTCCGTGTATCTAAACTTCTAACTGCAACTGTACATACACACATACATTGGTCTCCTCTCTCGGTGGGAGGGATGGCATTACTCCATCAATCACAGCAACACCAACCAATCAGAAGCATCTTGGAGCTCATTTATGCAGAATAGTACGGATAGCACTTTCCCTCGAGTGTGTTACTTTGATTGCATAGCCTTCACCCTCTCTTCCTGGTAGCTGTTGTGTGTTTCAGTCCCAATCACCTCATAACTCGAGTATCAGGACTGGTGCACAGATTTAAATCAAAGAGTCTTTAAACCTGCACTTTTTAGCTACACTGAATAATGTCACTCTGTTCCTGCTCCAATTCCCCAGTACTCATGACAACCTTGATGTGTGTCTGTCTTTCATCAGGTGTTATGAAGTGAAGAAAAGACTATATTGAGAAATTTTTACAATTTTTTGTCAGACCTGTTTATCACAATTCAAGACATGCGATACTAATCATTCCTCTGTGACCCAATGTGCCTCACCTGAATGGTGTTCATGACCCCGTTAGCCAGCACGGCCATCTTTCCAGCCACAGTCTTCACGCCCTGCTTAAACTGAGCCATGTCCGGTCCTGAGGGAAGCACACTCTCAAATCCTGCTCCCCCTAAAGGACACACACACCTCTATCAGTGTAAGCACAGGTGGTCTATCTTTCAGTTACACACAATGTTCCATAAAGTACTCGTGCTCACCTGATGGCCGGCTGCTTCGGTCCCCGAACAGATCAGCGGAGCTAATAGATGTGCTGCTGGACATGCCCTCCAGACGAGCCTTGGCCTCATACTGAAACGCACATTAGAGAGGTCTGAGGGACGCCGAGTTTAACCACAAAATGACCGACGTGATTGATATTAAGCTTGAGTCATTATCAAGTAGAAAATCCTTTTTTATGTCCTAGCAGTGAACAGGTACGCGTAAGCTGCTTCCTTGTTGTCAGTACCTCAGCGTTGCTCTCGCGGCCGAAGAACATGTCAGACGAGATCGCTTTGGCGTTGGCAAACTTCTGCCGTGCCTCACTGGATTCTGAGACGGGCACAGAGGTTTCCGGCTTCCTTCTGCTGGGCAACCTGGGACACGTCACCATAAACCACTCGGTCACTTAACATCCATGCCAATTCTACACTGCCGATATATTATTATTTTTTTTTCCTAGAAAAATCAGCCCAATTATGTAAATCGATAATAATAACCATAGTCCAACAAACCTTTCTCCGATTGGCTGGATGCTGGAGATGGTGACTTCAGTCTCTTTGGGCTCTTCCTTCTCTAGAGCCCAGGAGGAGGCGAAGGAGGCGGAGCCTGAATCAGAATCCCACCGTGAGCCAAAACTGTCTCCTGTAGTGAAGGGGTTGTCCTTGTACCTGCCGTGGCACATCACACACACAGACATTTAAGGCTTTGTGGGAATTTTTTCACTGCACGTTCAGAGACAATAACATGGTAAACAATCAGCAATTACTTCTGTACCTGGCAGTCTGTTTACTTAACTAAGCTGTAGCCAGTTTACATCAGTTGTGACCTTTGAGATGGTTGGGGGGCAAAACAGCCAGATGTGAAAACACACCCACCCACACACCTTTCATTAAAGCATGTTCACGAACAGCTCGACCCTGCCACTTACTTTGGTGGTCCAGAGGTAAACCCAGGCTCATCGAACATGTCCAGTCTGGAGCGAGAGGAGGACTTCGAGTTCACAGGGGTCTCTTGCTCAATCACCTGCATCTCTGACATCACCGAGTGTGACACAACACTGGAGAATGAATGAATAAATAAATAAATAAATAAAAACCATGGAAATGTGTAAGATTTCTAATCTTCATTGATTAATTGATCAGTGTTTAAACTGTCCAGTGCACTTTCTGTGATTTTTCCTTTCCTGCAACTCGCGCAGCACATCAGGGCTTATTAACAAACCCACTGACATGGCTGCTGTATGACCTTTGCTTCTTTCTTTTTGCATTGCAGCTATGTGTTTCTCTCACATCGAATCGAATTAGGGCAGTGGTGGCTCAATGGTTAAGGCTCTGAAAATGGCCAGGCTTCCACTGTTGAGCTCTTGAGCAAGGCACCCAACACACTCTTTTCTCCAGGGGCGCTATATCATCATTGTGAAGAAAAGCATTTCGCTGCGCCGCAATGTACGTGTGACAAATAACACTACCGTAATATATAACTCCAAAAAAAATACAGAATGTAGAGCGAGCGTAACAGAGAATATAAAGTTACCTCCTGGTTCCTAAGCCCATGCCGAGCCTCTCGGCCTGCTCCCTCTTTTTCCCCTCCAGGTTCTGCAGCCTCTTCTCTTCCATCTTCCTGTCAATCTCCAGCTCTTTGTAGGCCAGACGCATTGAGGCCACACTGAAGCAACAAAACACAGAGTATGTGCACAGAACATTTACATTCGATTAGCAATGGAAGTATAAATTCTGCACCAAAAACTTTTTTGTTTTATTGTTGATCATACAGTAATATACATTTTTTTTGTCTGATCTGTATTTAAAACTAACTGGGACAATTTTTTTCCCCCCTGGTATTTGAGAATCTCTCATAATTCCTTGCATATAAATGTCTCTGAAATTGACTCCATCTGGTCCTCTGCGTTATGCTTACTCATGTCTACTGCTTCCAGTTAGTTGCATTAGTTAAGGACAATGTTCCACAAGGAGCACTTCGTGGTGTCTCGGTATATAAAACAGGACAAAGTAAGAACATCCAACTATCTGGATTACTTTAATATAAAGTGGTGCCCATTCTAAGGCTCTCTATAAACAAACACTTGGCTTATCAATAATGTTGTTAATTACGAATCAGCGGCTCACGAACTGTTGTTAAGAATTTGGTCGGTTCGTCAATGACAAACCCAAGGCCTCTAAAACAGAAAAGGAAAACATTTCAGTCTTCTTATTAGACTAAACTAAATTTGTCCTCATTTTAAATTCTACAAAAGCTTACAAAAAAGTCACGATAATCAATGGCTGCCTGTTAACTTTAGCAATAAAGGAAATGCCTTCTATTTAATTTAATCTCTCCTTAAGAAACCTCAAAAAAATCCTGCTTCCCATCATGGTAATCACCTCTTTCCCTACCAATCCCACACCCTCTATTCCTCCATCAAAACTGGCTTCACCAGGGTCTGGCCATAACATTTACCGTGATCTTTCCACGTTTAAGTCACCTTGGCGACCTGGATGACTCAAAAGCTTCACAGAAATAATATCTCAGTTTTCTGAGAGTTCTTTGGGTACTCACATTGACTCCTCAGCCTGTTTCTTAGCCTCGGCGGCCTGCTCCTCTCTCAGCTTCTCCGCCACCTGTGCCTGCTTCTCCACCTCGTTGAAGCTCTTGCTGCTCACTTTCTGGGCCCCGAGACCCTTCTTAGCCCCGAGCTAAGGACGCAATGAAATAGACAGCAGGACAAAAAATATTCCTTATCTAAACAATTATAAAGAACCATTCAAATGTACATCTACAGCTTCTCCAACTTTACTGGTTTAGGAAGCCTATTGTGGAAAAACTTCATTGCATGTCAACAAACATCAGCAACCAAAAAAAAAATGCAAAATTAGCAGTAACAACCACCAAATGTCGTGATATTATTAGTCACTAATAGGCTTATACACAAGTGCAATACTAAATGAGCTTTTGGCTGTTAGCAGCACTGTTCCAAGCTTAGGATTCGTCTGAGCAGCAAAGTTTGATGCCAGTCTGACACCTGCTGGTGAACTGAGCACTGCGTCAGCAAATGGTTTCTTGGATAAAACGGTGATCAAAATCATAACACCTACCCCTTTCTTTGTAGCAACCGGCTTCTTTTTACCAATAATGGAAGGTCTCACTTCTAAAAAGAAAAAAAAAAGAAAAGCATGCCATGTTAAATAGGAAAAACATGTCTTCACTTAAAGGACAGCACTATTAGTTTCAGGTTTGTGAAAAACCCAAGCCAGCAAAAGGCAACTGTGCAGAAATAACGGTCCAAGGCTGCAGTTCTCTCGATATAATACACAACAGTAATAGTATTGATGGTGCTAATGATCATATCAAGGTATGGCCGACTTTACCCACAAATGCGTTAAATGAAGCCTGAGCCTTCCGAGACCCACCAAACAGAACAAATGGAGAAGTTAGGCCTGATTAACCACGCAGGCAAATATGCGCTCCATATAACCGAACGGGAAAGAAGGCATGCCTAATCTCATTATTCCGGTGCATTAATTCTCAGCGGACTGCCGTGTGCATCGGCTGTATTCAGAAAGACTTTTAAGATAACAAGCTGGCGGTCCAGAGAGGTTCGACCTCGCAGCTAAAGCACTTCTGATGACGTCACAGCCAGGACTAATGCACTGGATGTGTGCACTTTAGAGTTTGGCTACTGTAACTGATGGTACAGGCTTTCAGATTAAATTCAAAAGACCAGCTAAAGTCAACGCTGAAGGTTAGAAACTTGGCTTATTTTCGATAGCTTTTCCTTCCGTATTTGCCTTGGATTCAATTACGCGAGAATATAAGCAAGGAAAGCAAAAAGCTGCTTAAAATATGTTAAGACTATGAGAGTCACTTCAGAGCTCATCACCTTGCAATAGGGTTATCAAAGCCATCAGCAGCAAACTTGTTCCAACTTCCCTGGCAGTATGTTAAGGTCAGGCATTAATAACAGGCTGGAGGCTGCAAGTTAATGATGTGTAGTTGAAGACAGGCGAGACCAAAGCAGGATGGTTTCGATCCGCCTAAGCATGAATCACACAGTTGAGCATGCTGTTGATATGCAGCCAGCCAGGAGGCCAATTCCAAACCACTCAAATCACCTTTAAGAGGCTGCGGCTCGTCAGACGCCAATCTCATCGAGTTGTCTACATCGACAGAGCAGACATCGCTGTTACTCAAGAGTAATCCAATTATATAAGACTGCTTCTTTGCCATAATTTGTTCCCATTGGCAGAAAGAGTTAAGTGTTCCTATATTTTCACAACCGTACGGTGTTGTGTTGCGTTGTGTTATGATGTGATTTCACAGTTCTCCTCCATACAAAAACAGTCCACATGGAGGGCACAGAATGCTGCCAGACACTACTTTCAAACCTAAATCCAACCTCAAGTAAAGAAGAAGCCATCCTTATAATGGCAGATGGGCTGAAACAAGGTCAAGCACATGCAGGCTGACTGAAGCAAATTGACGAGAACGTGAAAGTGCATCATGAATATGGAAGAAAAAAAAAATAAATAAATAAATAAAAAATTTGACATTGGATGTGAAGTTTAAAATGGCATAAAATCAGGTGCGAGGTCGTGGCGACCCCATTTGGTGCAGTGGAATTATCGTTGCTGATGTTCCACTGGAAATTGCATACACCGTCTCCTATATAAACTGCTTTTCGGATGTGGATAAGAGGGGAAAGCATTTTTCCCCTCTCTCTCTCTCCCTCTTTCGCTTTTATTCCAGATTATTTGCAGTCCAAGCGTTGATGGGTGTCCTGTGCCTGCTGCTTCTCATTTGCCTAAACTTTTACTGTTCGTGTTATGTTTTCCTTCCTGTGTGTGTGTGTTTTTTTTTTTCTTTCATAGTTTGGTACGAACAAACAAAAGACTTCTGGCTGGAAACCGTTCCTTGATTATTAATAGGTCAAATGTTGGTTCATAGCAGACACGGTGAGGTTTTAGAGGGCACTCCCATTGACATGGGACAGATTTTGTGCTAAAAGTAGCACGCAATTTTTTTTATTAGGCTGAGCGGCATGTCCACATGAAACGGTGCTGTGGAAACCGAATGCTCGTAGAGATTTGAAAGATTTTTGAGAGCTCCAAATGCAAATGAGGTGGAGTTGTCTTTTGTTTGAGCAAGATTACCCAGAACTTAGGAGCTGAGCGACGTGAATCCGGGAAACTAATGATCATATTAAGCAGTAATCTTTTTTTTTTTTTTAATGCTAAGCCTAGTGCTTACATCACAACCTATGAATTTAAAGTTTGGTTTTTGAGCAAGGATAGACGGGTACCTTCTCCTAAGCCTCTTTTCATAAACGATGTTCACTATGTGAAATTCCAATCCTATGGTCAAGTCTAAAACCATCCATCGTGTGCCTGCTACCTGCCCGGTATTGCCCAGGCCTCCACCCATGATCTTTTGGGCTCATGAAATGGTCCAACATCTCCAGGCTTAGCAGACCAGGTTACAGTAGGTCTGCATTCTGCCAGATGTTCACCTAAGGACACCCACCCCTAGGGCGGAGCTCCACGGGTGGATCCTAGTATCTTTAATCCACTCTTTCCACTCTATCCAGGGTGCACTCTTTTTCTGACCTCTCCCCTCCGGGCGGTTTACCGAGGGTGGCCCCACTAGGAACTCCTTGTGATCTAGCCCTGAGGTTTAGAGAAGTCCTTTCAACATAAAAGGTTCTTCATTTTCAGTGAGCAAAAGTATGATGCGGCAGAAACGAGGTTCCTCTTCGGGGTTGCTGGGCGTAATCTGGCAGAGCCTCAGAGTAATGCCCCTGGCTCCTCCAAATCAACAGGACCTAGCTGAGGTGTTTTTTCTGGGGCTCTATCAGGCACATCCCAATGGACGGATACCCCAGGGCATACTAGGAATGCCCTAGAGGAATTATATCTCACAGGGAATGTCGGGGAATCCCCCCAGGAAGAGTTGGAATCCTTGGATGGTGATACAATGACCGGACTGACCTTCTTAGCCTGCTGTCTGTGAGACCCCAATCGGGAACAGCAGAAGGAAAATGATAATGTAGTAGGCTTTGAAGTAAACAATCGACCGAGATGTATCATTTTAATGAACTGTAGTATAGGAACGCAGTCTTAATCAAATTTGTACCCTAATTCAAGCGTGCTAATAAGTTCTGTAATGTTATGACTGTGTATATTGACACTAATGAATTAGGTTTTCTGATATAATTATAGACTGGTTATATAGCGTTCTTAGCCATTTAAACAAACTATATAATTCATATATGATTACACAGGCGTAATTTATCTTCATTAGCTAAAACTGGTGATAGTAATCAAGTCTCCATGTGGCCGAGGACGTGTTTGTATTCAAGAGTGGTAACTGGGCCGTGTGCGAATATAGCCTGAGTGAAAGGCTTGACCTGGCTATGGGATTTATTTGCCGAGGTTGAGGAGTGAACACTGGGATAAACGCCATACCACTACGACCACTTCGAGAAGACAAAGTCTCACCTATAGTGGCTTTCGCATCCGTGTTCAGTCCCTCAATGCTGGGTCCTTCCTCCAGTTCTGTGAGATACGGAAAAGGCGAATAACACAAACACAGACACTATTAACACAAAAAGCAGGACAGATCAATGCAAAGTTGTGTTTTTCAAAGCTTCATGTAAAAAAAAAAAAATTGTAAATAAAACGAAAACCAGTATATCTTTCTTTAGTTATATTCCGCCTACTTGAGACAGGCAGCTGGAGCAGATATTGTGACGACAGTAAAAGCATCAGTAAAAAGAAGTCAAATGTGGAGAGAACGTTCAAATTTGCATTTTCAGCTGATTGGCTATTAAACGGTTTAGATCGGCTGCAACAAACCTCCTAACAAGTAGGGTCACTGATTAAGGGTTTCGAAATGCCAGCAATGATAATAACAACGATAAGGTGCAAAATTCTGATTATAGGCAATTTTGGAGAGAAGAACTTTTTCAAAGTTGAAGATCTGTTGGAGGAACTACCCCCCCCCCCCCCTTCTTGTGTGTCCACACCGTAGTAACTGAGAATGATCATATTTATCAGAACGCTGTTTCAAGGGACTTTCCTTAAGCTGCTACTTCAGGGTAGGTACTCTCCCGGCACAGGATGAATCAGGAGTGTTGTAATTGTCTGGTGATTATTCCAGACGTAAATACACGGTTGTCCAGTCATACAAATGAGCCACATGGCATTTAAAAAAAAAAAATCTGCGTAAAATGTTAACGGCTCTTAATCTTAAAAAAATTGAAAACCATGGACAAATGGACCAACAGTGAAGTCCTATATGCGACAGAGAAAATACAACACGATTTTGATATTAAAATTTTTTTTTTAAAAATCGTAATTAAACGAAATGTATTTGCCAATGTCCTCAAGACACGTAAGATTAATTGTTTATAAAATAATAATCCGCACTAACGTGTTTGGCAAACATATTTTAAGCAACAACCAACTACTTGCCACCACGAATTCACTCTTTATAACAGAAAATAAAGAATATATTTCGGCACGGTCATTCCGATTCTACGGTGCGGTGGAACGATCCATTTCGATTGAATTGAACAAACTAGTAACGTCGCTGTGCCAGACATCGCCTGGCTTCCATCATGTCACTGTTCCTAGTGAAGGTACGTAGTTCTCGGGAGAGTTCCCCAGTGGGTAGTTCCTAGAACTGTTTTGTTTGAAAGTGAAATACAGTAAACCCTCGTTTATCGCGGTTAATCCGTTCCAGACTCTACAGAGATAATTGAATTTCCGCAAAGTAGTATTTCCGCATAGTTAGAGCAAAGTAATCCTGTTTACGACCTTCTAAATACGGTTTTTAACATTATTAGAGCCCTCTAGACACCCAATTTTTGGAAAAAAGTTAATAAAAAATAAAAAATAACTTGACTCAAGACAACCGAGCTCAACCCGCATTTTCACGGTCTCGACCAACTTTTTAATGAATATACAGTATTTGAAAAAACCGCGATAGAGTGAAGCCGCGAAATTCGAACCACGAAGTGGCGGGGGTCGACTGTACGATTAAAAACAAAGTTGCAGTAGATAGTGGAAAAGCAAGTTGATATTTAAGTTTATTTTGTGCAGTTTAAATAAAAAAAAAGAAAAAAATAGGCTCTTCGGGGACCAAACTGTCACAGGAGTAGTGATGGCTTTTTGAAGTGTGTGACAACAACGTGGGCTAAATATAGCTGTGTATCATATCACTGTACACTCACGAGTGTGGACGGACTCTGACGCATTGGGGGCGTCTGGCTCCGGCTGAGGAGCAAGTCCGACCATTCCGTTCTGCTCCGAGAGTGAAGGAGAGGCCATGTCCCAACAGTTCCCAGCCTGCCAAACGTCCGGAATTGATACGGTGGTTTAGTTTTACACATCTAAATTCATCAGTGCATGATCTTTAACACACTACACACAAGTCATGACGACGCGCGGCCTACCTGAGTGTGCTCGTCAAAGAAGTCCGCCTCTTTTTTCTCCGGCGCTTGGGTCGGGGTGTTTCCTGAATTATCGATCCACAACTGAAGGGTTAAAAAAAACAAAACGCATCACCAACAATGCAAACATGCATAAAGTCAGAACACGCCATGCAAGCAAAACGTTCTAAACAAAGAGCATTAGATAAGACGGGAATCTGTCCGTCCTGACTACACAGCGCTGACGTAAGGTGGAGTTTGTACCAGAGGGATCGTGACTCATGGTCAAAGTTTCACTGAGGCTTGCGAACGTGGAAACCATATCGAAGTTTGAGCTGACTGTTCGGGAATACCGTTTGCGAAATGTACCATGAGGATTTACATCCAGAGACACGAGATATATTTAGCGCCATTGGTAAACATATATGGGACGATTAAACTGAAACTTTAAAAAAATAATACTCAGAAGGTCACGGAGATTATTTGTCCTTCGCTTTCTCGACATTTCTAGACGTGCACGACACTTTGCAGAGTTCGTACATCGGTAATGTCATGTAGGTTAAGCCAATATTATTCCCGACAAGTATCATTACCTTCATTAACTCAACACGGTTATTTATAGTCGTATCCTGTCCTGAGAAAACATATTCTCACTGTGCATACAGGACCCTCAGCATATGTCTAAAGAACAGTATGTCACAATCAGTTCACGATGAACACCAATTAATACGTTTAATAAGGTACTTGAATATGTTTTTTTTTTTTTTTGCTATGAACTAAATGACATGACTGGTCTGTGATGAAAAAAATTTCATTTTAAGCATTTTAAGGGTTGAAAAAGGCTCAAAAAGAAACGCGCTTTGTTTTTAAACCATCCTGAACCTTGCGAGGTCGATGCTGATGTAGGGTCGCGCGTTTGGCACTAATCCGCATCCTGAAAGTTATTTATTTTCAAAATAATGCTGATTAGGACTCCCTGAGTAGCTTCTGCCCCACACGTTCACCACCCCACACCCCCTTGCCCACATTTTTCTAAACAATGCATTGGGTGGCATTAGGCTCATGGCAGGGGTTTGAGTTACACAAAGGCAAAAGCTGCTAGACCTGTTCAGATTTCCCTATTCACGCAACTCAGTTTTATTTATATAGTGCTTTTAACAACAGACGTTGGCACAAAGCAGCTTTACGAAAATATACATGCAGATTAAATTCCGGAGGCAAAAGCGACGAGGGAAAAAAAAAAAAAAAAAAAACTCTCTGAGACGACACGAGGAAGAAAGCTTTTAAGGAACTAGCCTCGATACGGAACCCCTCCTCTTCCGGGTGATACCGGATAGTGCGATTATAAATCATTACAGCATACAGGTGGAGTAGAGTCAAGTCAAACAGTACTAAATGCGTTGTAAGGACGTAGTGAATAAGAGTAATAAGAGTATACATCTTTATGATTAAAGCATTACTGTATCTTTACTTATGTGGAATAAGATGTGTTTTTTTGGGATTCATGGCTGAAACGAATACAAATCTCCCAAAGGTGTCTTACACCAGTGCCATATTTAGAGAGTGCTGTGTTGGCTAGCTGTCTGATCTTCTCCCGGTACATCTGTGCCGCACGGCTGTTGTACTTTGCGTTGGTGTCGTTGGTGGTGCAGCCATGCTGACGGAAAAAAGCCATCTTCACAGAGACGCCGTTGTAAGGAAAGATCGACAAAGAGCAGCAGTTAAGATAATATGAATGCGTTTTGTGTGTGAATTAGCGAAGGTGGCATAGAGGAACTTACCGCGTTGGCATTTCCCCCAACCTGCATACATCTCAGCTGAAACCAGCTCCAGTTGGAGTCCAACTCTGTGGATCTGGAAATGATACCAAGTCACGGGAGTCAAAAAAAGCTGGTGCTTTCGGCACATTTACAACCCAGGGTCAGGGGTTCAAGAAGTTAAAATACATTTATAT
>JAOVYU010000042.1:29816220-29830598 GCA_025674565.1 Synodontis membranacea
TATTAATAATAACAATAATAATAACAATAATAGTAGTAGTAATAATAACAACAACAACAATTATTATTATTATTATTATTATTATTATTATTATTATTATTATTATTATTATAAAAAGCCTAATAATGGTGTAAAGTATCTCTGTTTTTATTTTTTATGTTTTATTGTAGGCTAATTATTTTTTTTTAAATCATTATTAAATACATGCATTTGTTTCTTTGTTTGTTTGTCGCCTTTGTGTCCACTGTTACCAAAAAATAGATAGATAGATAGATAGATAGATAGATAGATAGATAGATAGATAGATAGATAGATAGATAGATGAAAATCAAAGATATTTACTCCATAAACCACGTCACAAAGCAATGGCTGCAATACCATTATGGGCCACATGATGTTGCTTAAGTAATATAAAGTGTTCTGTAATTTTACAAGAAAACTGTGTAATGTTTGTGTAAGTAATAATTTGAAATCGATCTAAAATTTGTCTAAAAATCTAGCACCTTTAAGACACTTCATGTTGACCAGAGTGCTGTACATTGAATAAAATGGTACAATAAAAAGTGCAGGATGAGAAATCTACAATATACAAAAAATAAATAAATAAAACCTAAAACAGAGAGACACAAAATAAAATGGCAATACAAAAGACAATAAATATGTCAGACTGTTACCACCCTGCTCAAATGCCAGCATGTAGCTTATAGGTAGGTTTAAGTAAAATATTCAGTAACCTCAAGAAATTTGAATAAAGAAATGTGTAACTTAAATTTTTTTTTTTACTTTATCCACATCTTTATGAGTCTTCTGATTGATAGCAAAAGTGCCTCCAAAGTGACCGTGACTAAAATCATACACATTTCTTAGTTAATTCCTTTAGGCTTTGCACTGTCAGTGTATTTCACAGCATTTGGTGTGCCTAAGAGGGCAAGTGAGCACAGGCATAAAACCAAAGATGAAAGTCTGACACTTCAGAGGTGCAGATAAATGGGGGCAGGATGAGGTAGGGGTGGTGTGTAAAACACCCTCAACCTCTTACTGCCCCTTCATCCCCCTTTCCCCTGTGGAAGTGCAGTTTACATTCCATCACAGGGATGCCATGCCGGTACAAAGCCGTGCTTCATTTCCCTCAGTCCTCCAGGTGTGGACATGAATTGTGTTAAAGTCTTCACTCCCTATCCAGCATGCAAAGTTGTTTCTCACACACAAATGCACTAAAATACACATGCTCATGCACACATACATACACATACACACACATACACACACAAATATATTATTTAATCCATGTGTTTGATCAGGTAGTACAGATCTAAAAAAAAAAAAAAAAAAAATGGCTTGAGCACTCTACATAACAATATATCTGAGACTAAATATATAGTGTTAAAAATTCACAGCAAACAACCATCAGACAACAGCGTGCCTGTGTGTGTGTTAACCTTTTTTAAATCATGCAAATTTGAGGAAAGTATGTTCTCCCCAGAGGCGATCCAGGGAAATATATCACCTAGGGAAAGAGAAACAGTGTGGAACAAGTGAGCAAAACGAAAAGAAGTGGGAATTGTCTTACGGTTTATGTCCAACACATTACAAGCAACTGGTCAAGACAATAGATGTTAACAAAAAAAAAAAATCACTGTGGAGAGTAAGGTAGCACAAATAGTCTGGTTAAATGGCAAATCGAAAAGTTCCACCAGTGGTTTCAGCAGGGATGTGCACTTGCACGAAAAAGTGTGCACACCTTTTGGAATTGCCTGGATTCCTGCACTGAGTACTCATAAGAAAAACATAATCTGATCTTAATCTAAGTCACAAGTACAGAAAAACACAATCTGATTAAATTAATAACACACAAATTGTTCTACTTTTCATGTCTTTATTGGGCACACTGAATAAACAGTCACAGTCCAGGCTGGAAAATGTATGTGAACCCTTAAATTTAGCAACATGTAGAACATGTCTTGTAGCCACTTATGAGAATTGCACAATGATGAGCAGGAATTTAGGACTATTATTCCATACTATTTCAGTTCATCAATATTTCTTGACTGACTTTGGAAATAAAAAATCTTCTTCTGTTTCAACTGTCCTGTTGTTGATTTACTTATGTGTTTTGGGTCATTTTCTTGTTGCATCACCCACCCGCTCATAAATTTCAAATCAAGGACTACTACCCTGACATACGTGCTAAAATTTTGAATTCAGTGATCTCTCAATGACTTCAAGCTGTCCAGGCAACGAGGCATCACGTAAGGTAAATTGCAGATTGCTGTTAGTGCATGATGTACTGCTATTAACGATATCAACAAAGTGCTGCAATTTAAGAATATTTGATTCATCTCATAATTTATTTCTGTTTATGCTGATCCCATTTTTTATTATACCTTTTATGAAAACGGAATAAGGTTCCAGAGAACACATCTTAACCAGAGAACAGCCTGTAGATTAGCCAACTTGTACTTCTAGTTCACTTGACTCACACTCAAATGTACTGTCCTGGACATTTTTTCCCCCCATATTTTGATTAAGTGTGTGCCACAAAAAACAAAAGTAAGATAAAAAGCTGCTTCCATGTTGTCCCATTTTCATTTTGGTAGAAAAAGATGGCTTAAGGATATCCTATTCCATGTTTGAAATTCAAAATTAAGTGTGCATGTAATCAATTTCTAAAAAGTATTTTGTGCAGCATGGTGTTGCAGTGTTTAGCACGGTCATCTCTCAGCAGGAAGGTTCTGAGTTTGAGCCACACCGCCAAATGGGGCATTTCAGTGCAAAGTTTGCAGGGGTTATGAATTCAATTCAAAATTCAATTTCAGATCATCCGAATTCAAAATAATAACATTCAAACACCATCCATCCTTCCATTATCTATGATTCTAATCTGTTAAGGGTCGCAGGGAAACTGGAGCCAGAACCCCTCTAACTTCGGGCAAGATTCAGGGCAACAAAAGGCAATTTAGGGTAGCCAGATATAAATAAATGCTTCAGTGGTAGGCTTTAAACAAAAATGGAATGAGAAATAAAACACACTGCAGTGTCTGAACGTTGCAGTCTGCAAATATTAGATGTGTCATTGTGAACTGCCAGTCATGGCAGCACTAACATTTCATTTTGTTGACCACAGGAGAACATTTGCTGCAAAGAAACCACCAATTTTGCATCAGTCTGCTCTCTGATGTTCTGAATGGTTCACACTGTCATCCTGAATGACTTGTGCAATGACTCATGCATCTCAACTAAAAAAATCATGACAACATTTTTGACGGAATTATCCTTTTAAGAGGATATAATTTTAGCGTAACTGCTTAGGAAAGAAAAAATTGACTCATTCATCTTCAATATTCCTGGTCAGGATTGCAGTGGATCTGGTGCCTATGTCAGAAACACCGTGAAAACGATGTGATAGCATAGCTAATCCATCTACCATTGTATTTCTGGGAAGTGGGAGGAAACCAGAAAACCAAGAGGAAACCCATATGAACTCCAACACACAACGTGAGCCCACCCAACAGTCCATTATATTTTATAAATTCGAGGATAAACTTCAAAGATGTATAAAACGACGTGGAAAGTAACAGACGAATGCATTCAATCTTGGAAGACTTGGAAGCCAATTAAAATGAACTTCGACATAATCAAAAGACAAATTTTTTTATTTTAATTATTCAGTTTTATGACTGAATTTAGAATGAATTTTTACACTTCAAGTGCCAAATGCTAAGTCAGTAACAATGTCTGGGCAGATTATCCTCGAGACCAATTTATCAAGTTCATCTTCAGTTTTAAATGTTTCAAATATAAAACAATGTGATAATAATATGCAAATGGTGTGAGCCAAAACCTATTACATATTAGGATATATTGTCATTTCAGAGTCCAACCTACACATACAGCTCCCTACATTGACTAGCTAGACAGATCTTTAAAAGGTTTTGCGGTATGAAATGAAATTGTCACTTGAATGTTCAGTAGTAACCTTCTGTCATGTTAAACATATCTAAGTTCAGAATTATGTTATATTTAGTAACTAGATAGCTAACTATGCACCTAGAAGCATTAATTAAGATGAGCTTAAGTAAGAAACTAGCAAGCTACTGAAAACCCAACAGCATTCAGCTAGTAACCTTGAAATGCAGTTGACAGTTGAGGTGGTGATCATTTCAGTTCAGCTCACTTGATTAGGTAACAATGAGGACAGAACAAAAAATAGAACATTTTCAGATTAGTGGTGCGAACTGCAGACTCGATCACTACTTTTACATTTACTCGAATTATTACTACAGTAACTCTACATTTTACGTCTAAGTCAGAAAACTTTATACTCTTTCAACAATGACATTCACTACCATCTATGATTTATTATTATACAGTATATCAGGGCTACAGTTTAAAATCCAAGTGCAGTTTAGCAATGGTGTTCAGACCACATTTTTTGGTTAATGTTCTTCCAGTTTTAACAGATGAATTATATGACTAAGACACTTTGAACTTCTCCCAGACAGACATTTGACGGATAGTTGAGCAAGGAGTCGGGTCTTTGACGAAACGTGAGGGGCGTGGCGCCTCCGTCTGCACACACAGGGAATGGACATCATTACAACTGATTCGATTCAGAATCAGGAGAATCAGATTCAGAATCATTTGACTCTTTTGATTCATCGCCAATAGAAAAAATTGTATTAAGTAGGATCGTGTACAGAAGGTTGTTTTTTTTTTCATTGATCACATTGATTGGAAAATAAATAACTCAAACCAATGCTTAGTCGTAAAGTTGTTGCCTAAACCCACAGGGTTTTTAATTATATCTAAATTATAGCCTAATATAGGGAGAATGCAAAACATGTCAAAATTAGAGGTTAGTCCTGATTTATTTGAATTTAATTAAAAAAAAAAAAAAAAAGACAACTTTGATAAAAAAAAGACTCACTTTTCAACAAACGATTCGCTTAAAAAAAAAAAAAAAAAAAAAAGAGCCGACTCTTTGTCGAATCATCCATCTCAGTATACCCGGAGAATGGGCTAAGGGAACGACGAGGGAGGGAGGAGGAACTGAAAGGGAGAAAAAAAAAAAAAAAAAAAAAAAAAAAAAAAGTTCAACTAAAAAAATGGCTTCCTTGTCTTTGGAGTCTCCAGAACAAGCGGAGAATGGAAGCGCCGAAAAGTGCGGGCAATCAGAGGCCCGAGTCAAAGAGGAGACGGACTCAGAGGAAGTTTCCGAGCGCCTGTTCGAGACCTTCCCAAAGTCCGCGCTCGGCTTTTCCAGTGAGCAGGTCGCCTGCGTGTGCGAGGCTCTCCTGCAGGCGGGCAACGTGGATCGCCTGTGGAGCTTCCTGGCCACCATCCCTCCTTCATCCGACGTGCTACGTGGCAACGAGACCCTGCTCAAGGCCCAGGCCCTGGTCGCCTTCCACCGCGAGGACTTCACGGACTTGTACGCCATCTTAGAGAGCCGCGACTTCCACCCGAGCAACCACGGGTTCCTGCAGGACCTGTACCTGAGAGCGCGCTACAAGGAGGCGGAGAGGTCGCGGGGTCGCAGCCTGGGCGCCGTGGACAAGTACCGGCTGCGCAAAAAGTTTCCCCTTCCAAAGACCATCTGGGACGGAGAGGAGACGGTGTATTGTTTCAAGGAAAAGTCGCGCAACGCCCTCAAAGAGTGTTACAAAGTTAACCGGTACCCGACTCCGGACGAGAAGAAAAATCTGGCCAAACTTACAGGACTTTCTTTGACCCAAGTCAGCAACTGGTTCAAGAATCGGCGACAGAGAGACCGAACTCCATCCGGAACCAACAGCAAAAGGTACCTATTCCTGCACTAACACGGTTCAGCTGAGAAGGTTTAGGTTTCTTTGTTTTATTATTAGTATTTTTTTTTATTGTATTGTATTGTATTTTATTTATTGCATGTTTGTAGAATACTCTGTGTTCTGTATGGGAGCCAGGTACCCTTCAGTTCACCCTCAAACCTCCTTTTGTTTAGCAAATCGGTGCGCCATCAACCAAAACAGTATTACAAAAACAAACAAACAAAAACAATAACAACAGCATAACCTGTAACATTGTAGCTTTGAATTGCCCAGATGATACAATGATGCAGGGTAAAAACGAGCCTGGTGTTTTTATTCGTGATCGAAATAACGCGGCCTAGACACGGGAACGGTGACGTTTTGCTTTTCATTTAATTCATCCCGAGTTGGGGGGAAAAAAAGTTGGAAAGAAAAGTCGGAAAAAATTGCCGAAATTCATGCGGGTTTGATTAGGCAGTGAGACAGTCGCCTGAAATCAAGTCCGACTGACTGCAAGCATGTTGCTTTGTTGTGAAATGTGAGCTCAGCTCTTCGGCACCCACAAGTGTCTCAAGTTTCCCGACCTGCTGCATGGCGACGTCTCTCTGCGGCACAGCGCTCAGGAATGTCAGCGCAGATAAGTGGAAAGAAACGTGTCAACTTTACCAAAAATAAATAAATAAATAAAATAAAGTGCACATTTTTGTTGAACTGATTTAAGGCAAGATACTGCATGTACAAACCAAAAAATAAAATAAAATAAAATAAATAAAAATCTCTAGCTGAAATGGTACGTCTTAATTCCTGTCCATTAAAGAAGGACATTACAGAGGAATTTCATGGTGGTGAAGTGGTTATCAGTGTCACCTCAGAGCAAGAAGGTTCTGGGTTTGAATCTGCCTTGCGTTTCTGGGTGGATATATGTTTGCATATACATACTTCCCATGCAGGCATAGGTTTCCCCCCGGGCACTCCAGTTTCCTCCCACATGCAGATTAGGTCACCTGGCTACTCTAATTTGCCCCTAGGTGTGAATGTGAGTGTGAATAGTTGTCAGGTTGGTGACCTGCCCTGGGTTTACCCTGCCTTCTCATTCCAAGTCCTGTTGGGACTTTCTCCAGCTTCCTTATGACACTTAACAGATAAATGGATATAGATGATGGATGGATAGATAGATGGACCTGAAAATGTCTAAATGTCTTTAAACATTTCTGATTGGTTTGACATGAGTCACAGCAGCGTTGATGTTGCAAGAGTTGGCTGTAAATTAATTCACAGGTTTATAATATATGGCCGAAAGTTTGTGGACACCTGACCATCATGCCGACCTGTTATTTTATTTTATTTTATTTTATTTTATTTTATTTATTTATTTTTAACGTTCCATTTCAGATTTAGTCCCCCTTTGCTGTTATTATAACATTCACTCTTCTAAAGGCGCTTGACTAGATTTGGAAAAAAAAATTTGTTATTCGTCAAAGAAGAATATATTGGTGTTATGGTGAATTTTTCTGTAAGCTGACATTTATTTAACACTCATGGAAAGAGTCTCCTGTGTCAGGATAGGCAACTTTGCACCTTATATTTCACCGGTAACATGACGAGCCCCCCCCCGCCCCATCTTGTTAATATCAAGACGACTGTTTATAGCTGCTGTAATGTAAATGATAACAGGATGTTGTGGCAGGGATCTTAAATGTAACCAAATGCTTAAAAGTACAATATTAAATTATATGTAAAATTATAAATTGCAATAGTTGAGCTTTGTATAGAAGGAACAAAACACTTCAGATTGTGCTGTTATTGGAAAATAATCCACTTCAGGGTGATAACAGGAACTGTAAATTAATGGTAAATGCAACATTTTAAGATGTTTCGAATACAAAAACAATAATTGCAAGAATATTTTGATTATAGCAGTGAATTTTCAAAGATCTACTTTTTTATTAAATAAAATAAATACCCTATTCACCTGTGGTGTCTTGCTTTAGAAATGACAAAGAAAAAAAAACTGTTTTATGTTAAACCTAAACACTCTCCCAGCACACTAGAATTATGAGATTCTTTATCCCCTTTAAAACTTGAAATAATTTAATGTAGGCTTAAACCTGGGATTGTCTATCAAGGCAAAAACTAGTGCCACATGCTTTTGGTTTTCTATAAATAAGCCTAGCCTTAACTCGGGGAATTAAGAGTTTAGTTGCTCTTGAAGTTAAATAGCCGTGTGTTTTCCCCCATACCGCTCTTATCAGAAGGGTTTGTGGTTAGGCAGTAATGCTACGCTCTCAAAACTTCACTGATCACCACAGCTGCTTATAATCACTGCTGTCACTATAGTGGAACTTTAATCTAGTACATTCAGGTTAGACAGAGAACATGGGTGTAGCTGCAGGTGGGCCAAATTGGAACAAAATGCGATTTTTTTTTCTCCCTCTTTCTCTCTCTATTTCAGTTGTATCCATAAAATAGGTGCAGCTCTGTGATGTGTTTGGGACCATATGAATTGCAGTCACTACTATCAGTCAAGCTAATTAACTAGGGAGTCATTGTTAGGGTTTGGTGCTTGTGTCTGGTTGTTAAACTGTAGCATGGTGAAATAGGTTTTACATAAAAAAAAAAACTGGCTCCTCGACCCCAAAAAAAAAGCAGAGGAAGCACCAAAGCAAGAAAGGTATTTATTGCTGCAGTGGAATGGAGGTTGGCCTAATGGCTTCAGAAAGCGAGGTAAGTTTTAATAATTCATTCATTCATCTTCAGTAAGTGTTTTATCCTGGTCAGGGTTGCAGTGGATCCCAGAAACACAAGGCATGATGTAGGAATTGACACTGGCTGGGATGCTGGTCCATCCTAGGCCACCACACACACATACACACACTCAGCCACATTCACACTCTCATTCACACCTAGGGCAATTTTTCATAAAGCCAGTCACCACCTACATGTTTTTGTGAGGTAGGAGAAAACCAGAGAACAACATGACCTGCTGTGCAGCGGACAATGTTTTTTTCCTAATTATTTGCAATTCTGTGTTTATGCCTGTTTATTTTGATGCCTTTGCTTAAAAAGGAAAAAAAAAAAAAGAAAATCATCATAGTCAACAAAAGCCTATATGTGTTTAATTATTAGAAGTGTGTTCTATAAATGTAGGTATTTAACATTTTATACTCGTTTGCTGTTCGAGTGATGAAAATCATGTTCACCCGCTGTTTCTGAGCCCCCCCCCCCCCACCCTCAAATCAGTGTCACTGTTCAACAGACAGTTGAATTGCACTCTGATAAATAAATAAATAAATGTTTCTACTGAAATACCACACTGAAGTCGACGAACACACAAGTTGAACAAGCATTTAACAGAAAAATATTTTGATTTTCATGAAATTTCATGAAAGTCACTGTGGTTTTATTTCATATGCTGCATTATGGGCGAGCTTCTAAACAGACCTCCAAACTATTTTGACTATTGTTCTGAGACCTCCTACTGTCTGTGATTTTTCTAAACATCACATGACCAATGCATTAACTGTTTTTTTGCGTTCCAGATTTGACATTCGTGTTTTCTTTAAATTCTGGGAGAAGCCGCACAAACGCACAAGGGAACACTCAAATGTGCAGCCTCCTTTTATTTTGCTTTGCAAAATAAAACCAACAGCCGACGTCTCTTCCACCACCAACTGCTGTTTTTTTTTTTTTGTTTTTTTTTTTTTGCTTATTTGTTCAACTTGATAGGGTTGGCATGCCCGCTTTAATTAATAGTGAGTCCAGTACTCAAGATACCCCTTCCAAACTTTAAACCCTACTTTTTATATAGGCTAGTAACATGGATCCCGTTGCAAAATGCATTGTATAGTCGAAAGAAGTACTGTGCTACGCACTAAGGAATTCGACTACAGCGGCTCAGAAGTAGTCTGCAGCAAAACTGACCTGGCAGCAGTACAAAGTTATGACATTTGTTCAGCTCACGGCTCTCTCTCTCAAAACCATCACCCCAGTGGTGCAGAGTGTTCTCGGGAAAATTAGTGATGGGAATTCCCTTTCTTTCAGTGTGTCACAGTTCAGTATAAATAGCTGCAAATCAAAAACACACATCTCACCATTCACAAGAACAAACAGCTCTGATGTTAAAGAGAGGTATCCATGGTAGCATGTCTGTTATATTATGCTGAAAGACTAACAGCATTGCATGCATCTGCAAAAAAAAAAAGAAAGAAAGAAAGAAAAGAAAAAAAGGCAAATGCAAGAATTCGAATGCAAGTTCAGATGGTTTACCTAAAAGGACATGATCAGAACCAGCATATCACCGCTAGAAATATGTACGTGTTCTCAGTAAAATAATACCAGCTTAAGTGGCATTTGAGGAACGAGAGAGTTTCTATACAGATGATTGAGTTTGCTTCAGGTAGGTTCATTCCATATGAAATCATCAAGGATTGGGGGAGGTTCCAGCTTGATGGTCTCAACATTGCTTAATTTTGTAGTTATTGATACCCAGTGAAGATTGCAGTTGGTTTCAGCTCAATATCCTTTTCAGTTCAGATTTTCTGGGTCTCTAAATATGGGTTAATGTTGCCCCAAACTGACAGTTGGCACTACAGACTAAAAATATCACAATATGAAGTACTTTTGAGACCATCAAGCTGATGATATCTTATGGAATTACCTGGTAGTAATTTGGCAGACAGGTTCTGTGTTACTTCTTAGATGTTCTTTGTTCCTTTTGAATACAATTGTGTACTGAGCTCCTTTACACTTTCTAGTTTGTATAGTTTTTCTCAATGCAATGCAAAGAATACATACGTTTACTCTTTTATGTTTATTGGCATTACATTCTAATTTAGGTAATACTTCCTAAAGAATCCTTTCTGTATCGTGGTAACCTGGTGGTTTGGGACCTGGGTGGTAATGTTTTGAAATCAGGTATTCAAGCCATTTAAATGCATGCAAAGCAGTAGGAACTAGGTCACAATGCCAAAGTAGTAGATAGTAGAAAGGGGAGGGAAAGAAGCAAGACTCTGTTAAGCACATAAACTGCCATGATCTGTTTGTTTGTCCAGACTGGCATTCCTTACTCTTAATTGAATTTTATTAACTAAATGTTTTTATTAATGGGTTAATGTCATGCATGCAAAATAAGGCATTTGATAAAGTTTGTCGTATCATGCAGTAAATTATTTGAAAGGCAAATTGTTGCAGATTGTCCCAGCAGTAGATATTTCTGATTTCTGGTTTCATTTTGATGTTTGATTTTTAAATTTTATTCATTTTTTTTTTTTTTTTTTTTTAGTGAATCTGATGGAAACCACAGCACAGAGGATGAGGCTAGTAAGGCTGATCTGGAGGACATTACGGACAAACCTGCTGCTCAAGAGGCTGGAGGCTCAACTGCGTCTCTCATATCCCTCTCTGGTGCCCCCTGTAGTACTGGAGGTCAGCTCATTCTCAATAACACAGGGGGATTTCTTACTAGTCCTCATCCCCTCTTGCTCAATGGGAGCCCGTTACTATCAGGGCCTGGAACTGGTGTCATCATTAATGGATTGACTCTGAGCGACGCCCACGCAGTCACCCTCAGTCCTGTAACTACCAACACTCCACTTTTACTCAATGGGGCTCAGGTTATATCTAAGGGTAGTGGGAACAATAGCATCCCAGATGAAAACTGCGTTACCAAAATGGAAACACAAGCCAACCTCTCTAGCTTAGTCCCTGGCTCACTGACAGAGGAAACTAAATCAGCCAACCATAATGTCTCTCCATTGGACTTCATTACTGTTCCAGAGACTATGAAAGCTCAAGATGGCACTCAAATAGTGCCTCCCAATTCCATATCCACATCAACAATCTGTTCCACGGTGATGACTCACAACTCCCTTCCTTCATTAGCATTGACTCAAAATGGCATCCTTTCTTCTGCAGTTCACCCATCAGGTGCAGTCATTTCCAATCCAGTGGTGCCACTACAATCCACCCAGCAGGCTGAGCTTGTGGTGGTAGCAACGGCTGGTTCCCAAATAAATCCTACATCTTCTATTTCACAAATAGCATCTTCGTCCATTGTCTCTAGTTCTCAGGTTCCTTCTTTGCCCCAGGTGGTACCATCCATCCAGGGTATTCCAGTATCTCAATTAGTGCAGCACCCAGTAGGCACTCCAGTGTCTTGTCCTCAGTTAGTTCCAGTGTCTCCCATTGCCACTCAACTGTCTCAGAGTTCCACTCCTCCGTTTCCAATCCCCAGTCTGCACATTGGGCCCAGACCTACTCAAGCTCATCCTCAGAATGGATCCTCTGCACTTGGAGAGAACACTGTTGTGTCTGTCCCCCGGATGTCTAATGGACAGGTTTCACAAGGGCTGACACTTCAGTTAACAGACCAGTCCAATTCAGCCACCACCCCACAGATACAAACCCTGCTGGGTACTCAAGGCATTCCCATCTCCTCACCAACACAAGTAGTTCCTGTTTCGCAGTCCAAGGACACAGGGCAGCCCCAGCTGGTACCTTTGCCTCAACTCATGCCTGTATCCCCAATTGCTGGAGCATCTACAGGGACCATATCCTTCCCTCAGGTGGTCCCAGCAGCGCCCTCCTTCTCCATCCCAACTCCAGGAGGTGCTTTCCAAATCTTAACATCTGGCTCTGGAGGAGGAGTTGCTGTACCCCAGGGGGCTATACGGATAAGCCCCATTGGACCGCCTCAGAGTGTGCCTTCAGCTGGTGCTATTCCAGGTGTTCAGCTTCTCAATTCAGGAGTGATTCAACTTCCCTCTACTTCTCCAGGTAAGATATGGGACAGCATTATTGAACCATATTAACTTCACCAGACATTTCAAAGTTCAGTGAAACCAAACATTAATGCATATTGTTGGTTAGTACACCATCTGTAACACAGTTGATTTTTGTTCCTTCTTGCCACCAAATGAGAGAGCTTGACTGCATCATTCTGCTCTTGTTTTAAGGTAACTTCCTCTTGGCAGGTAGCAGTCCATTCCTGAGTGTTCAGAATGGTAAACTCATCCTCACCATCCCAGCTGGGTTCCAGTTTACCAGCATGCCTGTTAAATCCATCCCAGAAAACCCAGGCCCAAGCGCTAGCAGCGGCAGTGGACTAGAACAAACATCGACAGGAACTTCACTACAAAATCACCCAGTCTCCTTGTCCTCTGCCCAACCCTCCACTCCCTTTCATTCATCTCCTTTAATTGGCTCCTCTGCACTTTACTGTAGTACTGAGCCTGGAGCCCTGGCTAACCCTACACCAGGAGCCTCTCCAAACACTTCAGACTCTCCAACCCCGACTAGCGTGTTGCCATCCCAACAGACCCTCAGCCCTGAGAGCATGCTGTCATTCAGTCCCCTCGGCAGTGGTATAGCCAGTGGTACCCATCTCATTCAACCTGCTTGGAGTCCTGTGTCCCTGTCATCTACATCTGGACTCACGCTGTTTGATGTACGTGGGAAAGGGGATCTAAATGAGGACCCAGCTTTATTGGGCTTACCAGGTGGGGAGTCCTTGCTATTGGGTACCCCTCCTCCGGGTGATGATGTACATAGGGAATCTCACCTGGACGATGTGGAGATGGATGGAGACTCAAAGATTCTTACCCAGCTTCAGTCTGTCCCTGTGGATGATGATTTGGGTTTGTAACCGTTCTTCACTTGGGCCGCCTTTAAGAAGCCGTCAGACAATCTTGAAACTCAGTCTACAGCACTCTATGTTTTGTCTGAATCGATGTATGGCATTAGAGATAGGAATCATGGTAGACTCTTGGTAAATGATACCATATCTTTTCATCTATAGATTCATCACAAAACAGAATGGCCCACTTTGGAGCTGGTTGGATCCAGCTTCATCTCGCTTTTGAGGCTCACAGTAAACACTCATAGGTTGTGGAGGTTTTACTTCCTACAGAAAGACATGGGGATTAATGGCATTTGCAGAGATACATGGAACATTAACTTTTGGGCATCTGCCCAATAGTAGGGCTATTTCTTTACAATATAAACCATGCATTATAGCTTGAATTTACCATATATTCAGTTTTTAATTAGTTTATGAGATTCCACATTTAAGTTTGTAATGACTCGAACACTCCAGTCAATCGCCTCAATGCCACCCACTCAAAGAAGGCACTGCTGACCAGTTTATTTAAAGCAAGAAAGGCTAGCTGCTAGCTTCGAACCCACACCAAGTATAACGTGGTAAACAAACAGAAGCCTAAATACTCTTGTACCTAAATCTATTTCTGTATATAGTCGATTTTTAGCCATTTCTGCAAAACTAAACATGTTTATTGGATTTTACAGCACATTTTTTTTTAAATAGGCATTGTAAAGTAATGGGGTTATGGGAATAACAAGTAGTTTTCTTTTTTCCTGGTTATATGCTCTCACTTCTCACTTCCTGTCTCATAAACCAGGAGTTTGTTTGCTTGGCTATCTGTCTTTGAGACTTACTCCCTGAAGTAGGCTACTAAACTCTCACTGTGAAATTGGTCTTTAGCATTCCTTTAAAACTTTCGGATTTAGGAGCATAGATTGTGAAAAGTCACTTTGCACACTTTGGCAACGTTCATTGGATTTACCCCCCCCCCCCCC
>JAOVYU010000042.1:29851219-29862762 GCA_025674565.1 Synodontis membranacea
CTGTACTAATTACGTAAATGCATTAAACATATACGTAAACTACGTATCCGAGGAGTCCCGCGAAGACACACTACGCTCTTACGTACAGCGCCCTCTAGCGGTTACAATTATTGATGGGCACAGCGGTTCTTTTTTTTCGATGTACTGAATCAGTGGAATCAGTTCACTAAAAAAGATTCGTTCAAAAGATTTGTTCACCGAATCACCGAATCAAATTCAGTGCTTGGAGGGCAAGAGGCGCGAGCATTCTCGGAGCGGACTGTGGAGGAGGGAGGGGGGGTTTAATCGGCGCAAGAGGGACGAGCATTACTGGGGCGGGAAAGGAAGGGGGGGGGGGGGCTGAGAAACTGAACTGAGAAACGAACGAATCACTTGAGGAAGTGATTCGGTTCACTACGTTCCTTTAAAAGATTCGTTCTTTTTGAGCAAATGGTTCGCGAACGACACAACACTAGCTATAATGCTCCTATAGTGTCGATACCCTTGATTAAAATATGCCTATAATAGTTATTCACACTTATAAGAAATAGTCATAATAATTATTATAGCTAATAGTAATTAGAGGTGTTTTTAGTTTGACACTGACTGAATGTTTGGTTTAAAAAAAGAAAAGAAAACAGGCTCGTGCGAGGGACACACTGTGATCATCTTTTCTTCATGGTCCTAGCTAGTGTGAGCTAACTGACTAGCCTGCTAGCCTGTCCACAAGATCAGCATGAATTTTTATTACTTAGTTATTAATTATTAACTCTCTCTCTCTCTCTCTCTCTCTCTCTCTCTCTCTCTCTCTCTCTCTATCCCTCTCTGACTCTCTATCTCTATCCTACTCTATCCCTCTCTGACTCTCTCTCTCTCTATCCCTCTCTCTGTCCGTCTCTGACTCTCTATCTCTATCCCTCTCTCTATCTCTATCCCTCTTTCTATCCCTCTGACTCTCTCTCTCTCTCTCTCTCTATCCCTCTGTCGCTCTCTCTTTCTCTACCCCCCTCTATCCCTCTCTCTGTCTCTCTACCCCCCATCCCTCTCTCTGTCTCTCCCTTTCTGTCTGTCTCCCTCTCTCTCTATCCCTCTCTCTATCCCTTTCTGTCTGTCTTTCTATCCCTCTCTGTCTCCCCCTGTCTCTCTCTCTCTCTCTCTCACTCTCTCCCTCTGTCCATTATGTTCTACACAAGGTACTTTTTTGACCATGCACACAGGTATATTATGAGCATCTTATTTGTAATCAAGATTTCTTCCTCTTGTCATCTCAGGAAGGTTTGTGCCACCGTCACCACAGGCTTGCTCAAAAATTCATGAGCATATATTTAAAATTCATAAGCAGAATTTATATCTTTCTGTAAAGCTGCTTTGAGACGATGTCCATTGTTAAGAGTGCTATACAAATAAAATTGAATTGAATTGCTTACATGGCTTATGGTTTCTCAATACTAAAAACACTCTATACTAAAATCAAGACCAGTTTTACGCCCTTGTTAAGAATTAAACATGGTGTGATGTATCTAGATGTGAAGTGGAGTTAGTATCACTCCAGAGATTCATATTCAAGGAGCAATTTAAAAGAGCAATCTATTAATAAGGAAAAGGCAACTTGGATAATATTATAATAATTGTAATAATATTTGCACATTATTAAAGTATGGTTTTATTTAATGGAATTCAGGCAACTGATGATTATGACTCTGGTTGTTGACATTCTCAGTTTTCAGTGTCACTATGCTATATTTTTTGCTCAAGTTTCACTGAAATGAAAAACAGCCATCTTAATTTAGTGAGAGGTTTCAATGGAGGCTGGAATTTCCTCTCTGACTCTCCATCTTCATTTATCTTCAGACACTTAAAAAAATGAATGTCACTTTTTCTTCTGACTTTAAGAAAAAAAAACCCTGGTCATCAAATGAATGGTACGTTCAAATGAATGTTCATTGTTACATTAATGATCACACACACAGACGCAAACAAAAAAATTTGAATCAGAAATATTTTTAATATATTTTTTTTATAAAATATTGAAAACATAATTTACACTTATTAAATGTACACTCATCAATATGAGGTTCCCAGGAGAAACTGAAAGATTAATCAGTTATTAGGTTTTAAGAGGCATAAAGCAAAATGAGAAGGGCAGCATACAAGAATAAAAAAAATTAAACATATAATTAAAAAAAACAAGGAAAATGAGCATTGTACAAAAGAGCAGAAATCAAACATCTCATATGATTAAAAAATAAAATCAACCAAAAGGAATTTTTTTCACTGGAAAATGGCTGATGTGTCCAGAGAGAGAGAGAGAGAGAGAGAAAATCCAAAATAAATAATCCAAATTTTTACACATACATCACAGCAAGTTTTACAGCTGGACTATAGTTTAATGATTTATTCATGTGCACAGGATCAGCTAGCTGTAGATCACTTGTATTTAGCTTAAAGTTAAAATAAGATGAAAACATTAAAAAAAACACCTCCACCCTTAATAAAGAATTAAGACAGCTGATGGTGCGTATAATCAGCACGCAGCGCTTCGCACGAGGCTGTGAGTGCTTAAATAGCACGCACGCACGCGCACACACACAAACACACACACATGCGCATACACACACAGAGGAGAAGATGACATGACGTTGGCGTTTAGTGAGGACGAAGAAGGCTGACGAGGATACCTAGTAGTAATGGAGGGGGATTTTACACACGTAACAAGCTCTAACAGGCTCTTTCACATTTCTATACTTTATCTATGATGAGAAGCTTTGAACTAGTCCAGTTCAGTGGCATTAAAAAAACAAACAAACAAACAAAAAAAAAAAACCCAAACCAAAACAAAACACCAAAATGTAGTTGCATCTTTAAATTGTCTAGGATTTAATGGAAAGCTCCACCCTGAAACACGACGTTATATTATTTAGTGATGCAATTAGTGATTGTGGTTCTAATCGCATAGTACGTGCTGTATCTTCATTATTCTTGTGCTGCCCTGATGTCACAGGGAGACATTTTTATTGCTAGTGTACTAAAAATGGCATTTAATAGGAGAGAACAAACTTCCCAACACAGATGTTAGGAACTTTCACGTTTTGCTGTTTGTTCCTAAAAACAAAAGCTTCTTTAATTATTCCCCCTCCCCCAGAGATATTCAACAGCACTTTATTGAGAAATCTAATGTAAAAGTAGTGGATATGTTGGTGCACTCAAAGCTCCAGAATGCAATGAATTGCCTTGGCTAGTTAGCCATCTACGAGATGACCAGCATGAGCTGTCTGAGCTGGCTGGACTGAAGGATTAAAGTGCCGCTGCATCAAGTTCTTCGGGGAGGGATGAGGGATGAAGGTCAGGCTAAATCCCACTGCACCGATCAGCAGGTAGTCGAACGGCATTGTGGGTAACCCATGCAACAGACTGAAAATGCCAGGTTAATTAATAAAGTTGTTCAGGGTGGATTTTTCCTCAAACTATGACATGATTATTTTCCAGTCTAAAAAAAAGCTCACTCCAGGTGTGTGACAGTGTGTGTGTGTGTGTGTGTGTGTTAACTTGTATCAGTTAGTTATAGAATATAAAACCTAACGGCACCCTCTGGCCAAGGCATAAATAAATAGAATAAATAGTTCAGGTCGTCGAGGGTGAATCGTGGCTCCTGAGAGATGAGATGATGTTTTCCAGTTAGATGAGATTAAAGGGACAGTCTGGGTTGTTGTTTTAGTAAGCCGTATTAATTAACGCTCGTATATAAAGAGTACCTATAGATAGCTAAAGAGCGACCGTTCTGCATCAGACCTACTTGCTAATTTAGTTACTGTAACTCTAAAATATGCTTTAATGCTTAAAAAAAAATAAAAAATAGAAAAAAAACAAAACAAAAAACTGCCTCATGATGAGTGAGTAATCTCTTTACAGTGCAGGGGATGAGGAAACCAGGATAAGGACATAACCCAGACATGAGTTCTTGGTTTTAAAAACAGCCAACAGTCGTGTCACCTGATACACCTAAACTGAGAGGTAAATAGAAAAATATATTATGTGTGGAAGGCGCCGTGCTGAACAAGTGCAGGCGCTGTTGTGTCTCTTTTGCATACAGACGTACAGTGTCTCTATTCGACGAAGAAGCCAGAGATTACACACAGTGCAATGCCAGAGCATTGGAAGGGGAAAACTTGAGATGAGCATCACAGTTCGATGAGCAGTCGCTCTAACTGGTCCTGTGTGTGTGTGTGTGTGTGTTACAGTGACCCTGTTCAACAGTAGTGGCGCCGATGCTTTAACTAGAGATCTGTCTCCGTGTTTGATTCCTGTAAAAAAAACACCACGTGGATGACTAGAGACCGAGATGGGCTCGCTGATTATTATCCTACAATCAAAACAGTACACATGGTGGAGAGATTGTACGAAGGATGACAGAAGTACTGACTCTGTCCATACTCACTAACCACGGTGCGAGGAAGGACGTCACTCGGATAATGCAGAAAGCAGCACTGTGAGAACAGGACCTGCAGTACAGTACGTGATGTCATGATGACTTAGCTTAGATATGAACGTCGTTAAAGGAACGGTTCAGTGAAAATGGAGCCAGTAGGCTGTGAGATGTTTAGTTTTGCATTGGACTTATATCGCAACCAAGTAATGTAAGACTTTTTTTCACCCAAGATCATTTCCATAAACATGCCTTAGACTGACTGAAATTTATTCGTGGTGAGAGGAATCATGGCATACGCTTTCTCCTGGACGATCTATCCATGTATGTGGAAGAGGGTAGATAGCGCTTTCCTACTAATGTACAGCTGCCCCGTGACAGCTGGCTTCGTGTCTTCGCCCTGTCCTGCTGTGGAGAACTGCATCCAGTTTCACAGACTACGGGTCAGATCTATAACACTTAGGGGCGTGCTGTTACAGGAAAATAACGTTTCTATCACCACATTGGTTCTTGATCATTTCCCTGCAACAGCACGTCCTGAAGTGTTTCGTTCATCTTATACCACAGCAATTCATCAACAAAACAAGTTTCTCGTCTAAAACGTACTTTTCATGCATTCATATTTACATGTAATGTTGTGGAATGTATTCCCTCACCAGCCTCTCTTTTCAAAAAAAAAAAAAGAAGAAGACAAAACTCAACTTTTTATGTTACAAAGCTCAAAGCGGAGGAAAACGTACAGTTTAATTAAAGGACGGAGAACTTTAGAAAACTTCACCATAGCGATAATTATACGCGATCATTAAACATAACTTATTAGAATAGAAGACGGTGTTGTATTTTCAGCCAGCACTACTATTACATGAAATTAATGCAGGAATTACAGGAATTCAACTGCGCTGTGGTACACGGTCATATATATATATATATTATCACTCACAGAAATCTATAAAAATAAATTAAACAATATGAGAGAAGCCCATTGGAAAATCAGAAGCACTTTTTTTTCCAGTTTGGTATTAAAACCAGCAAGATGTCACTAAGCTAGTCAGGTCAAGCTGAAAGTCTCACACATGATAGCGCAGCTCTACTTTATAACTCTACTCTTAACTGTATAAGCATTGACCTTATATACCTTTTATTTTAGACAAAAAAGCTTCATCTCGACATTTACATGTGGCCATTTAACGAGTAAATTTAGAAGAAGAGCGTGCGTTTA
The DNA here is from genome assembly GCA_025674565.1 of Synodontis membranacea. Classification (NCBI taxonomy): domain Eukaryota; kingdom Metazoa; phylum Chordata; class Actinopteri; order Siluriformes; family Mochokidae; genus Synodontis; species Synodontis membranacea. The sequence continues at coordinate 29,856,841 of JAOVYU010000042.1, forward strand.
TGGAAAGGATTTTGAGTGAAAAATCCTTTTGGGTGAAAAATAGAACTGACTTGATATCACTTGATATTTACATTAATGAAAAAGTACCAAAGCATAACCTGTTGTGGTCGACTTACTTTCACTGAACCATCCGTTTTAAGATCATCTACGATGTTTAAGCAGAGGGTCACATACCGTCAGGCAGAGCCCTGATGTGTTTATAGCATTAAAATTACAATATCTTGATCTGGCATTCCGTGTACCTGTAAATCAGTCTATAAAAACCTGTGGGTCAGTCCAAGAGAACTGTACCTCACTTCAAATCTACAGTACCATGTTTTCCCTTGGCACGCTGTACAGCGCTGCATGCTGGGAAGTGTAGTCCTCAGCACGGGACCACCGTCCCTCTCTTTTTTTGGCTGAAGAGCTGCATGTACAGTAATAGGCCTCTCTGAATGCAAGCTGTACGATCGGAATATCTTACAGTTCGACTGGCTCAAGTTTGGTGTCCGCGTGTCTCTTAAGACTTGTCCGTTACAAAAATAAAGCAATAGTTGGGAAAACAAGGGAATGGATTCATGACGCTCCCAGACAAGGCATTGGGACTTACTTGGCATGAGTCTTAAAAAATAAAGATGCCAACGTCTTTTCCTCTTCCAGTTAAAGATCTGAAGTCCCAAGGGTGTTTCAGTTTCTCATGTTCTCTCTCTCTCTGTTCTCTGTCATTTTTTCCTCTCTTATCCTTCTCAGTATCAGTGTTCAGTCTTGTGAGGAGAGAGGTGAGGTGAAGGGCAGTGTGGGCATCATTGCCATGTATGAACAGCTCTTGTTCTAACTGCCGCCACTGGTTTTAACTTCCTCTGTTCATAGAGAGTGTGTCAGAGTTCACTTCCTGTCTGATGGGGAGGAGAGGAGCTGGCTGAACTTGCGGAGCTGCTCGCTAGTGGAGAGAGACTCCTCCTGCAGACGCTGGTTGTTCTCCCTCAGGTGAGCCATCTCAGCCAGCAAAGCCACCTTATCCTGCTTTTCCTGGGAGAGAGAGAGAGAGAGAGAGAGAGAGAGGTTAATTAATACAGTGACTCTAAGATCAAGCCAGTGTGACAACTGTGAGTGAGTACTGCGAGCTCTCACCTTCGCTAGATCATTATTCAGCTGCTTTAACATCACTTCCAGATGGTACAGCCGGCCTGACAGGTCTCCAGGAGCCTCATCACTAACAGACAGACAGGCAGAGAGACAGGCAGAGAGACAGAGAATAAGTCAAAACCCAAGGCATGTAAACCTTCCACTTTTCAGAGATGGTGCATTAGCAAATCAGAGTACCAGTGGTCATAACATTAGTAACGATATTTATTATTCAGTAATGACATTTTAAATACACATTTTCATTTCTTAACCACAAACCGTTCCATAAATATTTACTTGCATATCCAGGATAAGAAAAAATAAATAAATTATAATTATTAATAAACTGCTAAGAACATCTATAACTGCTTTACTTTAGGGCAGATCAATATCAAGATATAATATCCATATTTCCAAAAAAAAAGCTTTTCTCTAACGCTGCCGGTATCGTTAGTTTTTCTTGAATAAAAACGAAAAAACTCTGATTTTGCACTTTGAGAATTTCCATTTTGTTCAGTGCATGTGTTTTATTAGTGTCTGGATTTCTCTAGAAAAAATGTTTACACTTTTAAATCGACTCACCATAGCAGACGTAATTCAACCGTAATTATTATTATTATTATTATTTTTTTTTAAATGCAACAATGCTGTTTGTTAGAGACTGGGATATTTTTCCCACATGATATCATATGCAATTCAAATCACATGTTCTTCTGCCAAAGTGTTAGTTGGCTTAGTTAACTGCTAATACTTGCAGAGACTCCATTAGTGTGTATACCATATATAGGATATCATATCGTATTATCCTAACAATTATTTGGATTCAGTAACACTGAAGAGTAAGCTAAAGAGCTTGATAGACTAGCATGCAGTTTGAGTGGTTAAAGCCTTCCACGTATCACACCATCTTCTAAAAGGTCCGAAGCTGTGGGGCTTACGACATCATTAAGCTTGTAGCTTGTAGGAGTTAACCATTTGGAAAAATAAACCCTAGGAAATGTATGTAATTCTTCTTCTGCTCAGATCTTAATTTTTCCATTTTAAGGTAAACATTTGCATATAACTGCCCACATATACATGTAAAAAAAAATCATACAATTTCAGGACACGCAGTATGTCATTACCTGCTGAAGGTGGGTGTGGTGCGGGGGGTCTGTGGTGTGTGGAAGGGAACTGGACTTATCACCGGTCTCAGTTCAGCTCCTCCAGCATGAGGCTCAGACAGCGAGAAGAGAGAAACTGCTCTTTGCACTGTGAAAACACGCCCAAGCATCAGTCACTGGCAAAATACATCTTATTGCTCCAGCATTCTAAAACAGCTGCCAGGTTCCCAGCCAGTGGATCAGATTTCAGCTGAAATCGTGTCTCCTGAGTACTGCGTGTGTATCCGGCTACACGGAAAACACCTACTAATGCTGAGCTATGAGAAAACAGAATGTTCTTCTATGCTCGGTGATCACATGACCGCGTTTGAACATAGTTTAAATTATATAAATCTCATCTAGTGGAATTTAGAAATATTTAAACATGCTCCCTTAACAAAAGCTTTCCCTGTTTCTGTTGTTTTAAAGTCTCTGTCTGGTCTTTAAAAAAAAAAAAAAAAAATCTTCATTACAAGTGCAAACATCAAAAGAAGTGCCAGTTTAAAATATACACTTTTGACCAAATTCCTCAGTTTGTAGGAGAAATTAACGATAAACAGTTTACATCTAGTTTACCATGTCCAGTTTGGTTCAAACTATGGTTCGAGTTATACAAACTCAGATGTATTTTGTCTGCTTCGCTCTCGGACATATCTCACCTTCGTAGGCCTTGGCAGCGTTGACGAGACTCGACCACTCAAGACCGCTTGCTGTGTCAGGAAGGGGCATGAGGCCGGGGTCGAGTCTGCGCAGGGGCGGCACTTTATCCCTAACCTCCGTCAGAGACAGCTCGGATGCAGACAATGGCACTAAAAACACACACACACACACACACACACACACACACACACACACACACACACACACACACACACACACACAGAGGAGTCCGCATCAAGCTATTCTATTGAGTCAGTCATGAAATGACTCAGTATAATATGAACAGTTTCCTTTTGATTCAGTGCGATGAGAAAAGTGACTCCCTTTTAATTCAGTATGATCAGAACGATTACCTTTTGACTCAGTGTGACGTAAACAATTCCATTCTGATTCAAAGTTAATATTGGTTCAGTGTGGACCCATTTGATTCAGTGTAATGGGACGTTTTTGATTCAGAGTGATGCTCCATTTTCTGATTCAATGTTATGTGAATGATTCCCTTTCGATTCAGTCTAATTATTTTTTTAGATGGCCGTTTAGTTATGCTTTTTTTTTTTTTTCAAATAAATTAAATATTACTAATACAAGAAAAAAACCCCCACAAATTCTTGTGCGTGTGAGATATGCACCTTTCTTATTGGCCAAGAGGGCGCTGTGGTTGGTGCTGCTGCCATGGCGACGGGTGGGCAGTGTGCTGGTGAAGAGCAGGTCGCTGGGCTGTGCCTGTCCATCAAACAGCGGCGTGCTGGCATAGCTCGGGTCTCTGCGCCCACTACATAAACTCTCATCTGAGAAGGTCCGCTGAAGGGTCTTCTGAGGAGACTACACACACACACACACGACAGTGATATAATAAATACAACTACTATATTTTATGTCAGAGGCAGCCTAGCATAATCATTGAAGCAGAAGCACACCATAGCTTTGTGTGAATGTGCGCGTTTGTGTATACGTACAGATTCTTGTGGTGCGTCGGCTGGTGTGTCCATGATGATGAGTTTCTTCAGGTCGTCTTCGATGGTGCTCTTTTGTGCCGGACGGCGAGGAGAACGCAGGTCCCTTAAAGAGGCTCTCAGACGCGGCTGACCGAACACGTTCTTACTGTTCAGGTCCACCTGCCTGCACACACACAAATTAACAACTGATCAATACAACACTAGACAGGTAATACCCTCTCACAACATAAAACAATTTTACACACACCCACAAACACACACACATACTTGCTGCTGTTGCTGTCTGTGCTGCTGGAGGTTGAGGTCATAGTGGCTGTGCTGCTCTCTTCCTGCTGCCAGACCCCCTGCTTGTTTTTACCATATAAGGATTTGGGGGCGGAGGTGGACAGCTGGGCTGAAGTGGGCGTGGCCGTGGAGGCTCGGAAAGGCCGGGGCTTATCAGGCACAGCTGGGGTTTTGAAGCCTTGAGGTGTGTAGCAAGCTCTAGACATACAGACACACACACACACACACACACAGTCTTACATATTTCAGCCTTTTCAAACATCTACAGTTTTTCACCTCCTACAGCCTCAGGACTTCCTGTTTCCCTAGAGATGTTGTTTACTTCGTTTAACTTTTACCAGATTTATCTTCTAATCCATAAGACATTACAGCAAATCCGTGCATACTGCAAATTTCAAGCGCAGAATTCTGATTTGCTTGTCTGGCTGATATAGTAACAACGCATGAAAAGAGCAATGTACCACCATGAAGATCTGATGGCTCACCTGGGTTTGAAGTTGTCTGTGCTGGCTGAACCAGGTGGAGGGAAGGTGCGCGTGCGGTAACTCTTGCTCTGATTGGCCGAGGCGGTTATGATGGGTGATGACTCTCTCCGTAGCCCATCTCCCACCCTGGCTGTTGGGGCAGAGAGCTCATGCAGGCCGCTGTATGTGGCTGAAGAGTGAAGACTCTTATGGGGAGTCCCTGCTTGGCTCCGGCTCATTTTGCTGGATTTGCTGCTGGAGGTGGGCGCGTACAGGGTGGAGGCATCAATGCCACTGTCGTTGGAGCCTCCTTTTCCCATGGGGTCGGGGTCACAGGGATCACAAGGGTCACAGGGGTCGTTGAGGACACCAGAGGTGCTGGCGCCCATCGTGTCGAACCAGCGCTCGTCACTGTGGTTGCTGGAGGCGTTACTGGACAGAGTGTTACTGCTGGAGTGACTGGAGTACTGAGTCTCGCCCTGAGATAGACAGACAGACAGAGACAGACAAAGGACTATCATTCAGTGAAAACGCTGCAACTGTAAAAATAAGTAGTTTATATCCATTCAGTTATCTATCAGACATGACTGCCGAAGTAGCAAAGACGGCAAAGGGTCATATATTATTACAGAACACGGTGAATCGAAACAGAGAATGGTTTCTATGGTAACAGGAAAGACCTCTCACCTTTGAGTGTCGGTTTGGCGAGTCTTTCCCCTGCAAATCCTGGCGAGCCTGTCGCCTCTGAGCGCCGCCCCCGGATGCACTCCGAGACGAGGCTGCAACATGCCACATAGGCTCTGTGACACGCGCGCGCGCGCACACACACACACACAAAGATTAATTAATACAGCAGCTCACTACATGTCAGTGTTCCACTGGAACGGAGACTCTGAATCATTTATAGCAAGTCCACATCCACCCACACCCACAATTTTACCACAAATAAGCACTATTAAATACTTTATTATTATAGGCACATTAAATATGAATTAATCAGCATCATTCTATTCAAGGGAAACAATTCATATGTGCAATGTGAAACCAAATTAAAACAATCAGTCTACTCAAACAGACTAATAGATGAGAAAGCAGCCTAAGGCAAAATAAAACAATGTAAACAAAAGTGGAAAAAGGAAAAAAAAAAAAAAAAAAAAAAGAATTTTATCTTCAGTGGTAGAGCCAAGTTATTTTTGCGGATGAAGAAATCAATTGCTTTGTTCGTCTTTTATAAAAATACAGTACTGTGCAAAAGTCTTAGGCACATGCAATGAAATGATGTAGAGTAATGGTGACTTCAAAAATTATGAA
>JAOVYU010000042.1:30075691-30086583 GCA_025674565.1 Synodontis membranacea
CCATGATGCAAATATAATCTATAACGTTAATGTAATCTATATTTATAGCTGTATGACTAACGTAATCTATATTTATATCCACTATTTATATTTACTAAAGTCATCTGTATCACTAATCTATATTTATATCTATGTCATTAATGCATATCTATATTTCAGTGTTTGCAGTTTCAGTTGTTTGTAATGTATTTAAATTTTTTTTTAATTTTTTTCCCTTTTTTTAATTTGCACTGGTATCTGCAGCAGCAGCAGCGGCAGAGAGCTGCAACGGCGAGTCTGTAACTTTGGAAGGAGGAGCACGTTGAAACCCAAACAGCAGGTTTTGTTTAAACCATGCTCTCAGTTTTCCTGTTTTGTTTTGTGGTGTCGACTCGAGCCCCCTGCAGCAGTCACGAGAGCGGCCCGTTTCATGGGGAGGCAGGACATGTTTGCCCATTTCCCTGCCCAAAATATTTGTAACCAGGCAACAGCCAGGCCCGTCCCACTACAGCCCTGCTCTGGTAACACCCCTCTCGGCCGTCCGCACAGACGCCATTACATAACCACAGCTTTGAACTTCCCTATCAGCACAAAAGTGAAATGCATCTAAAAGGAACGGATATTAGAAATGGACGTTTGTACTTTTCTTTCTTGTTTGTTTTAAGCTTTATCTCACATGCAGTCCCATGACACCTTCTTGTATGTAAACCTGCACACACACAGTCTTTGATTTCAGGACAGCTCTGTGTTCACACAGTCTTGTCTCAAATAGTCTGCCGATACTGAAGTAAAACCGGCTGTACGCCGCTGTTTATTCTGGCTTTGTTTTTACAGCCCTGCCACGGTCTGCTGCACACCAGAGACAGGCTTTTACACAAATAAACACTAAGTAATACAGTACGTTTATATATAGGATGATCTTTACTAAAGTACAGCACCCATGTGCCATTTTAAGCAGAATAATGAGGAAACACCGAGGAGAAAGTCCACTGCTTATTACAAAAATAAATTAGCACAGAATTAACCAGTAATATAATCCTTTAGATTACTTTTGTGTATTATTTTTGTATTACTTTATTTTGTTGAATAATCCTGAACTGATTTAATAAAACCACATGAAGGAACAGGGACGCGTCCATAAACCGAAACATTTTTATTGGCAAATAATGAATGCCCCCCCCCTTCCTGCAACGAAAGCCAGCTATGCTATATTTAGCTAAGAGAGTTAATATTTTTGAATCTCCCTGTGACTGATTGGAGCTACGGCAAGAAACCACATGCAACGGCTCTTAGTCATAACAACTGCTCTGATGCAGTTTACTGTCATACCCAGTGAATTCGAAATCAAGACTATGATTCACTAACGTCGCGATCACATAATCCATAAAAAAAAGAACCTGTAATGTGATTATGTGTCCAGATAACAGATTGGTGCTGTCCATCATCATCATCATCATCATCATCTTTTTTTCAGAAACCGACCCTTCCTAAGTAAACAATCAAGGATGGGGTGGGGTGATGCAGCTACAAATAGTCACTCTCTCCCCAGCCCCTCTATCCTCTCACTTGAAATTAATAAGCCAGGAAGTACATAGAATGTCATGTTACAGAGAAGCTGCAAAGCACATCTAACATATATCTTGAAGACTTTTCTACGGTGGAAAATTTACTGATGCAAAGTGCCGACACTGCAGACTCCTGCCATAAATGTTATATAAAAGAATCTCCATCTTTTGGTTAAGAAACGACGCGGTTAAGTACGAACCGTAGATTATGTAGAACGCCAAAACATGGGTGATATTATTAAGCGGTGATTTGAATTACAGCTGGTACCATTGTCAGAGGTGTTGCTATTGAAAATTATTCGACACCCAAACAGGATCCATAATTCAACAGCGATGTGGCATAAATATTAATATGAATCAGTTCTGCTCAACATTGCAGTAGGGATTTCTGGCTTCTCCCCGTACTAGAAAATGAAAAAGTAAGTCAGTGTGTCACAGCGCCTGTGTGTTCTCTTCCTCGATAATCTCCTCGTCTCTTGGGTTACTCATAAGTGGGGAAACACTTGGTCGTGTCTGGAAACATCTGGCTTGTCCGGCAGCATGAGGTCACTGCTTTGCCGCTCATGCTGTCTCACTGACTGGCTCGCTGTGTGTCTGCGTCGGGGCTGGAATGTGCGGAAACCCGAGATATTTGGCCGAAGGATGGTCACATAGCAGACAGTCGTGGTTCTCCTACAGTGCACGCTTATTTTTTCCTACTATGTTTGTGGCCAGACATACACACACACACACACACACACACACACCCTGACTGCTTTAATGCTGAGGAAGTCATTAAGCCTGGAGAGTTTGTGTGCATCAGACTCTTACTTTGGCGTAAATGATGATAAGAGAAAACAGACAAAGGACAACTCAGTACTCTGTAATGTCCAGTGGTTGGATTGAAGAACATTTTTGTAATGTAATGGCTCTGACTCATATTTAAAAAATGTAGGAATTTTTTTTTTTGTAGGAGATATTCCATTTTTTTTAGGCCTCCAATAGCACACAATACCCCAAAACTGTCCATTAATCACGGATGTCTGATATTTTGCCTTATATGTTGCAGATCTGGTGTTTATTTTTTTCTCATTTTTATTCGTTTTCTGTTTCGTACATTTAAATAAAGTAAGGTCTTACCCCCCAGTACAAATCCCTTCATAGTTTAATGGAACTTAGTTGAATCGGAGTAGGAAGACAAACTTGGCCACAGTATCATTATTAGGTAGCTAACGTATCGAAGGATTCTTTGACCAGCTAATATAAATAATAAAATAATCAATGCTAGTGTCAGTTAGACTTATAACCGCACAATATATTTATATTAATCATGTTTATGCACAAACATTTGCACATATGACCACAGCTCTTCAACTGAGAAGTGTTCCAGGAAAACATGGCAGAGTTTAGCATTTAGTGGTTACGTATTACACTCCCAGAAAACGGTTTAATTTATTAATACGGACTGAAAGGACCTGTATGGTGGCCAGGGGGCATGGAATAAAGCCATCAGGTATCTAGTTCTGTAAGGTTGTGGTTAAATAACATTCAGTAGCAGCCTACATGTTCCTCCAGGAAGACGTGCAAGACTGACTACAGTCACAAAACCTCACTTCTTAAAAGAGGTTCTCTTTCCAGCTTACTCAGACATTGAATGTGTTGCTGGCAGGTAAAGTTTATTCAATCGAATAATATTATTTGGTGTGAGCTTGTTTTTAATCAGTCGGTTAGCTAATACACCAGTAAGCGAAAATTAGCCTGCTAAGCATGGTAACGTGAACATGATTAATTGTCATTATTGACACACCACAGCACACAACAACGAAATTTGTCCTCTGCTCTTAACTCATATGTGGCGTGACACACAGAAGGGGGCAGCTATTTTCAGCACCCAGGGAGCAGTCCTTGCTAAGGGTGCCTCAGTGGTACCTTGCTGGTCGTGGGATTCGAACCTGCAATCTTCCGATTATAAGGGCAGTAGTAAGTTAAGTTAATGTATAAAAATGTAACTGAAAGGAACTTTTGGACATTTCAACTGAGTAGATCACAGTATAGTGTGTAAGCAAGTAAACTGCTGCACAATTAATCTTTTCTTTCTTCTTTAAATACTTTTTTCCTTTTTGTGTTTCTTTCTTGTCTTTTCTTTCTTTCTTTCCAAATCAAAGTTTTGTCTGCCTTTTTTGAAATTCATCTCGTCGAAAAGCTTTCATGGATTAATTTTAGATACCAACTGTTTTTTTTTTCTTCTTTTTTTTTTTTTTTAATGTAATTGCCACCCTGTCCTCCCTTTTCACCTGTACAAACAAACCCCCCCCCCAAAAAAAGGTAACCGCAAAGCTGACAGTCAAGTTCCTTAAATGAAAGCATTTTTTTAATTCTCGATATTGCCAAGAGAGCTGTTATTGACAAAAGGCAGAATTTTGATAGTTTCGTTTTAACCAAAAGCAAAAAGAAGAGTTTGACAAGTGTGAGTGAAGATGAAAGAGGTCAAGTGAGTGGAAGTGATGAACCGTCATCGTTGACACACACCACAGCACACAGCGCGCAACGACGAAATGCATCCTCTGCATTTAACCCATACGTGACGTGACACACAGCAGGGGGGAGGCTATTTTCAGCGCCCCGGGGAGCAGTGCTTGGGGGCGGCACCTTGCTCAGGGTACCTCGCTGGTACCTTGCTGTGGGATTCAAACCTGCAATCTTTCTATTATAAGGACGTTTCCCTTAACCATTAGGCCACCATCTGCCCCAGTGCCTAAGGTTATAAAGTTTGAATAAAGAACCAACACAACCTCATTACTAGTGTGTCTCCCTGGTAACACAGACAACTCATTACCAGTGCCAATGCCAAAAAGCATTTAGGAGTGACAGTGCAGAGCTTCCAGTATGTTTTTGTTTTTGTATGAGTTGTAAGTCATTGTGTACTGGGTCGTTGTATTTTGTACATATTTCTGGTGGCAGGTAGGAGCAAATTGAAGTATGGTTCTAGTTTGTGTCCAGCTACTTTAAAACGCTGATGGTAAATTCACCAAAGAATCTACAGCTAACAACAAGACATCATCTTGATATTAATTTGACCTCAGAGTATCATTTAAAAAAACAACAAAACAAAACACATCCCCACATTCAATAAGAAAAAAAAATCTACATTTACTACTTCTATCACTTAAACAGCAATTGGAACCAGAAAATTCATGCTTTGTATTTATTTGCCTTTAATTAAATGCCAAGATAAGCTTGTGAAAAATAATAAAAAAAAACAAACAAATCCCAAGTGGTGTTTCCCTAGTAAAATACATGTCCATTCCTACCACTGGTTGTAACTGACCATGATCTAATTCATGTAAAGTTGAGTTCATATGCAATGACGTGTGCTTGTATACTTCTCCATTACGTGTTTTTTTTTTCCCTCCAGGAGCGTCAGCGTCCGAGTGTTTGAGGAAGTAACAGAGAAACAGGAAACTGTGCAGGACTTTGATATTGGCCTGTATTGTGATAGAGAGCACTCAATTCCACATTCTTATATCCAATCTCACAGTTTTTAAGGAAATCAACTGAATCATTTTTGGATACCAAGCATACTTTTGGCATTACTGGGAATGAAATTTACACGAAAGAAAGTTTATTATTCAGCACCACCTCCAAACGTCTTCGTTAATCCTGTTGTTACCGGCACCCTGTCTTGTGGAGAAATTGATATGGATGATGGACTGATATTGTATACTGCAAGATATTGCAATGATGCAGGCTAAAGCCTTAGTCCAATGCAATCAGTGGGTTTAGTATTCAGTGGCGTATTGTGACTCAGCCTTACCCTCATGCGCGTCAAACATAGCCTACTTTCAGCAGGACGCATGCCAGACAGCACTGGAGAGGGAGAATGAGGGGGAGAAAGGGCATGCTTTCCTATCCTCCTCTTTGCATTTCCATCAATTTCCACTCTGCCTCAACCCCCACCTTCTCTTCAGTTCTCCACGTCCGTCACCCCACCACCCCTCCAGCGCTTATGCAACGCTTACCCAATTTTCCTGGAGGAGGATGTGAGAGAAGAGAGAGAGAGAGGATGGGAGCGGGAACAGGTGGAAGGGAAAGACAGAGAAATGGATATCATGTGGAAGACAAATTGTCCTACCTGCCTCCCTCTTCATCACCACCTCCCTTTGGCTCCTGTTGTCAGTCTGTGCTCTTTGTTTGTCTCCCACCAATTTAGAAAGCATTGAAGACCTTGTCTTTCTTTCTGTCCTGCACATAGAAGCATCACAGTTAACGTCACGGGTAACAATTCAACTCCTATGAGTGACTTGCCTGTGAAGGTGTTCATATAGAGTTCACCCTACAGCAGCACATCCATAATGTCCTCAGCTTACTGCATAGTCATATGGCTTTACTGTGTCACAATATCCATCCATCCATCCATCCATCCATTATCTATACTGCGTATCTGTCAGGGTCGCAAGGAAGCTGGAGCCATTCCCAACTGACTTTGGGCTAGAGATGGGGTACACCCTGAGCAGGTCGCCAATCTATCGCAGGCCTAACACAGAGGCAAACAACCATTCAAACTCACATTCATTCCTGTTGACCCAGTAGCCAGTTGCTCCAGGAAACTGGAGCACCCGTTGGAAACCCTCACAGGCACCGGGGGAGAACATGCAAACTCCACACAGAAGCTCCAATCGGCCGGCAGGTTCAAACTAGGAACCTTCTTGCTGTGAGTTGACATTACTACACACTGCACCACCACCATGCCACCCCATCACTACATCCATATTACATTTACTCAGAAGGGAAGCAGAAAAGTTTCTACAATCAAATTTACACAATCTTTTCTCATTACCTTAAATGAAATAGATCACTGAAGACATCATTGATTGGTGTCCAACATTTACTTCTTATACGTTGCACTGACGATATGAAAATAATGTACAACATAAGGCTGAAAGTTTGTGGACACCTGACCATCACACCCATATTTGGATCTTTCCCAAGCTGTTGCCACTAATTAGAAAGCACACAATTGTCTAGGATCGTTTAGAATGTATTTCCTTTCACTGTAACTAACAGACCCAAGCCTGGTTCAGAATGACAATGCCCCATGGATAGTCAGGATTGGAGCTGAAGATTTTGAGTGGCCTGCACAGAACTCTGATTTCACCCCAGTGAACAGCTTTGCGATGAACTGGAACACCAACTTCACACTAGGTATTCTTGCTGGACATCACTGCTCAAGCTCTTGCTCTTGAGGCTGAACAGGCAGAAATCCCTCCACCGTGCGCCGAAATCTAGTGGAAAGCCTTCCCAGATGAGTGGGGGTTGTTATAGTAGCAAAAGGGGGAAGAGGCCAATATGAATGCCCATGGTTTTTGAAATGGTACCTTCAATATTCGGGTGTCCACATACTTTTGACAGCTGACAAGTACAGTAATGTCTTTTTCACTCTGTCTCACCCAGAATGTTTTCTGGAAATCCATACCTAAATCTTCAACGTACCTTAATCTACATAATATATTCTATGTAAGCTTGGTTTCGTTAAACACATTAAGTATCCTTGGGATTATTAGGTTATTTCCAAGTGTTGGAAAAAAAAAAAGGGAATATGAAATTGACAACTGGAGGCAGTGTTACTGTCTCTGTACCAGTCTGAGGGGTGAAGAAGGAGCTCAGTTTCTATCTTCCTCAATGGAACGAGCTGGTTACAAGCTGTGGGTAAGGACCAAAAGAATAAGGTCCAGGAGAGGCTCGGAATAGATATACCGCTCCTCAGGAGTGAGAGGAGCCAGTTGAGGTGGTTTGGGCACTTTTCAAGGACATAGACAAATAAGTATAGGCCCTGAAGCAGATCCAGCACACACTGGAGAGATTATATCCCACAGTTGGCGTGGGAGTACCTGGAGATTCCCCAGGAGGAGTTGGAATCTGTGGCTGGGGTTAGACAAGTTGTGACTGATGCATCCTTTTACCACAGTGACCCCCACCAGGAAAAGAGGAAAACAAATGAGACGTAAAATAACAGGGATCATATGCAATTAAAAACGAAGGTCAAAATAGAACTCTGTTGTCATTTGCATAATTCCAACTTCAGGCTTTGCAAGGCAGATTATGGAATGCATGCAGCATTGAAAAATAGTTAAGGAAATAGTCATTCTGGTTGTCCAAGATGACTGCACCCAATTATATTACAGTGCTCAGCTGCACTGTAATATTTTGCTCATTTAGTTTAGTCTATGTGACATTACTTAAGAACTGGATGCGGTTTAAGGCTGATATTTACAGCACCGCTCAAATTACAGTGGAACCTCATAGGTTGTGGTCACTGAAAATAAAAATAAAAGTCTTATTATATTATGTGTATTTTTTTTTTTTTTTTTTTTTATCTGTAAATGGACCTGTAGACCTACATGTGAGTGCCATGTTGGATCTGACTGCTTGAGTGGATTCGTCCTGTGAGGTGTGAGTAGGCACTACAAAAAGCCAAGTTGGGGCACATCCTGAGAAACGCTAATGTACAGAAAAGATTTGGCTGAACCTTAATTATGCTTTTTGGTTTGTGCACTTCAAATAGTGACTCATATTTCAGACATGGGAAATGCAGAGAACAGGTTTATTCTAGCAAGAACTTAATTCTCAATAATTACATTGTGCCACTATGCATGCAAATACAATTTAGCCAGCACTGTAATTATCATGGGTGGCATGCTGGAGCAGTGTGTCCCTGGTTCGATCCTGACCTCGGGTTACTGTCTGTGTGGGGGGTTTCCCCATGTGGGTTTTGGCCAGGTTCTCAGGTTTCCTCCCGCCTCTCAAAAAAAAAAATGGCAGTAGGTGGATTGGCAATGCTAAGTTGCCACCAGGACCCTGCTTACACTTGGCTTTAGAATGCCCCCTGGGTGATCAGATCACAAGTGGACAGCGCTAAATACAGATGAAGACAACCACCAAGACGCGTTCGAGATGCATTCACTGGAACCACTCACTGGAGTGGTCTGGGAAGCATTTGACCACATATCTTTTGTAGTGTAAATGCTCGTGCATCATGGTGCGTCCCCCAAAAAAGTTGTAACGGCAAAATGCGTCATCGATGCTTGATTCTTGTCGCGTGGTGACTTGGTGCTTATTTTGGTGACAGCATGCCAACACTCAAAATATATGGAGAGGCGCAATCTCAAAATGTATTTGAGTTCTTTGAACGTTTTTTATTTTGCTAGCCGTGCTGAACAAATCTGGTGTGTGTCTGCTGAAAGAATTGACGTGAGCATAGGACCCTTTCACCTTCTCGCGGAAGTGACGTAGGCAGTAACGAACACTGCACACATATGATGATTTGACAGATGTCAATTGAGAAGTGCGTCTCGGCCGTCTGCTCGTGACCTGATCGCCCGAGCTGCCTTTTAAAATCAAGTGTAGACAGGGCCTAGGTGTGAATATGTATGTGTACAGTGGTCTACAATAGACTGGCATCCCATTCAGGGTGTATTCCTGCCTCATGCTCAGTGTTCCTGGGATAGGCTCCTCATAAAAGAATAATTAAATACACTTATTGCAACCTGAGCTAATTCGCTAATAATCAGTAGGCCTTTATTAGGATTGTGTAAAAAAGATATTAATTTTAGACCTGAATCTAATCCTCTTATGTCATTTTTACACTTCTGGTTACAGCGTCTAAATATTAGCATTGGTCCTTATGGCACACAGAATAGTGACTAGATGATTGGGTGCCAGTGTGCTTCTAACACTCCATTAATGAGCAACACACCTGTGATGCCACCTCTGATTCATCGTAGGATATGGCGCAGCAATATAATTCACTGACATTGTACCATATACAGTGTCCTCATGAAAATGAGCAGAAAACTCGTTATCCTTGTTCTAATTAAAAGATCCTTCTCATTAGAATTACTTTTTAAATAAAAGCATTTGAAAAAAAAAAAACAGGTGGCAAGGTTATTAAGACTTATAAAGTTATTAAGACTTATAAATTAAGGGTATAAATTTGAGCTGGGTGGCATGGAGACAGGAGACAGATAACATTGCTGCCTCACAGCTCTAAATTCCCTGATTTGATCCTGAGCTCAGGTTACTGTCTGTGTGGATCTACATGTGTTCCCTGTGTTCATGTTGGTTTCTCTTGGGTTCTCCAGAATGTGCATGGTACCCTGCACCAAGCCTGGCCTACCATCTGTGATGAATTCTCCCACCTTACACCCAGGGTGGCATTGTCCTTGTTCCGCCATGACCCTGATCCGGAAAAAGCAAAGATGAATGAACAAATACACACAATGTCGCTCACTTTTGCAACCTCCGTCATCCATTACCATAGGAAAACCAAGAATCTTCCAACAGGGAAGAGAAAGATAGTTGTCGACCTTTGCAAATCAGCTAATGGGTCTAAAGAAAAAAACAACAACAAAAAACGAAGCAGGTAAAAATACTTCTGTCTTAAAACAGTTGGATACGTGCCAGGAATTGAACCCATGAGCACTGTACTCCCACACAGTGAGAGGAGGGAATAAAGAGTCCAAAGATCACAGGTTTAGAATTGCACAATTTAGATGATTCTTGTGTTTGCCCTGTTTCAAAAAAAAAAAAAAAAATCTCGAACTCTCCTTTTATAATAATAATAATAATAATAAAAAAAAAAACCTGCTTGGAAATTAATTGAAGAGGTAAGTCCTGGTAAGACACCAACCTGAGACTATAAAGGAGCTTAAAATATTCTGCATTACAGGAAGAGATTGAGTGATGCTCTTCTCTCCACGGTGGCCATAAAAAAATATGATAGCAAGATATTACAGTTGGTATTAAAGTAAACATGTTTAAAGGTCCGCTATGTAGGATCTAGGCTCTGGAATTCCAGGACCTAGAATTACCACGTATCTGTGAATCATTGTATTTTCGTAAGCTTCGAATGAGCCCTTTATATCTATCTAGGGCGTGGGTCTGCGTCTACGGAGCCGCCATGTTGCACCACTACAGTAGATCAGAGCAGACAAACATCTTAGAGAGCGATTCTTCATTTTGTGTTTTTACACATTTACAGCACGAATCTGGAAGGAGGAACCGGAAGGAAGAAGAAGAAGAAGAAGAAAGGAAGAAAAAAATTTTTTGAAAAAGAATCTGTTGTCTTGGTGTTGTTTGAGAACGCAAATTTTGTAAAATGGAGGATTATACTTCTTATTTAGCATGAGAGAAAGAAAGTGAGTAATTGGAAGTATGCTATGGGCACCTGACAGCCACTGTACATTCTAATACATACAGTACTGTGCAAAAGTCTTAGGCACATGCAATGAAATGATGTAGAATAATGGTGACTTCAAAAATTATGAAATTAAATCTGTCTACTTAAAATAAAAATATTACAACATGCAGTAA
>JAOVYU010000042.1:30141280-30153344 GCA_025674565.1 Synodontis membranacea
CTCTTATTCCCTGGGAGAATATTTTATTAAAACAGACAGGTCCGAATTAAGGCCTGTTTTTTTTTTTTTTTTTTTTTTTTTTTTTTAAAGCATCGACTCACTGCCTCTTATGACTTACCTGGGGTTAAAATAGTACTTTTTTTGTTTTCAAGTCTACATGAAGCTCAAAACTATATATATATATATATTTAATGAAATCTATCCATATCTAAATGAATTACCACTGCTACAGAGACAGAAAGGGAAAATAAATGAAGGTCGGGAAGATGCAATAAGGAAGTAAAGTGGCGTTTTGCGCGGCGTGTTGTGTGCTCTCCAAACTGGACGAGGACTGACCAAGGTAAAGAGTAATAAAAAAATTAAATAATAAAAATGATCCACAATAATGAAAAAAAAAATAGGTTACCGGTTATATATAAAACTTATGATCACTTCAACAACCATAAAACATTTAAGTGCTTGGCCTTGTCAGATTTTTTTTTTGCCAAGTTTCTGACACTTGTCATATGTGTCATAAATCATAAGCCATCAGTCTTTATCACAGGGGTTGAGTGTTCATCCAGCCTGTAGGAATCACAGACGGACACGGCGTGTAAACTCGCCTGCGTGACTTGACGGGCTGAGTCAAAAAAAAAAAAAAAAAAAGCGCATCGTACCTTCCTACCTGGTGCAGGTTACAAAAATAACATCAACTGTGCCGCACTGTATGTTTACAACTGTACTCTACAAGGCTTTCAGCATCGTACACGTGTCTACACGCGATTTACGGAACGTGAGGTCCGAGACGTGCGGTTTAAGTTTTCCAGGCTTACCTTGAATCACGCTCAGGTGTTGCGGTCGACTTCCAAGTTTGCGCCTGGACATGATCAGGTTTTTTTTGTTTGTTTGTTTTTTTTTTGTTTATTTGTGCGCACAACTCCTTGGCTTTTAGTCGGTGTTAAATAACTACACGAAGTCCTGAATGAATGAACGATGACTGTTTAAACGGTGTCATAAAAAACAACAACAAAAATATACAGAGAGAAAAAAACAAGCAGAATGACACGGGTGAAGCTCTGTGGATTTATGTCCGCCGGCTGTGGTCACGGTCGCAGCCTTCTGCCCGTCAGTGTTCAAGTTCAGGCAGCTAGTCGCCCAAAGAAGGAGGCGGGGTCACTAATTACCATAGGACACGCCCATTCGCGCTTCTCAAAACCTGACCACGCCCCTATCACTACCACCACTTGAACCCTATATATTATTAAATCAGAATCAGGGGCGTCGGAATAACGGGACATAATACATCTATGTGGTATATATATATTTTTTGTTTTGTTTTTTTTGGGTATGTGCTTTTTTTCCTTCTTATATTGTAACTGCAGATAATTATAGTCCTAGATCAAAGTCGGTAAAAAAAAATAAATAAATAATAAAAAAAAAACTATTGGAGACCCTGGAGGGGGGTCTTATCTCCTCTATCCAATGACGCACGTTTTAGTCTGTCTTTCACGTAGATGGGTTAATTATTTAAATGCCAGAAGATCTTTCTTTGGTATAGTTATTCATTTTGAAAAAGTTAGTTTTGTTTCTGGTATTTCTTTATTTCAATTATTCTGTAAACCATAGCTGTACCAGATGAAACACATCCACACACGTAGCTGTGCTCGTTATCTGTCTTGCAGAAACAAAACTAATGGTTGTTTTGATGAAGCACAGTAGCACTGAGTTACACCAATATAAAGCTTCTACTGGCTAAAGGATGTGGGTGAGGAGGAAGTGGGTTTATCGAGGTCGCCCAAAGACAGGTGTTTGTGTATGCTGTTTTTTACTGTCCTCATGATTTCGAAACCAAACCAGTACGTTTAACTTATTTGTTTTAAATCTACCACAACACATTTACTTAATAACATATGTAATACATATTGTAAGTAATGCATATTTGATTTAGTAAAGATTAAAAGAAGTCTAAGGAGTTCACAGTTTAAGCCAGTGTTTTGAATACTGAATTGCGCCATCTGGCGGCAAAAATCAGAACTTTAAAGCTCCAGGCAAAGAGAGAGAGAATGAACCATTTTCTTGCATTAATAGAAAAAAAAAAAAAGCATGCAGGTATATTTTCATGTAAAAGATTCATTAGGAAAGCAACGACAGTCCTCATGTAGATTTGTCATCATTTGGAAGCATTTTATTTGAACATTTCAGTCTTGCAGTCTATTCTGGGTAAAACAGCACTGATGGCAGACTGATTTTTTTTTATTTTTATTTACAGTGTGTTAGTGAGATTTTCCCAACCACAGATATGAAGTGTTCGTGAAGTTTTGGAGAGACATTCTTAACCGAACCTATTATATACAAAAGTGAGCATGGATATTTCATTTGCATTTCTCTTTTCTGTGATGGGAAGAGTCGGATAGAGATGTACAAAATGAGGAGACAGACTGGACTCGATTAAACGTATATACAGCTAACCTGTCTGCAAAAAGCAATTCACATTCATCCACTGACTTTTCTCACATTAGGTGAATATATTGTTAAAGTTAAGGTATCTCTGTACACTCAAGAAAAAGCATGTTCCTGTTGAAATCAGACATTTATACCACAGGGTAGCCTGACCTTTAAATAGCTTGCAGGTCAGGAGCAAGATGACTTAAAACTACATTTCAGTTTTCTTGCTATATATGTGCCTTTAATAGTCTGCATGTTCTTCTTAAATCCACTGTCCTTTCACAGTGATGGGCTTGTGATCAGTACCGATAGTATGGACTTCGTGATCTGGAACGGGACCTCCTGCAGGGGAAGGGGGGGGCAGAAACCAAGTTTAGCTTATAAAACTAAAGTCTATAGTGTACAACTGTTATTTAAAAAAGTTTTTATTTTTTATTTTTTATTTTTAAAAACAATCAGAGCATCTTTTCTCTGACCTTCTGTATGAGCCATAATCCCGACCTGTAAGGACAAAATTAGAAATTAATGATTAGGTTTGTAAAAATGACATAGTTCTTTAGCAAGACACCTTAGCAGAGTCAACCAATATTCTGAAAATATGGCCACAGATAGAGGCATGTAGAATTACTCACTGTATTTGGAATTGGGTGAGGGTGAGCGACTCTGACGGCTGTACTGCCTTTCCCACTCATCCCTCTCTTTCTCTCGTCGCTCTCGCTCCCTGCGACGCACAATGATAATCAGATTACGGACACTCTGAGATGCTGAGAAAAGCCATCTAAGCATTTGTTCACTCTAGCAATATAAACATTTTCTACTTACAAGTGCGACATAAAGGCACAATATTGTGAGACAATAGAACCGAGATTTTCTCAATTCTCTGCAAATTATTTGACATGATACAGCAAAAAATTATTCCTCAGAGCAATCCTTTTGGCTTGTGGTCTGATATTTTTTCAGTTCCCCACTCGACTTTAGTTCCTAGTTTAAATTAGTTCACATGTACTCTAACATACAAAAAAATGGAAGAAAAACCTATAACCATGGTTTCTCATCCTGTCATATATGACTTCTCTTTACATGTGTATACAGTCATCACTGAAAACAAAGTTTGGAAGGAAGTGGCAGAGAGCTTACATTACATACATGATAGAGATAGTTTGCATTTCTGATTTACCAATGAAGCTAGCATGATGCCTAAAATGTATATCAATCAATTTTCATACTGATCAGTGAAAACTCTCTCTCTCTCTCTAAAATAGATAGATTTAGAGAGAGAGAGAGAGAGAGAGAGAGAGAGAGAGAGAGAGAGAGAGAGAGAGAGAGAGAGAGAGAGCGCGTGCGCGCACTCTGGAATAAATTGAGACCACTTCAATTTTTTTCTTATATCAGCATCTCTACACGACAGCCACTTCACTCCAGTGTCTGTGGTAGAATTCCAACACAAGCATGTCATTTTACTTAATGACTTAATGAGGTACTGATTATTTGATGAATAGGACCAGTTTGGAAGGCAAAAACAGTGCTTATAGTACCTGAAATTTAATTGGAATAAAAAAAAAATATCTATTCCTCATGAAGTTTTGAGAAAGAATAAGGATTCACAATGAAAGTCGGGTTGCTTCTATCCTCAAAATTTCAAAGAGCAGTTTGGATCACAAAGTTATAAACTGGCAGAAAGCAAAAACGACTCTCCACTGATCGAGGTGATCGTCAACTCCTTTGAATCTCACTCAACAACTGTCACATGACATTGAGTGAAATACAAAAAAAGAGTGGAAAATGGCAGCTGGGGTTAAGTGCACGGCAAAGACGGCCTGAAACGGGTTCCTCCGGGCACGGTTGAAGTCATACAAAGCTAGAAAAAAGCCCTTCATCAATGAGATTCAAAGGTTTGCTAAAGACCATAAGGATTGGATGGGATGAGGACTGCAGTAAGGTCGTCTTCTCTGATGAGTACAATTTTCAGCTTTTTCCATCACCTGGTCATCTAATGGCTATACAGAAACCCACTGTGAAACTTGGTGGAGGACCGGTGATGATCTGGGGGTATTCCCAGTTCCCCAACTCTGAGGATTGGGTTTTCCAGCAAGACAATGCTTCATGCCACACAGCCAGGTCAGTGAAGGTGTGGATGGAGGAACACAAGGGTCAATCATCCCAATTAGATTGTCACAAGCCATTAAACAAAACGGAGCATATTGAATTATTGCACCAGGAGTGGCATAAATTCACCCAAGAGCAACATGAAAGACCGGTGGAGGGCATGCCAAGATGCATGAAAGCTGTTATTAAGTGCCAGGGTTATTCCACCAATAACCAGTATTCCACCAGTATTGTGTTGTTTAAAACTGAATATGTTCTTGATTTCTATGCATTTTTCAAGGTCTGAAATGACTGCATCATTTTTATTTTGACCAGTTAAATGACTACTTCTGCAATTAAGTGAAAATATTTTTATGGAATTTTAACAGATTAAAACAAACATGTTTGAGTTCCACAAACATATACCTATAGTAAAAAGTAAAATCAAAGAAAATAATAATTGTGCAGTGGTCTCTTAATTTTTATTTTTTTTTTATTTTTTACATACACACGTATTCTCTTTCTCTCTCACACACACACATGAGAGAGAGAGAGAGAGAGAGAGAGAGAGAGAGAGAGAGAGAGAGAGAGAGAGGGAGGAGTGGCATTATTATCCACTTCCAACAGACACCTTACTTCATGCGTATTTTGCGTGCCATAGCTCTCAGTACTCCTTCTCTTTCCTAAATAGAAATAAAAGTGATTAGTGTATGATAGAAATCCAGGAGTCTCTTGGTTCTCCAATAGGAGTTATGAGAATCCAACGAGCACCAGATACTCACCTGCCGCTTGTGCTCCTGCTGCTGGATTTTGGCCTGTGCTGCCTTCTTATCCGCCTTGGCTGCAGAGTTACAAACACAGAATAGGAGCTTAATATATTAAATGACTACTACTTAAGCTTTAGTGCTATGGTATGGTAATTACAAACACACACCCTACAAAACAAATCCTCGACATTTAAACATGGATTATAATTACTCCACTGCATGAGAACCTGAACATGCAATGCTCTGGACATGTACTGAGGCACTGATACAATGAAGCATAATATCCACTTTTGGCATGTGCAAAAAATTTTCAATTTAGACTCATTTTTAACATGATATCCTAAAAATAATGCGGGTTAAAATTCTAGGACAGCGTATAAGGACAAGGACCTCCAAAACTCAAAGTTACAGTTTATTACATCTTCAGTCTCCCCTTAACCCAAATAGAGTGGCTAGGTCAAAATATGAAATTGGCTTTTTTTTTTTTGCGCAATGGCACTATGAGGCCTGAAGTTGGAAGACTCCATTTTATCACAGGGCATACTGCATGCTTAAAAATCATCCCTCACTAACCTCAAATCACACTGAATAAGCTCAAGAATACATGTATATGTGGTTTCTGACACTGTATGACACTTGTCACCAAAATTAGAATGCAAAGGATGTTGCAACCGTTGTGATGGTAGAATCGCTTTCTTTTTAGCACACAGTTTGTTAGGCACGCCGTACTAGTATCAGACTCGGGCTGGAAGCACGCCGCAAAGTTTTAGAGTATTGTACGACTGGAGAGATCAATATAAATGACAATAAAATGATATTCATTCACTGATTTTTGACAATTTGCTGAAAACCTGTGAAGAATGTGAAACTGAAAACAAGACAGTAACCCAAGATCATGATCAAATTGGGCTCCTTGGAAATGTGAGGTACAAACATTACCTGCTGTCGCACCATGCCTCATCTGAACGATTTGTATATAAAAACACAACACTACTTTAGTCTACTATTTCTTTGAACACTTTATGATCTAACGGTATACTATATGGCCAAACGTTTGTGGACCCTTAACCATTACATTCATGTGTGTTTTTTTTTAACATGGCATTCCAGATTTAATCATCCTTTGCTGTTAAAATAACCTCCGCACTCTTCTTGGAAGGCTTTCCACTAGATTTTAGAACATGGCTGTAGGGATTTGCCCATTCAGTCTCATGAAAATGAATGATGTTGGGCAACAAGGCCTGGGTTTCTAGTTCATCCGATAGATGCTCAGTAGGCTTTAGGTCAGGGTTCTATGTGGGCCACTTGAGTTCTTCCACATCATGATTGGGGGAACTATGTGGTCATGAAAATTTGCTTTGTGTGCAGGCTTGACCCTTAAGTTCCAGAGAAGGGAAATCTTAATGCTACAGCATACACAGCAATCCTATACAACAAGGTGCTTTTAAATTTGATGCAACAATTTGGGAAAGAGCTCCATATGGGTGTGACTGGCAGGTGTCCTCAAACCTTTGGAGTGTATTTCTACATTCAGGGTTGCCCCAACTTTGGTAGAATTAATTTCCAGGACTTTTCCAAAACTTTTCCAGTACCTTAAGAAAATTTTCCAAAACCGTAAGCGAGTGATCGAGCGGGGGTGGGGCATTTAGCGTGGTGAGCGAACGAGTGGGCAGGGCAAAGCATATTTAGCGTGGTGAGCGAGCGAGTGGGCGGGGCAAAGCGCAGTTGACGCGGTGAGCGTGCGAGTGGGCGGGGCAAAGCGTAGCTAGCGAATTGCGGAGCGAAACAGGAAACAAAAATAAACTTCCAAAACTTTTCCTCTCTGTCCAAGAATTCCAAAACTTTTCCAGGGCCTGTAAAAATTATTTCTAAATTTCAAAACTTTTCCAGGTTTTCCATGACTACGGCAACCCTGTACATTAAATTATTACATTTACGTGTTGAATGTGTGATTTTGACATGTGGTTTACACACTGCTGCACTTGTTAGTTACATTAGACTAAATGTTTCAATGCAAACTAAAGAAGTTGATTCTTTGTGCCAAATTCCCTGGGTGATATTATTGTATGTATCGAACTAAAAGCTAAAATGCTTTGGACTCTTTTGTGTTTAGAAACGAGACTTTCGTTTTTTATCATGAGTGCTTTACGATTCAGAAATTTCTAAATTTGAATCTAATAATCTCAGACTGTATGCAGTGACATGAAATAAAGGGTGCAAAACTCACATTGCTTGTTGAGAGCCTTCTGCATGCGCAGCTTCAGCTTCTCTTGAGGGGTCATCTTGGGCTGTAAGGGACATGCTGTTATTAGGACACGATGCCAGAGGACGTCTTGAGAAACGCAGAGGAATTGTAATACTGCAACAGGGCTTACATAAGGCCATAGAAATCTGGACATAAACCTCAAACTGTATGTGTTTTCCACTCACATTTTCTTCTTCCAACGTTAGGAGATGACATGTAAAATAGCTGTATAATAGTGGCAGTGGATTACAACAGCATTGATCTTTTTGCCTCTGGTATTTCGGCAGTGTGGGTGTGTAAAGGAGTGCCTTTCTTTCACTTTAGTGGTCAACAACAAAACATCTTTATCTTTTTTGCTGCCATCATACAATTTAACTGAGAGACTTCAGAAACAAGGACAATGAGAACATGTGTATGCATGCAGGAAAGTAAGAGTAGTGTTGCACTGCCTGTCCCAGCATGCCCCACTGCTGAGACCAGAGCACCTGGGCTCTCTTTTTAAAAAAAAAAAAAAAAAAAAACACTTCTCTTTCCACATTTAACACAGGGTGAGAACACACACAAACACACTTTTTGTGTTTATAATAAGATTCATGTATCTCTCTCACACTCTCTCTCTCTTACTTCATAATGAGGGTTAAGACAAGTTCAGAAATAGGTGCCCTTGAAGAGACCACCGTGTTCTGGGAACAGAGGGCACTGTGGTCGCCTGGCGCACTGGCAGAGCTGATCACCATGGAGACGGCTAATCTAATGACATTTCAAATGAGATCGGAAGCTCTCTGAGGAGCCAGGATTGAATGAGGTGGGTGGGTGCCTCAGAACTGATTGACAACTGTTTCAGCCTGTCAGGAGTGAGGGAGACGTGGTCTTTAGCAACAAAATGAGCCATATCAAATTCTTACTGACTTTGGCAGCTCCCGTCTCTTTACCACCCGCAGTTTCAGGCCTGAAAAAACAGAGACAGGAGAGAGAGATTTTGTGAGAATCCATGCTTTTATATATATATATATATTCTAAAAATAATTCATCATAGACTACAATTCTGTTTACAAATAAAGCAACATGTGTAAATGATGTCTAAAATAAAGTGTCTTCGATATGCAGTTGCTGACTCACTTTCTCTGTTTGTCAGGTAGAGAAGTGGCGGCGGGCTGGGCAGAGCGAGAGGAGGGGGAGGGGCTGCGGCTGACAGGAAGTGAATGAGATGGGCTTCGGCTGCTGCTAGCACCTCTCCTGTACCCAGAACTCCGGCCGCCACGGCGACCGCGGTCACCTGATCGAGAGCGAGACCGGGACCTAAAAAGGAAGATTGATTGTGCAGTGAGAATTTTGCTGACAAGGTTAAAGGAGTAGGTAGGGACTGCTTACTGGAAATTAAGAAACAGAACAGCTTCCTGTGGCAAACATGTCTAGTGCAAAAATGGATGTCAGACATGTATACTGCAGACCAGTAAGAATTATCTGATCTTCACTTGTCATGCTGCAAAAGCAGTCATGGAAACGGTACTGTACAATCAGATTACAGTCATTACATGGATTTTGGCCAGATAAGTCAGTTATTCAGTACGCTGTTATGTGATCAATCACTTTCTTTTTTTTTCATTTTTGTTTTATATTTTCATATGATACAAGAAAAACAATTAGTGAACAGTGGACAGTGGGTTTATTAGCAAGCTGCAAAGGTGCAATATGATTATACGATTACATAGCAGAAATATACCATAATCATTATTAATCACACCATTTTTCATTTCTTCAATTTTATTTCTTTTAATTTGCACGTATAAAAGTACAGGAATTCATTTGGAGGAATAAGAATACCTGCCTGCGTGCATTTTTACAACAAATTGGCTTAACTTTCTCTTGGGTAGTGTGCTTGGGTGTACAAAACCACTTTGTCCTTTCCTGCAAGTCCACTTATCATGCAATTCCTCTCACCTGGTTCTTCTGCGTGATGCGTAGTGCCTTCCTCTGTCTCTGTCCCTGTCCGTGGAGCGAGAGCGTGTTCTCTCGTAGCGTCTCCTAGAACTGCTTCCTCGTCTTCCGTGTTGCCATGACCGAGAGTGCGAGCGGTGGCGGGAGTGTGAGCGGGATCGGGACCGGCGTCCATCTCTACCACGCCCTCCACGTGCACGCCTACCGCGCCGGGACCGTGAAGAGGAACGAGATGAGCGGCGTGAGGAGGAACGCGAGGAAGACGACGAGCGGCTGGAGGAGGAACGTCTCCTTCTGGACAGACATAAAAACACCAACATGCAAAGTTATTATAAACTGTCACTACAAATCAGCCTGACAACACAAACTGTGTACCACGGTAAATGCCACAGATCGGCATCTCAAGAACAGACTAAGTGGTTTGGATTAAACTGCTTGAATAAAGCTACGTCAGCAGTGGTTTGCTATTTCCTTTTTAGAGTAGCATGACTTAATATGGGAGAATAGAAATAGCTTACAGATACACTATATAGCCAAAAGTATGTAGACACCTGACCAATCATGCCCATATGTGCTTCTTGAACATCCCTTTCAAGCTTTAGTAGCCCCTTTCTGTTATAATAACCATTGCTCTTCTGAGAAGGCTTTCAAAAAATTTTGTAGCATGGCTCATTCAACCACAAGAACATTATGTCAGACAAGGAGGCCTGGGGTGCAGTCGGCGTTCCAGTTCATCCCAGAGGAGTTGAGGTCAGGGCTCTGTGTAGGACACACAAGATCTTCCACTCCAACCTTGGCAACCTTTGTTCACACACATGCTGGACCAGGTCTCCCCATAGTTCCACTAAGGGAAAATCTTAAAGCTACATCTTACAAAGACGTTCTAGACGATTGTGTGCTTCCAACTTTGTAGCAATAGTTTGGGGAAGTCCAACAAATGGGTGTGATGATCAGGTGGCCACATATTTCTGGCCACATAGGCCAATACATCTGCTTCAGAATCTGCTCTGCACGTGTTTCTGCCGAGAGTGTTTGTGCCGACAGTTTAGCTGTGCGAGTGCACAAAATGCAAGATAAGCTTGTGAATTGACCTGAACAAAACCACCCAAATTATATATCACGGGGCAACACATAGAACTGACAGGAGAAAACATCCAACAGAAAGCCAGGAGGAAGCAGAAAAGGGAAGTTACCGACCGGGAGCCCCTGCTATGACCTGCAGGGTTGGAGGAAGCGTGGGTTGACTGGGCAGTAGGTGGGGCTTGTGCAGCTGCAGTGCCCTCCTCGTCGCTGCCCCCAAAGCTGGTGATAAAGGTGATCTTATCGTTGCCTGGGGAACGCGATCGCGAGCGTGACTCTGAACTTGATTCAGACTGGGGCCTGTCACAGATGAGAGAGGGGGGGAGGAAAGAGCAGAATAAAAGACCAGTTCTACAGCCATGGTCCTGTGCATTAGATAAATTAAGACATCCTTACACTTACCGCTTGTAGGGGTCATAGGTTGGACTGTCTCGTCTGGCATAACTGAAATGTAGCATGAAGCATAAGTAATGCATTGTAAAAATGGGGGAAAAGTGTTATAGCTTTGATGCTGGTGATGCAATGCTTATACTGTTATACCTGGGAGGGCTGATCTGTCTGCCCTTCATATACTTTTCTCTGAACTCACGCCTCTGTCTGCGGGAGCGCCGGCCCTGACACACACACACACACACACCCTTAGATATCTTCTGAGCAACACGTACTGGCTATCTGCCAGATGCACATATACACAAAAATACCAAGAGGGCCCCCCAAGTCACACTAGCAGAATAATCGATCATGTTCTTACCGAGTACATAGCCTTCTCGGCCTCCAGTGCTTTGGCATGCTTTATGGCCTCCACTTCCTCCTTGTCCTTTCTCAACATCCTGCCACAAAAGCATGTCGGTTATTCGGCCTGCTACATGAACACCGTTCTACTTCACTGTTATATCCCATCAATAACTCCACCAAGGAGCTCTGTATCAGTACTTCTCAGCTCTAACACACGGTTCCACTGTTCAAGGATTTCTTAAAGTGATGATGTGCATCAAGGTGTGGCCAACACCTTGGAAATTGGCATGTGCAGTGCAACTGGATGGAGCCAAAATTAAATACAAAAAATAAAAATAATAATAATAAAAAAAAAAAGGTTTAGATAAAATGTCAACAACAGACAGACCAGACAAAGTCTCCTTCCGCCATGCCATAAGGAGTGGCCATCTTGTTCAGCTCCAGCACCTGCTCTGGGCTCAGTTCATCCACATCCACCTCAACATCTGGAAAACAAGATCACATGAACACACAATTCAGCATTCCTGAATGCACTACTCCAGTTCTAGCTACACATGTACTGAATGTTCAGCCACCAAACATTTAGCCAAAAATAAACTAATCGCTTTGCAAGAGGGCACCGACAAATCAGACCAGATGGGTGGACTTACACATTTGGCAAAGAAAACCAAATGGGAAATTTGAGTTGTATTAGGGATGTGCACGAGTACTCGATTAATCGATTACTCGAACCCATCAGCGACGATCGAGCATGAAAATGATGATCGATTGGCTCTAAAAATGCATTTTT
>JAOVYU010000042.1:30173774-30193130 GCA_025674565.1 Synodontis membranacea
ATAAAAGAAACAATCGGGAAAATTCAAGGGAGCCTATAAATATGTGAGCAGGTGCCATTGTGGGAACGTTACAGAGTGCTTCATTACTGAAATGTACAGCAGGCGGCATCAGACAAACCCCAGAGTTCATTTTTTTTATGACTGCAGCGTGTGACAATGAGATCTTTATGCCTGTTTTGCGAAAGAGAAAAATGGGAGAGTGGATAATGAACATTCGGGCTAAAATCAGCCACCGTGCACAATGTTCAAAGTGTTCGCATGTTTCCAGATGGCCAAGTCCTCCTGATTATCCCAGTGTGAAATAACATACTGGCTATTTAAGTGGAAAAAAAAAAATGTGACAAGTGTGAAAAAGCAGGATGGTGGGAAGTTCAAGCACGGCGGTGTTATTATTTGAGGATCTGCAAGAAATATCAACAATGGAGTTCAGGAGAAGATCAAATAATTAATAGTTAATAATAACGATTGGTTTATAATGTTATAACATTCTATACAGATTTTCACCCTCGTTTATTTAACATTTATCAAACGAGTTGGGATTTCTATCTGCAGCTAAGTGCAAAAGTCTGATTATGCTTAGAACAAAAAGAAGACAAGGAAGTGAAATTTGTAGCCACAAGAAGCGGTCACTATAACTGTTTCTTAACGTGACCTACCTGTTCTGCCTTCTTCAAATCATGATCAGAGACAGAGAAATTCATGGCCAATTTTTTTTTTTTTTTACTGTTGTCTTATTTTCGGTGGTTGTATTGTTGCAAGATAATGCCCATGTTTCTTTTAAACATCATGTTTCCTTTTTAAAATAGGACATGGAACCTTTTGCACACAACTGTGTCCGTCCGTCCATCCATCCATCCGTCCATCCATCCATCATGGACCGGAATGTCAGGGCGATGGTGGACTTTAGTTGATTTCTTTGAATTGTTCTTTTTCTGTGAAAGAATGATTGTACAACATACACCTTTAACTAACTAACTAACTAACTAACTAAATAAATAAATAAATAGGTGCACAAGTTTAAATTTTTTTTTGAATGTTCTGAAATCAGCACAAATCTGTCATAATGATACATTTAGGGTCAGAAATATATGTACACCCACTTAGATTTAATTCAGCAGCACTAAAAGATCCAAAATGTCTGTTACTGTAACTTGCCAAGGCCAAGGCCTCTGAACCTCCTGTTAGTGATCATGATTGACTTGGTGGCCGGTATCTAATTTCATTTGCCCTGCTTAGTAAATCTTTGGAGCTATCAAAAGGATAATTATATTGATATTGTCCACATTCAGATTTGAAGCCGACAAGTGTCTCATTGTGGATATTTCACTCTTTTATTGAACAGGCTTTTCATTTTGCCATGAAAGGAAATAGGGACTTTGTGCATGATGGTGCCAAATTCTCCTCTTTGCAGTTACTTGTAAGGAGTCAGCCCTATGAGAAATATGCCATTCTGATGAATTTATTCTCTCCAAGACTCTTCAAGATCACTGACAAACCTGCATCATCCTTAGCTCTGGCCCTTTCTGCGGATTTCCACAAAGGGCTCATTTTCTGCACCTCAACATTCAACACTCTATCCATTGCCTCCCCCCCCCCCGTTTCCTTTTTTCGCATGCAGGAAGCACCTCTGCACACATTCTTTGATGCTTTATGTGCTGTGTGTGTCTCTATGATGGATGGTAATGACAGGTCGAAGGTTGGTGTTGCTTGAAGGGAAAATTCAAATTCACAGCAGGGCCATAATGGCCGTTAACGTTTTTAATGGAGTTCTATTAGATAATGAATCAGGAGCAGTGAGTGTGAGACGTGAATTCTAATGCGAGAAGTGCGATCTTTTGGATAAAGCTAAAATGTATTTATTTCCTAGGAAGAGTGCCGTTTGTGAATGAAGTAGAGCATGCTGGTAGTTAAGCTTTTAGGTTTTAGAGTTTAGGGCATAACATAATGGAAGAAGGTCAAGGGTGAAAATGGCCCACTGGAAATTCCTATGTAAATAAGAACTATGTGTAATATTCGATTTGTAGGTCCAAAAATTCAGCTTAATCGTGAATTTAAATAATCCAATAATGAAGTTAATATCTAGGATTTTTTTTTTTTTGCTCTGCGATACTGCAATTCCATTAGCAAGCAATTGAGAATAATAAAATAATACGTTTTGCAATATGAATACTACGCCGTATGCACACATAGATACATTTATCACAGTGGAGTCAATGGTGATTTGACATTAAGCTTATTATTGTTTCTAGAACTACTGTGCAAATCCATGATAAGAATAAAAAAACAGGCAAATGAGAGCAATGTTAAAAACTAGAATGTAGAGACTAGAATATATACACTATATACTGTATTAGATTATTATTCCTACTTGTGTGCATTTCTATTGTTTTATTAGATTGTTTTATAATTATCAAATAATATGAAACATTACATTGGTTTGTCTGTATTCACAGTGTCTTTGCCTTCTAACATATCAGTTTTTGCAGCGCACATAGATTTTCATTAGGTTTTTCTTTTTCCTCATTTCCCATGACTTGAACACTTTTGGTCTTCTTCTTCTTCTTTTTCTTCACATTTCACCAGCTCTTTTTTTTTGTAATGTCTCTCCTGAGTCAGCACATCATCATCATCATCATCATCATCATCTTCAACATCTTCAACATCATCATCATCAAAACACAGAAGAGCACTTATACATTCTGTACAGAAGAAATCAGGCAGTTTTAACATGTTTAAGTGGTCAAGTAAAAGACATAACTCAAATAACTCAAAGTTTTGCCAACAGAGCAAAATCAGCTAGACCAATCAAGTGAAGGATAACTCATATATCACAGGCAACTTTTACCTCATGTAATGGGACAGATGGATGGATGTTGATAACCAAAGTGAGAATTCATTAAATATTATAAACATATTATTCTCTAAAATTTTGGCAGTAGTATTGTAGAGTTATGTAGAGTTATGTTGTGAAGTACACTGTTATAGATGCATGTTGTTTGTAATCGCACTACCTGGTGTCATTCAAATGACAATGGGTTCCCTTTTCAGTCTGGTTATTCTCGAGGTTTCTTCCTCTTGTGGTCTCAGGGAATTTTTCCTTGTCATATATATATGACAAGGAAATATATATATATCAAGAGGCCGATATTCAGTATGACATAAAACGATCACATCTAAAATAATTACTGTATATACCAGCTAGCTAAAGAATATGGCATTGGTTGTTAGATCAAATGTTATCTACTGTTTGAAAGCTATCCAGCTATCCAGGTTTCTATTAAACAGCTGATATCAAATATATCGGCGTTCTTCTCACTACTCTCTGTTAGTAAATGGATGTTGTTTCAGGGGGGAAAATGTATGTGAGGGAATGATGTTGATTAATGAATAGAAGGTCAAACTTCGATTGACAGTAGCACACCTTCCCTGGCCAGCAAAAAAAAAAAAAAAAACTCATTAAGTGAACCGAATTGAATTAAACGAGGACTGCGGTGCTTTGTCACTGTTATCTCTTGCACAGATGTTAATCTGAGATTAACGTGATGCCTTCCTCGGTTTCTGCTTAGCATTTCAAGTGCTTCTCCAAATAAGGTATCTAAAATGCAAATTTAGCAGCACCTGTCAACCTTGATTTGCTTTCCAAGTGACACCAATTCTGATTAAATAAGAGAAAGTGAGTGGTCTCAGTGGTTAATGCTTTACAACAGACACTGAAAGGTTTAGAGTCTATATACCAGAACTGCCAAAGAGCCAGAATCTGATGATCAGATGATCCTTCTTACAGCTTTGCGACAAAAGATTTATGTGCCGATTTGAACAACCATTCCCAGGTCAAGTTAACCAAGAAGTAAAAGGTTTCTCTTTAATATCTCAGGATGAGTAATAATGATTCATTCAGATATCAATGTTTCATTTAGATATCAAAATCAGGATATGATTTATATGTGGTCAGTCTCTGTATCTGTTATACTGTATTTATAATAAGAATTAAGTAGGTATAGTTGAGTGCAAAAGTTACAAAACTTCTTTTATTCTTCAATTTATTGGCCAAAAAAACATTTTTGGCCAAAAAAACAGTTATTTTTTTTTAAAACAAGATGGATTAAAAAAAAAAAGGCCTTCGTCTCTAGATGACACCAGTTATGAAGTAGAGTGATGTAGCTGAGGTCGAAGAACTGTCAAATTCATACACTATATGACCGTGCTGCCATTTCTACCTCTGATGTTTCCAGTGTTTTTGGGAGCATATATCAAGGTTCATATTTAATAAAAACAAGTATTAAAAACAGCCACAAATACAGATACAGATGTAGATTTAGGTTATATTTGTATTATTACTCTGTCTATCCCAAGGTTGTGCAAACTTTTGTTTATATCCATATCACATTTCTCAGCAAGTTTCAGGAAGTTCCTTCCTCATATTACCTTTAAAAACCAAGAAGAAAAACAAGAGGTTCTCAATGTCCCTGTTATTTTATGAACCACTGCTCCTTTGACATGTACTATTACCAGGCTCAAAGGTTTGGGCCAAACTCGCCTGTCATGTGCTTTGAACTCAATTATTTTATTTCACAGTCCATCTCACCCGTCCATAGTCCAGAGGTTCAAAGGGACATGATGGTCAGATAGTCTCTTAATGTTCGGATTTAGCCATGTTTATTTGTGCTGCAATGAATGATTCAATACTTTTCAGACCTACTTTCATAACAAGGCCTGGGCCATTAATAAACCAAGTCATTGTGCAAACAGCCGAAGTAGCCACTTTGACTGGTTTGGTGTATTAAAAAATTCAGGAGCACGGGTTATTTTGTAGGGGGATGATGGTTTGATGGCTTGGTAAGGAAGATGTCAGAAAAGGGTGCAGTATAGCTCCTGAACAGCAGGGGGCGCTGTGATGACAGTCATTACTGACCTAAGCCGGGCCGTGCGTTCATGGCCAACACTTAAACAGTCTGAATAATGTTGTGTTCAATTATTTAAGGCCTAAGCAAGCTCTCAGCTCATTAACTGATGTGTAATGGTTTCTTCAAGCTCGCAAAATCCCCAGATTTCCGTCAGACCTAACAAATAGGCCTACAGATTTTCATTATGTGGGCAGATTTTCACAGGTACGTTGTCAGCTCATTCTGAGAAGCCGAGAATGTTGTACTGCCTCTGCCTGTCGTTTTTTTCTTTCTTCTTTTTCTTTTTTTTTTTTTTAACACCTGTCTCCGTTCTCTTTTGCTGTCTGCTATCGCCCCTCTTGTGGCGCATTAAATCTTAATCATATCCAATCAGATGCTCTGGCAGCCTGTGGGGGAGTTGTGTGGAGGCAATTAAAACAGACATGATGAAAGATCTGTCCACAGCAGACTGATAGTCCTGAGAGCCGCTCATTCTGACAGCTATGTTTACCGCAAATAGCAGAGAGAGAGAACGAATTCACGAGGCATGAGACCTGTTCACGGATCTGTTATGAACTTCCTGGGAGACATAGCCCGGCTATTAATTAGCTACTTTAATCTCCCCACCACTAGAGAAGGTCATGAAGTTGGCATTTGTGGATGGAAGGTCATTCTCTGTGCAATTCCCGCGTTGTTATTTCATTTTTAGGCTAGACCCTGTTGTAGAAAATGCTGGAATGCTAGAGGGGGATCTTGGAGCAATTACTTTTATATATGATGACACCTACAAGCAGTGTTTCATATAGTGATCTGACTTGATGAGAGGGAGTTGCAAACTCTTCTCGATGCTCTGCCACAAAGTAATTTTAAAGATAGGAGTAAGGAAATAACATGGCTCTCTATCAGCACTGCACAATGGCAGGAGAGCAGAAGCATAAAATATTGAATGCATTTCTCTTGTTAGATGAATATGTTTACAAGCGGAAGCCATTTTTGAAGTTGCGAAAAACAATTCCTCGTTACAGATGCCATTTGTTACGTTGCACAATAGCAACAGAGCTTGAAATATTAATTGTATTATATCACATTGAAAGCTTAATTAATTCTAACCCATTTTATACTAATTTAGCCAATGCCAATTCCTATCCCCCGAACAGAAACTGGTGGATGAATGCTAACACGTTTCCTCCGATGCGTTTTAAAACCACTTAATTAAATCTTAATTTATGCACTATTAACACTAGACGCTCTCACAGAACAGCTTTGTGAAAGATGTAGAAATCTGGATATAATAGATTATTTATAATAGATGATTTATAGATTCTTAATGAGCAGGCCAGAGGCAACATCACGAGAACACAAAAACACGCTTTTTGTTTGACAGATTCTACATTATCGAGAAGGTGTAATGCACCTGAAATGCTTCACAGCTCTTGAGTCCATTGCATCGCATCTACATCCAACAGTTCCTGCAGCTCGTTGCCTATCGATCTAGATCGAATTCACCTTTTCGGAATAGTGAACCAGTTCCCTACCGCAGGAGTGCTGATTGCAGTGTCGCCATAAACTTTTTGTCTCTTGGTTCCATTTTGTCTCCTAACCCTTTCTACCATTGGATAAGAACAGCAGGCAATGACGCATATGAATCTCACTGTTCTCCATGCATTGGTAAATAATCAAAGATATCTACTAGTCCACAAACTTGTGCAACATTCTAATACATCGGGAGTTGGTCCACCTCTATAGAGCTGCCATGTTGTGCCAGAACAATAGCCCAGGACAGAAACCTTCCACATTATGTGTTTTTGGAAAGTGGGAGTGTGAGTCTATAAAGAAGCACTGGATGGATGACAAAGAAGAAGAAAGCAAGACAAGGAAGAAGAAAGAAGATTCAGGGCGGCACGGTGGCTGAGTGGTTAGCACTGTTGCCGCACAGCAAGAAGGTCCTTGGTTTGAGCCTGGGGTTTGGCACAGGTGCCTTTCTGTGTGGAGTTTGCATGTTTTCCCTGTGTCCGCGTGGGTTTCCTCCCACAGTCCAAAGACATGCATAGAGGGGATTAGGCTGATTGGGGACTCTAAATTGGCTGTAGGTGTGAATGCAAGTGTGAGTGGTTATTAGGACGTGCATAACCCATGGCTGAAATCTGATTATTCCTTATTAAAACATGGACGTAAATGTTAGACTTACTAGAATTGGCCAACTCTAAATATGGCCCTTAGACTTAGTCAAGGTTCTTGGAACATACATTATATTTTCGACTATTTAGTTCAAATACATAGGTTTCTTCTAATCATTATGTGTAATCACAACATGATCTTCATGATGAGTGATTGTTCATCCTTAGCCTGTCTCCTAATATGCTTCGGGATGCTGTGAAAGAAATCGCACAACCGTGCTCTCGAATGATCATTGTGACAAAGATACTGTAAGGTGGAGCTTGGGGTAGTTTAGTAGCAGGGGCAACACTTAACCCAACGGAGAGAATAAATGACACGCTCACCTTGTTGCATACAACCATGTTTACAAGCGTATATGAGACGCCATTTGTTCGGATCTGCATCCGAGATCAAATCGCACCAACAGCGTTCACGAAACGGAAACAGATGTAAGAATTCACAGAGCAAGAAGCAAGCCCTGTGAACATGACAGAGGAACATCCCACCAGATGTGCCCAACACACCATAGACAATTCATCACACTTTTATTTGACAGCACTATCATGTAAGTGAATAGAATAATGCAAGCGGCAATAAGACCTTCATAAATCATGCCTGCAGGAACATGGCTGTTGATCCTAGTAGCCAATCCTGCCTATTTTCACTCAGAGTCTAATTATGCCTACAGAGTGTGAAACTGCAGAGAAGAGAAAAAAAAGTTGTAGTCATGTGGTGGCACACGGTATCGGTACTACTATAACTTACAGACTTATCACTGATGTTGCCTTTTGGGCCAAGTTGTAACACCGACTCTGGCACGGAGCTGCATGTGTGAACAGACTGCACAAGTCACAACGTGCTCTG
This sequence comes from Synodontis membranacea, assembly GCA_025674565.1. Lineage (NCBI taxonomy): Eukaryota > Metazoa > Chordata > Actinopteri > Siluriformes > Mochokidae > Synodontis > Synodontis membranacea. The sequence goes on from JAOVYU010000042.1 coordinate 30,181,679, forward strand.
GGTGTTTGTTTTCCTCAAACAACCTCAAACAACCTTGCAACTAAATCCCTTCACAAAGCTCAAAAACTGTCCAAGAGCAGGAAGTGGAACAGGCCTCGCCTGTAGCCTTGGCCTTGAGCTCGTTATGGTCCAACCATCTGTACGTTTCTTCTTTTCTTGCTTTGGGCTCATCTCTCTGTGGCTTTGGCACTGTCTCTTAGAGTTCATTTTGAAAAACAAGACTGAGAAACGAATATGTTACCAGCACCGAAAGCAAAACTACACAATTAGGCAGAGCATTTTCATGACAATATAACAAACACAAAAGCGCATTCGGGCTCATTATGAACGTTTGAAGGTAAGTCAGAAAGCCATATTGCTTATTACATATTAATAATTATAGAATTATTATGTGAGAAATAACACCAATTGTGGTGAAAAGACTAAATGTCAAGTATGTTTTTAAAAAAGGACACTTCAGCAGGCTAATCATTATCTCTAATAATAATAATAATAATAACAGTCGCTCACAGGTACGTCCCACACAGTCTGCACAGTCACAATGCCACCGGGCAAAAGTGCTCGAATGCCGAGCCATGGATCAACAACACGAGCACAGAAATATCGCCGCACAGAGCGCTGAAAAGCCCCGACACTGATGAGAGCAGCAGGCACACCGTAATCCATAGCGAGCGGAAAAACACACATCACTCATGGTGGACCAACGCCTCGGCCTGTCGCTCAGAATTGGGTCTGGAGATAAGCCACGACCGACAACAAGCGGACAAAGGAGCGATATCAGCAAGACATCAAAAGAGAACAAAAACATCAAACATGGAAATAAATCAGAAAGAAAAAAATAGAAGAAAAGAAAAGACATGGCAACTAAAACGTACACAGCGTATTCTCAACTTTTTTTTTTGTCACTTTGACCGAACACTTTTAACCTTACGCAAATCAAATAAAGAAATAAAACTCTCTAGTTTCTATTCAGTACATTTTCAAACACAACAAAACTACACTTCTCATACATTAGCAAAGTCAAAAGGTGATTTATTATTATTATTATTTTTTTTTTTAGCATCACACAGCTTCAAGGAGTGACGGTAAGAATGAGACCTAACATCCATCACTGTAATGTGGCTGAATGCAGTTTGTATTTATGATGACAGGTTGTATTGTGACAGTTTGTGCTTGGCACTTAGCTAGTTTGTATGCAGAATTATCATTCTAGCTACCATTTGAGAACTCAAACATAAAGCTGTTTTTAGTTAGTCTTAGATAATATTGTAGCATTTTTGACACGCCGAACACAACGGAGATCAGACAAGTGGCTCTTTTTGTCCCCCAGTGCAAATGGCTAGGGTGCTCTTTTATTGCCAGCAACGCATGGGTACACAAGAACACATCACTTGAACGGAACGAGCATACAGAACAGTTAGAACCTGGCCGAGGCCGTTAAACTGACACACTAGCCCCAGGAGGGTGAACCACACAACCCCGCCCCCCTGGCATAGACTTCCCCGTAAATGTGTGGCAAGGGCTGATGGTCGCTAGCCATCACCCCGCCTACGCCACAATATGTTACTCTTTTTTTGGTTTTCTTTTTCTTTTTTACTTTTTATAAGCATATATACACAATTTAAGGCAAATAGGTGGACCCGGTCTATACTCGTCACCTAAACACGACAATCAAAACCATGTGATGTACAATGGCTGATGGGAAATGTACTGTCTGTTGGTGATAATTCTGGCGTGTTATTTTGAGATGGGTGGAAATTAATAACATAGAGGAATAGCAATTCTAGGGGTCTAGCAAACTTATGCGTTTTTGTAAACAATTTAAAAAAAATTGTTAACATTTTTTTTTAGTTTGCATGTCCTTAAGATTAATCCTCTTACTTTCATCAAGGGTACATGTTTTACACAAATTGGGAAATGTTAAGCCAGCTACTGCATTCTAGATCGGTGACAATATGTAGCTAGCTGATGTCTAAATGTTGGATGAGCAAGTTCTATGTTTGCAATTCATGAGGAATTTGTCTGGCTATGTTTCTTTACAGTATATGCATTTAATGTTTTGGGCAGCTCACACCACAGAGTTTACCAATGTAACCCCAAATGATTTTTTCCTTCTGTATATGGATAAATTTTATGATAAATGTAATGATCACGTCATGCCAGTGTAGAAACAACTGCTAACACCCTAGATTGGTGGTAGAAGTAGGTACGCAACATGATTATGTTTTTTTTGAAATGCAGACACTTGACAATAATGTGAGGATCCCCTAGGTTTATGTAGTTTTTCTGTATGCTTGTTTTATATTTCACAGGTCAGTGTATATCGCTGATTGGTGGTTGGTAAACTGAGGATGGTCATCGTCAGAGTTCCAGAAAGTGAGGCAAATGTCCAGGAGATAGTGGGCAAAGCGCAAGAGGCCATTCGCAGTTACAGTCTTATACCACTGACTGATGCATTGGGCAATGCAATTCTGGAGTCAAAAGGTAGTCCCATTATTCTGCCCTCATGTGAGATTAGGGTCCAGATCTGCCAGCACTGTAAACTGCTTCCTCTGTTTGTCAATGTACCCTTACATAGTATCATTAATACTTCTCAAAGTCAACGTATATTGTGCATTCATCTGTCAAGTATGCATTTTCTGAACTATGGGACAGTGGAGAGACTGCTCCAACAGTGGAGAGACTGATGGAGAGAATTCCCATTTAATTACGCAATCCCATAATGGTCTTGATTTTCCTAATTTGCTCTCTCTCTCTCTCTCTCTCTCTCTCTCTCTCTCTCTCTCTGTACTGGAAACAAAAAGTGTGAGTTACTGCAAACTGCTTTTAACATTCTCTCCTTGCTATCGTGTCCTCCCATGAACATGGTCCCTGGTTTGATCCATGGTTTGGGACTGTGCCGTTGTCAGAGTGGCACATAATGCAGGATACGTGTGTTTACTGTCTGTCAAACAAAACTAATGATATACTGTTCTTTTCACACAAGCATCCAAAAGGATGACGACTGTGCAGGATTGATGGACATTACTGACAAGATTGTGAGTTTAGAAACTGGACGACCTCACGTCCACTATCGGAGAGCTGTCTGAGTTAGCCCTTGCCAACAAGGTAGAGATGGTAACCGAACGAACAAGAAATCTTTTCAAATGAATCACGCAAATGAATGAATGAACTGAAACCGGACTAATCGATGATTCATTCATCTGAATCTTTGTCTCTCTGCTGTCTACAAGCACTAATGCACTGGCCTGTTTCATTCGTCCCTCTTGTTCATTCATCGACCCGTCTCGGCTCCTTACAGAACTAACTGAACTAGGCTGAAGACCACTTGGCTCACTGACACGTCAGTCAACCAGCTGCAAATAGCCACAGGATACTAAATCAAGATGAGGAGATTGAGACAACTGGGAAATTGATATGGCAAAACCTCTCTCATCTTTTATCCTGGAAGTGCTGTTAGAGAATGAGTGAACCAGCGATCGGATTCCTTTCATTTGCATCGTTTGGCATTTCAGTGAACAAACCAGCTTTTTAAAGACATAGAATACTAAATGGACTGGCAAACAAAGTGGAAACATAATATTCTATTTAGGTAAATACTATTGTCTGTAATAATGTTCTGTCGTATTTGAAGCACTCATGTTTTGCCAAGTCAAAAAAGGCAATCAACATAATGATGTGTCTTGGATAACCAATATGTTTTTAAAATTTTCATTTTCAAAGACATCTTTTTGTTTTGTCTACCAGAAAGAGCAGTGCCTCTTTGAATGATGTGCGGTGATTTGAGTGTCGACTGCACTGTCTAATAAAGAGTTGTCTAAAACAGTTCTCCGCATTTCCCTTTTTATAATCAGTTATTAATTGGACCACTCCTAAAGCTGACTCTGGTCTCAGAGATGACTGACACTGCTGCCTATAGAATTCTGCTAATTAGGATGCAAGGGTTCCTCAGCAGCCCTTTTAGGACACGCATTCCTAGAATGTTGGTTTGGAATTCGCTTCTCGGTTGGATATAAAGCAATCAATAATGTTAAAAAAAAAAAGTCCTAAAAACGTACAGTGTCATACCTGGAATCCTATGAGCGTCCAAGAAATCGATAACTGGAGTAACATCAAGCTGGCTCAGTTGGCATGTGAGGCTCGAGATGTAGTATTGTACTAGAATATCGTCCATTTCAATTGCCTCCTGGTCAGCTCACTGCACAAGGGCTGTTTTGAATGGGTAGTTGATTCATTGGATGACCAACCAAATCTGACCAAATCCTTCCTACTGGATGGTTCTACAAAAGAAATCATTGTTAGTGGTAACGGTGTTGATCTTTTTTGTTGAGATTCATGTTGAAAGAAGTCCTTGTTGCAGAAATATTGTGCCTTTAGAATAGATACTCTAGTTACTGCAGTTTAAATGGAAAGCATTCTTGTAGTGTTGGAACGGTCAGCCGCATGAGCAAGGTCAGATAAAACTCCTTGCCACTTGGATCTGATCCCATATCCCATAAGTAGTGACTCCAGATCTGTTAAATGATAAAATGTTAACAAGATTGAGGTATAATATCCCAGAATAATAGCAGGAATAGGCCTATAAGTGGTTTATCTGTGTGTAAAGGTCATTGGTTTGTTTCAGAAGGAATTGGCGTGAGAAAAATAATCTCGGATGCCCAAACATTACGTGAAAAAATCTTCCATTTTTGCAGGACAAAGTATAATTTTCAAAACCTAAACAGAGATTATGGCTTCATGGTATATTGGATGCATGGCTTGCAGAGCTCTTCCCACACGTCCTTCTACGATGATGCCTTTCGTACAGTGATAGCCTGTCATCATCTCTCACCCAAACGCTGGTGCTGACTAGAAAATGAATATGATCACAGTAAGCACAAACTCTTGAGATTGACAGTACTTGGAGTTAGGCAGTTGGAATTTTAAAAGCTGGGCTATCGGTCATTGTAATCTCTATTTTGACTGTAGAGCACTTTTTCAGTCTTATAAATAAACATGACTTTGACCTTGACCTCTGCGACAGTGCTGGCCAACTCCAATTCCAAGAATGCATTTGGTAATCTGCATGTCTTAAAGCAGTGTTTCCCAACCTTTTTTGTGCCACGGTGATCGCCGATGGGCAAAGAATGCATGTTCAGTACAGAACCTCCTTATACTTCAGGGAGACAATCCTCTCTGGCCACTCCTGAACTCAGCTTTTTGCTTTTTCGACTGATGACTAACCCTTTTGAGCCATTGGGAATATAATGCTGCTGTAGGGCTCCAAAGGCCTATAGGGCTCCCTAGGCCGTCAAGTCCCTTCCTCTTTGGTGATGGTTTATCTGATGACAAATTCCACAGCAGAAGTCTATAACTAAGAATTACAAATAAATATTTATTTTTTTTACTTAGCCTAACCCATCACTTAATTATTTGATTGCGAGTACAATTTAAAATATGTTCCTTTTTGTAATTTCTATATTCAAACTCCAATTAACAATACAACGAGTTTGTTTGTTGTTTTCTGATGACCAAATGTAGACTGACTGTTTTGTTTTACATTTGTGGTCATTTTGTTTTGTGTTTTGGTTATTTTGTTTGGTGTTTTCTGAATTTTGTTTCATGTGGTGGTTATTTTGTCTTGTATGGTGGTAATTCTGTTATGTCTTACGGTAATTTTATTTTGTGTTGTGGTAAATTTGTTTTGTCTTACGAGACTTTGTTGCGATCGTTTTATTTTGCCTTGCGGTAATATTATTAAAATTTTTCTTCCCTCCCGTGGAATGCTCTCCCATCCCAGGTGCATTCTTCCCAGTGTTCCCAGGCTCCATATCCACCTTGACCCTTACTAAAGATGAATTAATGAATTATTACATCACAGTTTACAGTACCTTTAATCAATGATTAATATAATTGTCATTATTATTGTGATTGTGGCTCTGAGTCTTTAAAAAAGCTTCCCACATCGATGGTATATTATTTCTGTGTTTGACTGGTTATTTTGAGGCAAAGAAAACCAGACTCCTGTACAAAAAATTATGAATTGTCTGTAATAATTTTTTTTGTTACGTTCGACTGATGACACCTGTTGAAGAGGCCAAAAAGAGAACGTCTCCTTATCTGACTTTCTTAAGAAGGCTAGACATTTTTCCATTCTTAGTCCAAATACCTTAATCTCATCAATTTTACTCCTGTAGCGTGCACACTGCAGAGTGGAGCTGCTCCAAGTTAAACGCTTCTTAATCAGCAAATAGGGAGGGAATATAAATTCAGGCAGGATGATGTTATAGTATAATGAGGAGATGGTAAAGTCCAGCTCAGCAGTACAAGCAATAAATTCCCCTGGCATTTATTATTAGATAGAGTGGAAGCAGCAGTGTACTGGCATACAGAGAGGGAAGGAAGTTTATGTAGCTGGCTTTCACATCCTTTGTGGATTTTGGCAAAAAAAAAAAAAGCATTTAAACATTTTATTGGGTTTCTTGGATTAAATAAAAAAAATAAAAATAAATAAAAAATGCTGATTTGACACAATATGGATGAGTCTCTCACAGGCTTGTCAAATGTTCTGTAGGAGATGGAGGACCCTGGGTATGTCCAAAAACTGCACCTTATTCCCTATGTAGTGCACAATTCTGGGAGCTTGTTGCTGCCAAAAGCATAGCGGAGAATGTCCAGCTCGCAAATGAAAATCCAAAATGATTTGCTTTCTGGTTTGTGTTCAACAAAGTCAGCCCAGAAACTACAGAATAAAGCATTTTGCTGTTTGTGGCGGATAGGGCGTCGGTTGCCATTTTGAACTCTGAGCAATCACACTCTGTTCAGTTCACTGTTAAAGAATGGACTTCCCATTGATCCAGGCCATCACAACAGAAATGGCATAATGGCGTATGCATTGCTGATGTTTTTTTTTTTTTTACATCAGCAATGCATTTCTAACATTTATTTGGAAATACCACATTTATCACAATTTCACAAGAATTCATTAGCAAACTAAACAATATTTATGACCACAACCTCCAAGGGCCATTCCCATACTTCACCTAGCATGAAGTTTAGTGTAGCTCAGTCAGGTTCATGATTAGGTTTATATGGGATGATCTCAATTAATAATTATATTTTCTGTGTTTCTATGCAAAAAAATAAAAAATAATATACAGTAGCGATATAATCAAAATACTCCTCCATAGCTTCACTGTTATTCTCAGACAAATGCTTTCATTAACGATCCATACACCACGCCATTATAAATGCTATATCATAATACTGCAATATATAGTGTATTACATAATATTTATTTGTAACTTACCCACTCTTGCTAAAATATATTGCACACAAGACAATTGTTGGCATGTAACTAGGAAGGTGGGCGTTTGTGTGAATACAGGACGCAAATGCAGGGATCAGCAGAATATAAAAGTGAAGCTTAAACAGTACTTTATTAGGACAAAGAGGCACACAAAACGAAACAATAAGTAAACACAGTGTCAGTATGGCCCAGGTAGAAATGCACGAACTAAGGATGGGCAACAAAGGCTAGGCAAGATCACATATCCAAAACCAGAACAAAGTCAACATGTGAAACACACAGGGCTAAATGGAAGGCGTGACAGCGACAAAGGACGTCATGGGCTATGCGTAGAACAGAGCGGTACAACATGACACATTAAACACGGATGAACAAAGGACGCTAGATATCCTTATCTATCCAAACTACTACTGTAGAACTCGGGTTATAAACTTCGGGAATAAACCATGGGTTTCGAACTCAAACTTTAAACATAGGTATCAGAGCATTTTTTTTTTTACTTATAGAAGAATATGTCCAACATTTTATCCATTTTTAATTATATTTAATGTTGTTAAATATCCACAAAGCAAATTGGTTCCAGTAATCACTTTACAGAGTTTTTGCATCAATCACTCATAAAATGTGGTCTGATCTTCATCTACATCAGACATACAGGGAGCCAGAATTTGACTAAACAAACAACACAAATAAAGTATTAGTTCCCAGGTCTCTAACAAGCATATTCAGTATTCATTCTTAGTGCCAGCATGAAAAACAAGTGAACCTCTGTGATAATAACTTCTTCAAAAAAACTAATTGGAGTCAGGTATTTCAATTACGGAGATGAGATTGAAAATGAGGGTTGTACAAGTGCTTTGCCCTTTAAATAAAGACTTAAAAAAAAAAAATCTGGTTACTGACAAATCTGTTCTTCTCAGGAACAATTGATTAGTGTGAGCCATGTCTCAATAAATTACTCATTATAAAGATGGACAAAGCTGGAAATAGGCTAACGAAGCATTTCTGAAGATCTGGGTGTTTATCAATCCACTATAATACAATCTGTCTACACATGGAAGAAATTCAGGACTGTACTGGGCTTCCTGCCAAGTTCACACCATGAGCTCGATGGGCAATCCTGAAACAGATGAAAAAGTTTAAAAGTGTAAGGCCTGCAGAAAACGTCCATGTGTGCAATGGCTTTAATGGAAGAGCACCATGAAGGAAACCACCGCTGTTGAGAACAAGAAAAACATTGTGGCACATCTCAAGTTGACTCCAAAATGTGGATAATTCACGGGTGCTTCTGGGAAAAGATCCGTGAATAGATGAGAGAAAAGTTGAACTTTCTCACAAAATGTTATATTTGGAACTAAAAAAGGCACTGCAAAGCAACACCAAATCCCATCATGACTGTGAAGCATGGTGATGAGAGCCTCATGGTTTGAAGATACATTGTTGCCCTGAGGTCTGGATGCCATACAATAATTGAGAGGACGATGTTTTCAAAATTGTCTCAGGATTTTTTGCAAGAGAATGTCAAGGCAAGCAGTCCTTGACGTCATGCTTAAGAGACGTTTGGTGATGCAACAAGATAAACCCCCAAAGCACACAAGTAATCCAACTAAAAAATGGCTGAAAAAGATGTTTGGAATGGCTAAATCAGAATCCTGCCAATACCCCAGTTGAGATGCTATGGCATGACCTGAAGACTTTTTTTCTTTTTTCTTTTTTAAAGCAAAATAGTCCAAAATATTGATGAAGGATCCAACTTTCATAAGGGCTTCTCATCATATGGACTTCAGGAAAAGTTTTTGGAGGTTATTGCTGCTAAGAGAGAAGCTACATGTTATTAAATTCAAGGGTTCACTTACTTTTACCCACCTGTACTGTGAATGATTACTCGATGCCATCAATAATGACTTCAAAAGTACTGCTGGTTGAATGTTTTAGTTTAGTCAGATTGTGCTTGAATATACTGTAGGTGTGACAGAGATGATCAGATCACTTAATAAATAATCAATACACAAACACATAAGATAACTCTTTTTAATTTTTCTTTTTTTCTCTCTCTCTCTTGAAGCTAATAAGGAAAAAAAAAAGCTTCGTCATGTTACTGTACACTGAGACCAAAAGTGGCAAGAGCGTCATAGCAAAAGTCACGCCACACCAATCAAACGTTTTTAATTAGCTTATGTTATTAATCTACTTTCTTACCAAACACGTAAGCATACTTGTGCATTATTTTCCTTCATTGATTGATTTCGTACTTTCGTGTTTAAAAGATTCCACAAGGTTAACTTACATGTTGACATGCTTTGTGGCCCCTTTAAATAAAGATTGCCAGACACAGCGTTCCAAACGAACTGGTAGCGGCGTATTCCATCTAAATCACATCTACATCATCTGCGTCCATGAACTTGGACAGCATCATTGGAAAGCCAGCGAATTTTGACGCTCTAGCTGCTTTTGGTCTGAACGTAAGATTGCAGTCTCCTTTGTCCTGTAGATGTTCCCTGACACTTTTACCTCTGACACTGGAGACTCCTTCCAGGAATGCCAAATTCCTGGAAGAAAGGCCACATATCTCATAAAAGAAACTTCACCATACCAACAGTTACCAACTGTTTCAGTGGTGCAGCATGCAAGTCTGTGTGTACTTTGTTTGTTACTATAGAAACGGCAACACATTTGAATGAGTGCATTGATATAAACCTGAAATTATTATTATTATTATTATTATTATTATTATTATTCAGATTTTTATTATTACTCAGATAGTGTTCCTGGTGATATGAGAGGGTGGTTTGGGAACAAGTTATCTTTGTGAAGATAACACTCTATGGTGTCATCACCAAGGCAGATCTAAGAGTGTAAACAGGCTTGCTAAAAATGCATAAAAAAAAAAAAAATCCAAGATGTGCTGCAATTCCAGACACTGTATAGCGTGCTGCTAACAGATAGATACAACACTGCACAAATCATCAACAGAGGATTTCGGGAGAGTTCTGAGAGATAACGCTAACAAGTTTTCTTCTGGAGAAATTGATTTTCAGCACCTTTCTGCGTTTCGTGTTTATAAAAAACAAACAAACAAACAAAAAAAACGGCTTGATAACATCGAGAATTACAAGAAGTTTTTACGAGTGAAGATTTTGAGATTTTCTCTTGTAACTTTGGTGCACTTGAGCAAAAGAAGGGAAATTTATACTTCAGATGCAGACGCTGGAGATGCAAATGCAGTATATTAGTCAACAAACAAGATTAATGCATTCTCTAAACAGTGAAGATGCTGTGATGAGCTTCCCCTGCTTTCCAGATTGCAGCAGGTTTTCAAATGATTACTATTTTCTAATTATTCCCAGTTGAAAAAAAAACCATGATTAAAACAGTAATCCATGCAGTTATCCTTTGTCTTGTTTTTAACAGTTGCTTGTTTACCAGTGCTAGGTTGTAAATCTGTCCTTGTATCTGTTTCGTGTTACGTCTGTACGGATCTAGAGGTCGAACAGGCAAGAACTTATATGAAGACACTTACATTCCCACATAAGCTTCTGGTCTGCAATAAAAACACTAAACACTAGCTAAACGGGAGGGAGCTACTGCTTGTATTTTTGTCTTTTGGCCACATTAGCCAGTGTTGCCAACTTTGTTGCTAGATTTGGTTATACAGTGTTCTTTCAGACAAGATCATAACAACACATTGAGTGACTTTTTGAGTAGACGTTAGTGAATGTCCTGAACTCAATATGGCTTCCCAGTTCACATCACAGTCAAAGTCCTGACCTTAATCCAATTGAGATGTTGTGTAAGGACCTGAAGCGGGCAGTTCTTACAAGGAAACCCACCAAGGTCCCAGAGTTGAAGCTGTTCTGTAAGGAGGAACGGGCTATTCTTCCAATCCGATGTGCAGGACAAAGGGGGTCACACCAAGTACTGAAATGAAAGGTTCACATACTTTTGCCACTGACAGATATGTAATACTGGATCATTGTCGTCAATTTATAAATGACCAAGTGAATTATTTTTGTCTTATTCATTTAACTGGGTTTTCTTTATCTACTTTCAGGACTTGTGTGAAAATCTGATGATGTTTCAGGTCATATTTGTATATATATTATATATAATGTACACCAGCTAGGATATTCTTTACTGTTTTGTGTTCTTGATTGAAACTATATA
>JAOVYU010000042.1:30262291-30273382 GCA_025674565.1 Synodontis membranacea
CACACACACACACACACACACACACGCACACACACACACACACACACACACACACACACACACACACCTCTATTTTCCATCACTGAAAGTTGCGCCTCATTCTCTCATCTCTATGGCAACCATCTCGGTTTTATGACGAGCATGAAGGACATATTAAGGGATTGCAATTTTGTTTTACAATGTGTGTGTGTCTGTGTGTGTAATATCGCTGTGGGGACTAAGTGAAATTATTTTTTTTCCATCAACCACAAACTGCGTGAGTTAAAAGAGCCTCCTTTTGGTTACTGAGGTTACCGTTAAGGTTAGATTTAGGTGATTTAACTACATTAACTAGCTGCATTAATAAATATGACAATAGAAAGTCCCAATAAGGAAAGCAACACAAATGTGTGTGCGTGTAAGTAAGTATGTGATGATAAAGACTTATACAGTGAGTGTGCTTCCTGCTGAAATAAGATCTCTTTTACGTTTCCTCCTCACAGTCACAGTACTTATAAATGCACTCAAGTATTTAAGTAATTTTTAAGTGGCATACGTTAATGTAAAAACTAACTTTCATTACTTATCTAAAACTATTTAAAGACCCTACGTAAGCTATGTTAAAAGCAACTGTGCTGGTTTGCCTGAAAACATCATTTGTTAAATATAGTATAGGAGCAGGCTCAACATTCCCAGGATCCATTTCACTGTTTTTTTGTTTTGAAAGAATGTGACTGCTACCTGCTGGGTGTCTGTACAGCAAAACCTCTGAAAATTCATAAGTTTAATTCCCTTCGAAACCCATGTCCAAATTTTTCTTGGACGTGGACGCTTTGAGAGAAATATGCCTCGTTGTTTCTATCCTTCGTGGCTGAGGCCACTTCAGGTCTTTTTGCGTACGGAATAAACGTAGGAAAATGAAATGGATTGCTCAGAAGACTAAAATATAGATACTTTGACATAATAAGGTCACGTTACTATTTAAGATATATAGCCTAGGATGTCATTGAATTGTTGATTTTTGATCGCGGATGGCATCGAAAATGGTGACTCGCTACTTGGCGCAGAGGATTCTGGGAAGGGTGAGAGAGCACCTTTAATAATTGTAGCATGGGCGGGGTCATGGCCAGTGACCATCATCCCTTGCGGGGTTTTGTGTTCGCCACAAGGGGAAATCTATGCCAAGGGGGTGGGGTTCGAGTGTTCACCCTCCTGGCTTCCCCTAGTTAGTTTAACAGCCTCTGCCAGGTTCTAGGGTTTGAGTTATGCGTGAATGCGTGTATATGTGTATATGAGTATATGACTTCCCATGCTGTGTTGTGGCTAATAAAGTTCTCCCAGCCATTTGCATTGGGTTGCAACTGAACTCTCTTGTCTGCCTCCACTGTGTTCCGGCGAATATAAAAGCACACTTTTATATTCCTTCATATCTCCTAGGGAGAAAAGCTAGACATTTTATATGAATCTTTGCTTAGTACAGCATATAGACATAGGGCCTCATCCTCAATCCAAAATGCAATGTAGTGCATTATCCATATTTAAAACACACACAGATTACACTATAGTTTTTTTTTTTAATATAGTCATGTAGCATGAGAAAATTGCTTGGTTTGAATTTAATTGAATGAATTGGTTTGATTCTTGATATTTTTTTTTTCTATACTGATGAACTTGATGGTATTCTAAACTCAAATAATTTGACACAAAACGTCACATGACTGGATGCTAAATTGAAATGATTAGATGCTTAACTGAGCCAATTTTTCTATTCAAGTACCTTATTTGAGTTTGTCTCTTGCTTAAGTTTATTTAAGGGGTTCTGCGTAAAATTTCAAGTGTAAGCATCAGTGCAGAGCATAATGTTATGTGGTTAAACTGCAAAGAAAAGAAAAAACCCATGCACATTCATCTTCAGCTTTCTCTGTTATGTTATCAGATAGCTAGATCATTTCAGAAAAGAAGGCACAATGATGACACACAACCTGATATTTAATATTTAATGCACAGCCTGGTGCATATATCATATACCATCGGATATGTGGATCAGATCGGAAGATTTTGTCAACAGCCTTCATAAATCTTCTGTAACAGAGACCTCATGTATATTTTATGTTCCTCTCTCCCGGTTTTTTAACAGCATTTTATACGCTGCTACAGTACATCCTCAACCCCCCTCCTTATCATCACTAACACCTGTGCATTGCTATTAATCTCGCTACATCTTAATTATTTGTCACATCAGCATCAAAGGGTGCTGGGTGCTTGTGGACTTGTTTTGTACGTATATGAACTACATTTCTCATGAGTCTCTGCATGTCACATGTATGTAATTGTCTGCACCTGTTTTGAGTTGACAACAATCTCTCATATTCTTCTGGACCATGGGGTAGGGCTCCTAAATGAAAGTCCTTAATAATGAAAAACAAAACAAAACCAACCAAGCAAAAAAAAATAAATAAATAAAATAAAAATCCACGCCTTCCTAAATCACCCCAAACCGTGTGACAGAATGTGTTCTTGTGTTAATGAGACCAACGTAGAACTTCTTGGACATAATTCTAAAAGAAATGTTTGGTGCAAAAACAAGACACCCAAAGAGCACCATATCCATGATGAAACATGGTGGTGGCGGCATCACACTACGTTCCTGCTTCTCTTCGGCTGGGACTGGGGCTCTGTTCAAGATAGACGGATTTATAGATAACCCCACATGTCAATCTGTTTTTGCTACAAAGCCTGCAGTCCTCTGTTAGACAGCTGAAAAAGAACAACATTCACATTCCTGCAAGAACACAACCCAAAGTGCAAATCCAAGTCAACAAAAGGAATAGCTTCAGAAGAAGAAGATCAAGGTTTTGAAATGGCCCCATCAGAGTCCAGATCTAAGTCGTATCGAAAACCTGTGGAACGGCTTAAATAGAGCTGTGCACGGGAGATCCCTGTGCTGCTTGAAAAAAAAAATAATAATAATCTGTTGCATTTCTGCAAAGGAAGAGTGGAATAAAATTGACAAATCATGGTATGCTAAATTAGTAGACTCTTAAGGGGCGTGCACACTTACGCAACCACGTTATTGGAATTTTTTATTCTACATTTTTTTCTGTTTGCTTTTAGTTTGAAAATTGCTGCATGCTGTTATTAAACTTAAGGCGGGAAAAAAAATCTGACACGATCGATCATGGCTTGATTTTCTACGTTACAAAAACCTGCAATTATAACAGGGGTGTTACACTTTTAGACTTTTTGCATCCACCATATGTGTTTGAATTTCCTGGTGTCTATTTATTAGTCCTAGTTCTCCTTGTTCCTGCTGAAATCCACACTGTTTCCTGACATTACATTCCGAGGTTTTGACCTGTGCTTGCCTGTTATGAACTTGGCTTTAGATTTAACCCTGGTCGCGATGTGTTCTCCTGATGCTCTGGAACTTTACTATGATTTACAGCTAAACCTCAATAGACAGCTAATGAATACATAATAACTCTGGTGTACTCCAGATTCAGAACACCAGCCTTTATTCAGATGTACTTAAAAATGCAGTACCATATCAAGCACATTTAGACGTCTAATTCAGATTGCCTATTTCCAGCAAGGTGTGTGTTATTCGGAGTGAATGTCTGCTGATGAGCAGGTCATTACACCCTTTAAAACGCAGCTGATTAGCAATTCGGATTGCAGTTCTGAACATTTGTAATGATGAAAATGATGTTTGTTACTAAGAGTGGGGTTGGAAATTTTTTATTGTGTGTTTTCTGTAAGCTTCTCTGTGTGTCTGTGTGTGTGTGTGTGTGTGTGTGTGTATAGACTGCTTATTGCCCAGGTAGTTAGTCACTACAATCAATACCACAGTGCACGTGACTCTATTACTCTCAGCATAAGACTCTATTCACTATGCAGTACACTCTTTTAGGCACATTTGAATATCCAACGATGAAAACCCACAATGCAATGCTGTCGGTTAGTGCCGAAATTATGTACTCCAGCACGTACAGAATACCTATAGCACACTTTTATATTCCTACAGAATACTGACTAACACCATTTTGGACACATGATTGGACACATGATTATTAATTAGACTGTATCATAACACTCCTGGAAGCCAAATTATTTATTTATTCATTGTTTTTTCTTACTGTGTTTATTGTGCAGTGCATGCATGGTGCTGCACATTGATCTGTATAAGGAACAGCGAACGGTGCTCATGTTTGTGATTGACTATTGCAACCAGAACCTTAGGACACAATTTAGAAAAAAAACAACAACAAATAAATAAATAAAGATTATTGTCTATGAAACACAGCTTTGGCTGATTACACGCACACACACACACACACACACACACACACACACGCACACAAAAAAAATCATGCCAAAACAATATGTAGTAAAAGATAACGTTAAGCATAGAGCACAAGATTTGCAGAGAAACAGGACGCTTTGGACAAGCTGAAACTGAACTGTTAAAGACTGAAAAAAATAAAATAAAATAAACCCCATCCCTAGTCTTTTTCCAATCTTCTAGTGTTTCAGTGACCCTATCCCCACTGTAGCATCTGATTCCTCTTCTTGGCTGACAGGAGATTAACCTGATGTGGTCTTTTGCTGTTGTTGCCCATCTGCCTCAAGGGTTGAACTGTTGTACAATCTGAGATGCTTTTCTGGTCACCGTGGTTTTAAAGTGTACCTATCTGAGTTACCGTTGCTTTACCGTCAGCTTCAACCAGTCTCCACATTCTCCTCTGACCTCTTTCATCAACATGGCATTTCTGCCTGCAGGACTGCTGCTCACCGGATGTTTTTTTTTTTTTCTTTCATTCTTTCTTTCTCTCTCACAATGCTGTGAAACTCTAGAGACTGCTGTATGTGAAAATCCTAGGGGATCGACGGTTTCTGAAAAACTCAATCCAACCACCGTGACATTTCCCCTGTCATTAAGAATCACTTGCTTGCTTCATTCTAAAAAAAAAGAAAAAAGAAAAAAGGGAGGAGGAATAAAAAAAGATTTTGAACGCCAATATAATCAGACATGTTCTTTGAAATGATCGATGCTGATTCATTATTTTTCAAATCAATGTATGTTAGTAATTAACACTATCCAGGTCTGTGCTTGTATTTTGTACTATTTCGCCTCGTGGGATCGGTATCAATCTAGAGACACTGGGTGCAGTATTTGCCTGACTGAAGTGGGAAAGGACTACGAGGAGGCCATTAGTCCTCTAACTCTGTTGTTTCAAAAGCTACTACATAGATAGTTCTACTGTAAATTGGGTGCATGTTGTCCAACATGTACACAGGTAAGAAGGAAAACAGGAATGATTAGTTCATGCAGTATTTATATCACAATGTGACTGGGTTGGAAAATCCAATTATCCCCTGCTGCAGAAAAAGAGCGCCCTTTCGCCCAGTGTTTCATGGACGCTTCACAAACGCCAATGTGGTCACGCTATCGTATGAAGGTTTTTTTTGCGGAAAACTACAATAATTATGTTGTGTTTTTCTAGATCATACTCCACTATGTAGGATTTAGCAGTTTCTATTTATGAGCAGAAATAGAAACCTAGTACTCATAAGTATAATTATATAATTGTGTATAATTACCTGTAACTATGAATCATTGTGTTTCCGTAAGCTTAGAATGAGCGCTTCGATGGTACATAGAGGGCAGGTCCGCTTTTACAGAAACCCAGGACGGACAAACTTATACAGAACGACTTAAACATTTAATTTTTTTTTTTTTTTACAAATAGCAGTGTGAATCTGGAAGGAAGCACTAGAAGGACGGCAAAGAAATAGAAATGAAGACAAAGAAGAAGGAATAAGAGGAATCAGTGTTGGCTGGTGCTGGCTAACGAATTTGAGAACCCAAATTTCGAAAAATGGAGGACTATGGCATAGTAAACATATGAACTTAGAAGTTCCCTACGGGGAACCATACATTGTAGTACATGTTTGGACAAGGAGAAATAATGGAGCGGGATTCAGTTAATTGAATCCTTTGTAATGGACCTTTAATGGACCAGGCTGCAGGATCGCTAAAATATTAAATACTAAAATAAAACAAAGAATAAAACACAATGTCGGTGATGTCAGCCAGACAATAAATTTAAAATCTAAGTCATTCCATGATTGATAGAAATATGGATTAAAACGCTAATTAAATTGAAGTTCTTTTATACAAAAGCCACTAATACTGCTGAGTACAGTCGAGTGACAACACTTCAGAAATGTTTTCAGCTAGAATTCATTTGGTGTAAAATGAACACTGTGAGGTTTTTTTTCAAAACAACATCATGCTCGTCTTTTTCCCCCTACAGTGAAACACAGAACTCACTTTTGTTTTGACTCATCTTCGCTGTTTAATTCCATGAATTCTGGTGTGGTTTTGCCACACTGACTCTAGGGGTCACGCTCCCGTTTAAGTGCAAGAATAAAAACTTCACCCAGTAATTGCATCCCCACACAAAATGCCACGATGTGATTGTAGATATGCGCTTGCAGGTGTATAAATCAACTCTAAGTGTGTTTTATGTGTTGTTTTGTGTGGATTCGAGTCCCCGAGACACTGGCCTTTAAGATTCTGCCAGACTTCCGCAGAAACTCAGCATGCATGTGCACACTTACAAAATAGTATTCTGCTTCTGGTGGTTAGGAGAGCTTCATAAAAACCACAACTCTACAGTATATGTAACTAGGTCTCAAACTCATTAAAAAAAACTGATTTTGTGCAACAAAAAACAAAAACAAGTATCACAGTGCTCTGGACTGATCCCATGGCGTTGGCAGGCGGCACAGTGCAACATTTCGCATCTCAACACGAGAATGCGAGAACATGAGATCTCCAAAATGTTCACCAGAATAAAGATGAGCCAATCTCACTAGGTTACACAAGGTCAAGGCTAACACGCCTTTAGCACCGAGCGCCACCAATCAGACTATTTCTAATAGCATCCGCCTACATCTGAGACCTACACAGGGCTGTGTTCAGGGAGCAAGAGTGAGCATTTAGAGCTGTAATAGCAGCAAGCTCACGCGAGGCCTGTCAGGATTATTAAAGCCACCAATGCGTCTGTGTGTAATGCACATTCAAATGCCGAGGGCTTTGTTCCTTTTAGCTTAAGTGTGACCTGAATACGTCCTTAAACAAAATTCATTAGGCTGTTTCTTCCTTGGCATATGGGGTTGAAATTAAAGCATCATCCTCCTGAGGATGGCAGCTTGCAGAAAAGAAGAAGAAGAAGAAGAAGAAGAAGAAGAAGAAGAAGAAGAAGAAGAAGAAAGGACTCCAGATGATTAGAGGATTAGAATCAGTTTCTTTCATACTGCTCATCTGGAAGAAGCACAAGGGTGTTTATATTTAAAGAAGGGATACTTCGTTGCATACGAAGATGTGGATATACAATATGGGCGAGCGGTTCATGGAGGTGTTCTCTCAAGCATTAGTTAACGAAGGCTCAATGCAATCAGGATTCCCATGAAGCCATTCTGCCTTGTACACAGGAGTCACACTGTATAATCACTGCTGTTCTGAGGTTCAAAGAGGGGACTGAGTGCATCAGCGCTATTGCAGTATATCTGTACTTCATTAAGAAGATTTATTTTCAGTTAAACTGACAATTGACTGCCCTACGTCTGACTGCATAAATAAGTGAGGTAAATCTTCTGTTAGAATCATTGCAGCAGATCCTCATGGTCATCTTGCCCCATCATTGGCACAGGGAAAGTACATAAAGATCATGTTTTACTGGCTTTGTCAATGCACTGTTTATACGCTTTTGAAATAATGTGATGGCGCAGTAGTTAGCACTGTCACCTCACAGCAAGAAGGTTTTGGGTTCGAACCTGGAGGCCGCCTTTCCACCATGGGGTTTCTTCCACCTACAGTCCAGAGACATGCATATAAGGCTACCCTAAATTGCCCATAGGTGTGAATTTGAATGGTTGCTTGTCTCTGTGTTAGGCCTACGATAAATTAACAACCCGCCCAGGGTGTACCCACTTCTTGCCCAAAGTCAGCTGGGATTGGCTCCAACTTCCCCACAACCCTTAAAAGATAAGCGTTAGATGGATGAAGTAAGGTGAGTAATTGTTTGTCATCTTTTAACTCTAGTTACTCTGCTGAACTATTTACAACATTCCTTGTGCCGTGGAGCCAGAAATTCGGTCCTAAATGTGACTGAAATGCTAGAATAGCACCTGCTGCAAGATACTGAATTTGTTTTCAATTTGGTTTAATTCGATTCAACAATAGACACAGGGCCTCATTTATCAAGCTATACACAGAAAGATTTATGAAATGTAGAATTGTGGCATTTGTGTAAACCCTGTACATTTGCACTAATGTTTGTATCCACAACTTAATAGACTTTAAATCATATAATTTGCATGGATTACTGCAATTATATATGGAATGTACTGTCACATTGAAATAGTCTATTTGATCACGTATACAGCATTTAGTAAATCCTGAGTGACTTACAGAAGTGTTTTGGAGTCTCCATAAAAAATACATTCGCAGTCTAGTTCATTGGGTCAGGGACTAAGAGTGCCATTGGGAAAAAATTTATGAAACCCAGTTGTTTTATATTTCTGGCACTAATTAAACAATATACAAAAATGAAAGAAAACGCACCAACGCAAACCAATAAATTAAGACAAAAAAACAACAACTAATTATCCAATTGTGACAGATGAAACGCTGCTGTTTAAATGGGGGATGGACTGGTCTGGCTGGCGTAGCCATGTGAACTAATGCCTCGGTGCATAGAAGCTTTAGTGCTCACTTATTATTATTATTATTATTAATATTAGATTCATTTCATGCTCCCAGCTGTCTGTGCACTTGAACTTTAATGGACTTTTGTGGGCATCATTAAATGCAAATGAGCTGCATCAGGAGCACACTCTGCATATTATGGAGTGATCAATACACATCTGCCAGCATGAAGAAAATCAGCAGTTCTGAAACTTTCGCAAATCCGGTGGGAAATTTGAAGTTCAGTTCGGTTTACGCGAACATTACTATTACTACAATTATGATTATACAAACACATGTTTGCTAAAAGATTGATAAATGAGGCCTGCGGTCACATTTATGGAAATCTGAATGTAGACTTAGATCCCTAATAAGCAAACACTCGATCATTGTATAACCCTGAGTTAACGTTATAATTTTTACAGCATTACTGCCTTTATGTTTTTTGTTTTCCCCATTAAAGCAGACCTAAAGGCTTGAGCTAAGTCTCAAAGCACACTGTGCCACTGTGGACCATTTCCTTCCGTCCTCAAGTTCCTGTGTAATGTCGTGGGGAAATTGATAGAGTTTAAATTTAGACCGTTTTAAATTTTTTAGCTTTAGTAGCTCACTCCACGGTAATGAAATATAGCTTTTTCAGAACAACAAAAAAAAAAATCTGAAAATGGCTCATTCAGAAATTCAGGAAATTTGTCTGCCTGTCTACAAAAAAAGATATATCCTAAATTATATAGAACTTTTTACAAACTGGTACATGTCGGGATCAGACTTCACAATAATCAAAATCTCAGACTAGGCAGTCGTAGTGCCATAAATTCTTGCCACGTGTTGGCTGGGAGACTGCTATCATAATTCATGTCCTTGTGTGTTGTCAGGGAGGAGGGTCAAGAAGTTGTCAATCAAGGCTACAGAAGGAATGCCGGGGATCACGTCGTAGGAGTTGTCAAACTAGTTGAGAAAATACAAAAAATTCACAGACTCCACATAGCCCTTCATTGATTATGTTACAATACAAGGCCTGCTGGTCATTCCCCAATGCTGAAAGGTTGTCAGCCGTGACAAAACTGGGCTGAATTTGTATAGTCTGATCCCAGCATTAGATGCATTTCTTATATATATCTAGAAATATTCTATTATATAAATAGTTATATAATAGAATATATATAACTAAATATTTGTTGCTATAATATATATAACTAAATATTTATTTTTCATTAATTTTAGGTGTTACACTACTGTTTGTTTGGTATAAACTTTTTTTTTTTCATCAATACTTTGTTTAATCTTGTCCTGGTTTGGGTGGAATGTAGCACCTAGTGAGGTTTACTTAGTTCAACAATGACACACACACACACAAAAAAATCTTTCCATATTTACAAACCATAAATAACTGTCCCATGGCTGATATCAGCATACAGCATAAGCAAGTGGATCAGACAAGATTAATTTTAATAACTAACCGAGATTGATTCATGGCAGCAAGTTAACATACAGCACAACCAGCAAACCGAAAACTGTTGATGAACTGCTCAGCTTCCGGAGTCAACTAATGAATATTAATGAACACAGGGGGTTTGCATTATGGATATTCATGCATAATGGCGGAAAACAACAATTGTGATCCAGAGAGGCTATAAAGGCTCTTTAAACACTGTAAAAAAAAAAATTACTTAGCAAGTGAGAACATCTTGAATATAGGACATTTATTTAATATTTTTCATTGGGACATTACACTGAACCAGTATATTTTTATTTATTTATTTATTTTTTTAAATATAGATTTCAAGTTTTGGAATAGTTATGTTATTTAATCATGTCATGCATTATGGCAATATTATTCTACTTATTCCTGAAATGTTTAAATATCATGATAATATAACTGAATTTTATATCGAATATAATGGTAACGCATGTTTAAAATTAGCTTGTGGAGAATCAGAATAGATATCTGCAACTTATATTTGGCAAGGCATTGCAAGAAAGCACAAAAATAAATTAGGCATTATCCCAGCAAACACTTTGGAAACAAATTGGTTCATTGGATAATTAAAGGTTCTCTGTGGAACTCTTTTGGATAAGGAAATACTTTAAGGGTTCCGAGAGGTGGACAACAAAAGAACCAAAGAACCCAGTGTAGTTGATTTCATGGGCACATGGAGCAATCAATGTAACATTGATGATAAAATGTCAGCTACAAGCTGAAATCATTAGGAATGACTGTAGAATCTGTGTGGCAGCAACGCAATGCATACAATCTTGCAGATACAGGCAAAGAGCACAAGCTGTTGTTCATATTAAACGTCAGAATGAGAAAAATGTGATCTCAGTGTTTTTGGTTGTTGGTTGGGTTGAGATTA
>JAOVYU010000042.1:30388186-30399243 GCA_025674565.1 Synodontis membranacea
CTTGGTTGGAATGAAAACCTGCACCCACACCGGCCCTCTCTGGATGCAGTTTGACACCCCTGGTATAGTGTATCAGGACAATATCAGCAAAACATAGTGGATCGGATATTGGAGAAATCATACTGGATATCGGATGATGTAACAAATGGCAAAAGTTATATAAATGGATTTGGTATATATACAGTATATAAAATAATATTGTAAGTTTAGCAGTGTTAGATGACTTTGCTCATTGCACTGTATAGTGCTTTTAGAACAAGAAATATTGAGGCCAGAGATAACTTCGTAAGAACAAAAGCTCAGCCTTTGCTTTATTTTAAAGGGCTCACACAGTAACCTCAAGGAGCCCCGAGTACAGAAAGCAGACAGTATTTATACTCTACTCATGCACTCCTTGAACTTTGACATTAAGCAAGACGGAACTGGTTCAAATCGGTTCTACATGCATAGAAGCCATAACAGCTCTATTCTGCATTGTGTTAATCGTTCTAAGATAGGAACCGGAGATACCTCTGCACGTATACAAGGTTGCACTTAGTATGACAAACGACAAAGCTTACACTAAGTTGCTATATAATTACCTTAAAAGTTTTCCATCAAGAAGTTTTTAAATAAAATAGTATCGTATTGGTCCAGTACCCAATATGTCCACCTCTAGATATGGTATATGACTTCTTTTAACAACCACGGTAGGCAGAAAATGATCCTAGAACACACGACTAGTCAAACGTTGAGAATGGTGGACTACAGCAGTAGAAGGTTGAATCAGATTCCACTCCTGTCAGCCAAGAACATGAATCTGAGGCTACAGAGGGCAGAGGTACTGTACATGAAAATTCGGAGTCAATAGCATGAATGTATGGACGCATCCTGTCTTGTGTCAGTGTAATGGTGTGGGGAATTAACACCAATCAAGCATCGTGTGAATATCACAGCATATTGTTCAGCAGTATTGTCGCTGACCCTACGTAACCTACCACTCCCCAGTGGGCACGATATCTTTAAAGGAGAGCACGTGTTAACCAAAATGTCAGCACAATTTAATATCTGAACTCAAAATACAATGCAATTGAGAGCACGAACAAAACAGAATTGTCGCCTCTGTTTAGTATCTTGCAGCCATGACAAAAGCATGTGCAGCTTTTATTGCACCGTGCACACGAAATGTAAAGATAAATAAATAAAGAAAGAAAGAAATTTGCTCAGCTACCGCTGCAAGGGTCCATCAAGAGACAAGTGCCCATGAGGAGCCTCTGAGAGAGTGCGAAAGAGGATCGTTTCCACTGTCAAAATGTGAACTGCATATACGCCCAGATTTGCACAGACCTCTCTGGAGAGCAAGAGTACAGCAGCTGTGAGGCTTATAGCAATATAGCAGTGCTAACAATCCTCTCAATTCTGTTATGTTGCCTACACTTGGAAGGATGATGGAAACATTTGTGAAATCTGTAGTAGATTTGTTTTATTGGGTGTTTTTTTTTTTTTTTTACTCACGGATCGGGGTATTTAATTATGTACAAGCGATCGCCGACGGGTGGGTGAGAAATCGCGGACCGGGGTAGGTGTATGTGCGAGCGATCACGGACTTTCCACGGCACACCTCATGACTTCTCACGGCACACTAGTGTGCCGCGGCACACAGGTTGGGAAACACTGGTATAGCTTATGGATGCATTGATAGTTATATATGTATAAATATATTAATGGTGGACAAATCACTAGCCTGAATGCCTGGAACAAGCATAATGAAGCATCTTGCATAAGTATCCCCCCAAGGAACCTTTCCACATTTTGTATTGTTACACCCTGGATAAGAGTCATTTGGGAGACAGAGATGTCATTAAATAATGCTGAAATTCCAGTCTCTGGTAGAAAGTTCTTAAAATACCGAGTTCCCTGATGTTATGAATGGAGCACAATTTGAGTGTAAGATCTTCTGTGAAGTTCCTCAGCAGATAAGATGTGGACTGGGAAACAAACACTGAAGCTTTAGCTTGTCCAGTAGGCTATTAAATAAATATATGACTTCTCCACCCCTAGCTTGAAGGTTTCTGGGTGGTTACTGAGCTTACTGGCTGTGTGGAGTTTTCTCCATGTGGGTCTCCTGAAGGTCCTCCAGTTTCCTCCTAGCATCCAGTAACGTGCCATGGCGGATTGGCTATGCTGCATTGCTGATACAGTAAATAGGAATGTATGTAACTCTATATGCACATGGTGTGCAACAGATTCAGGTCCCATTTAGGGTGTTGTTTCAGCTCCAGGATAGGCTCTGGATCCAGGACAAAGCCTTTCCTGAACATGAATGAGTGGAGTTCCGTCTGTCCTCTGGCATTATTCTGCTTGTGAGACAGTTCGGAAAGCCGAAAGTATTTCAAAAAGCTTCATGTCTGTTCAAGCTACGTGACTCTTCTCTAGAAAACTGTTTATGCACTGCGACCTTTCATGCACCCTAATGAAACCAGCATGAGTGAAATAGTGCAATTTCAGTCCTGCCTTCCTGCAGTTTACGACGGATTGGGGTATTATCTCACTCAGCTTGTATTCTGACACAAATAATGCACGATAAAATTAGCGACTGCAAGCATTGCAGCTGCCGTAGTGCTAAACTGATTACTCAGAGATTTAATGCATTGGTTAACCGTATGTCATCGATTAATCATTAGCAAGATCAATATGCGAGCATATCATAAGGAAATATGGAGAGGCATAAAATGGTGCTGTAAATAATGTGCATTAGGGTTTGTTGTTCAGAATGGAAGTAACTAATCAGCGAGCATGAGCTTTAAATAATGATAGTTTGCACATTCTTGAACAATCCAGATATTTCATCCATTCTGTCGCTCCAGTGAAGGGAATTTGCAATGCTAAAGCATACACATAAATCCTATACAACTGTCTGCTGCTAACTACGTGGCAGCAGTTTGGAGCGGAAGCACATACGGCTGCAATAGTAAGATATCCACAAACTTTTGGCCATATAGTTCTTGTTATGGAAATAATGGCATTAGAATTACTGCGTTTAAAAACCTTGCAGCTGGAAGTACTCAACACTTCAACACTTTCTGTACAAATGAGAATTCAAAAGGGCTGTGTAATTTAAAATGATGTGCGTTTTAAACTCTAGGTTGAAATCTGAAGGTTATGCTCTTAAGACGTACAATTCGGAGAAGGTTTTCAGCGTTTGTACTGTCCTCAGGCTGCTCAACTCATGTGTGAGTCTGGACAGGAAAAAAATGTAATACAGCAGAACACAAACAATGTGAAGCTCTTATGTCAGCGAAGGATGAAATACAAATCTGTGGGTCAGAAAGTCATCATTTTTCAGCCGCAAGTGCTTCCAAGAGTGCCCTCTAATAAAAGAACGCAAGTCATGTTTCCATTTATGCAGTATATCAGCTCCATTTTTCTAATCTGAAGGGCCTCTATTCCGCCTCTTGAACGCACCAACAAGAGATCTGAAATTCAGACTTGCTCCGTGATTGAATAGAGTGCTGATGACATGATTACAGTCAGCCCCCACCCGTGGCATTTCTGAGATCGCCGACTCCATTAAAACTCTCGCGCTTTGTCTTCTTCGGGAATTTATCATGGGGAGGTCTAATTGGAGCCATTTCCATGTGTAATGTGGCCGTCCCGCGAGAGTTAATTAGGATCCGTGCTTCCCTCCAGCCGCCGTTTAATGGTTTGGTCAGAAGCCAGTGCAGTTTGCGCTCCGGTTCCCCGAAGCACTCTAGTGCTGTCACTAAGCCTCTTTTAAACCTGGAAAGCGCAGAAAGCAAGGAGCCGTGCAGAAGTGATAGTAGACACAGGAGGATGTCACTTCCTCTCTGTATTATTAGATTTTCTAGACTTGGGCTTCAGTGTTCTCATTCTGCCTAATGTGGATTAAATATAATTGCACACAGGGCAGCTGAAAAATGTCCTGCATTTAAACATAATCCTACAGTTCATCAAATAGCTTGTAGTAGACCTTTCCAAATCTTCTCTCCGGATTTTTACCCCGTATTCCCTTGAGCACTCTTGTTTCTCGGATTTTGGTAACATGGGCTTTTCCATATAGCCGTCTTTCTGCCTCGCTGTGCTCTCTGTATTCTCTACAGAACCTCCACTTGTTCTGTGTCACGGCTCCTTAGAGATGACATTGGTAATGTTGCTGCAGTCTCAGGTTTCTCAGCAAAATCATCACTCAAGCGCCGAACCATTGACACAGCCCCTGGTTTGCTGCTGATACCCAGCATCAGTGTGTCAGTGTTTCCCCACTCTGCACATTTCAATGTGACTGACTGTGACTATGCAGCAGTGTGAAATGCCAGTAAGTGCTACGCAGGATATGTGGAGCCCTTTTCAGGTCATAACTGAGCTACAACCAATGCTGCATGACATTTTCCTGCTTAATAAAAGCACAGTCATGACCTCCAGCAAGTCCCCCCGTGCATATAACTCTAATCTTGCCTGATCTGTAGAGCTGGGAACCGGAACAGCAGGATGAATCCGTTCACACTTCACTGGTTAAGGCCAAATGTAATCGTCCCACATCAAATGTCAAACCTAATGTAGTTCAGGGCTGTTGCGTAATTCGTGTAAAAATCTACAAAAGACGTGGTGGTTAAGAGTAAACAGGTTTCAAATCAGGCTACAGTGGGCACAGTATCATTTAAACTGGACAAAAGTATTGCCTGGTCTTCAGCCATTTAGTTTTGGTGAGCCTGTTCTTGGCTCCCAGGATTGGAACCTGATGTGGTCTTGTGCTTCGCCTTGTAGCCCTGCACTCATCTACTGCTCATCAGGGTTTTAACAAGTTGTTATTTAAGTTACCATAACCTTTCTCTCAACTCGAACCATCTTGCCATTCTCCTCTGACACCATCCTGTATAACCTTGTATAAGTTTTTTTATACATGAAAATCCCAGGAGATCAGTTTCCGAACCTGTCCGGCACTAACAACCATGCCACGGTCGAAGTTCCTGAAATCACATTACTTCCCCCTTTCTGATAATAGTGAACATTAAGTAAAGCTTTTGACATGTTAGCTCAGGACATTTTGCATAGCACTGCCGCCACATGATTGGCTGATTGGATAATTGCATGAATGTGCAAGTTTTCCTGTTAAATCAGCCAGTGAGTATACAAGGTGTGGCAATTTAATAACAAGACTGATGCTGTAATTACATTTTAACGCTAAAACTTACATTTCAATCGCTTTTCTGTTCAGTATATTCCCATTCTGCAACTACACACTGCCGCATTCTGGTCTTCCACTGACTAAAGCAGTGCAGTACTGCTTCTTCTGGTAGCGGTCTCAGAAGCGCCATTGTTTTTTTTGTTTTTTTTTCCTTCAATTCTGGAAGAGAATCAATTGTTCCCCTGAGTGCAGACATTATTATTGGGAAAAGAACAAAGGTCACATGATCAAGGCATCTACTGTAGATCAGGCGAATAGGGAGGAAGTACTGTGATGTGTTTCTGGGCCAAAAACTGCTTCACTGAGAGCACTGTGTGTGCTGGCATGTTGTCCTGATAAAGGAGGAAACTATTTTCCCAAAGCTGTGGCTACTTTCTTATGGCCCCTTCTTACAAAGTTTTGAGAATCTTTTTTTGCAATAGAGTCGGTTCCTTATTCGCGGTCTTCTGATTACTAATCAAACACTGCCATTCCCATTCACACCAATGCCAATAACCTAGACGTTCACAATCAGGGCAGAGTTTCACTCCTGTTTTCTGCTATTGTTAAATCTGAGGCCTTTTGTTCTCACTGAAATACTGCTTTTGATTTTTTTTTTCTGTATATTTTGATGAATGTGCCCTAGCTTGACGTACCCTGTTTTCACTTAGGCCTGATTTTCACTTTGAGGTTGCTCCACCCTGATTGTCTGCTTGATCTCTTCTTAGATCACAGTTCATATAACTATCCTCCATCCAAACCCCTGACACTGACTTTATATCCTGCAAAAAAAGGGGGTTTCTCTATTGAAAATAAAGCTTTTTATTGAACCCAGTGCCTTCAAGAATTTTATATATTTTGCAGGTTGTGTACTCATTTGGCTTTTCTGACTTCTGTTGCTGACATATAAAATTTGCAGAAAATTCACCAGCCTATTTTTTTGTTTTTTTCTTTAAGTCAATAAGAGCAAAAAAAAAAAAAAAGCTTAATAACGACTATCACAAATTGCAGACTCTGGAAACTCCTTCCAGAAATGTTATTAAATGTCCCTTATAGAAAGCTTCAGCGCAACAGGGATTATATTGCTTTCTTTTGAAATTTGTCTTCGATTATGTGGAGTGCCTTCTAAAAAGGTCCCTGTGAATTATTATAGGAACACTACTGTATTACAACCCAGTGCATGAATATTAGCATTGCAGCCGGAAATACTGTCAGAGCTGCTGTTATAGAAAATGGTATAGATAGACTCTATAAGTTGTTCTGACCGATCAGATTTGAGAAGTCGACAATGCTATGGTATAAACCAGAGGTCCCCAACCCCCGGTCCACGGACTGGTACCGGTTTGTGGATCATTTGGTACCGGGCCGCAAAGAAAAAATTCCGTGGTTAAAGTTATGGTTTTTTTTCTTTCGTTAGTCTTCCAGATCTTATTTTGAAAGACGACTGTTTCCGCCCTCGCCTCACTACCGCACTTGACTCTGGCACGGCATTTAATGCATCAGTGACACTAACCCTTGGAAAAAAAAATGAGCCAAAAACAAAATTCACTGGAGAGCTTTTTTGGGTTCATCGCAACAGGTGATACACAAGCTCCACACCCGCTATGCGAACCCTTGCGCCTCTACCTGGTCCATGGAAACATTTTCATTTATGAAACCGGTCCATGGTACAAGAAATTTTGGGGACCGCTGGTATAATAAAAGTGTCTTCACTTGCTACGCTGTTTGAACTCAGATACATTGTACAGCAGGGTTAACCCTAACCCTAACCCTAACCCTACTTGGCACCGTAATGTTTGGGGCAGTGTGATATCCAGCGTCTCGGATGTTGACACGTTTTGACTTTAGTAAATGTGATAAACTTTGCTACTGTATGGCAATCATCATGAGAAACACATGTTAATTCTACCATCCAAAGGAACCAGCTTTTTTTTTTTTCTACTTTTGTAATATTTATACAGATTGTGTGTGTGTATGTGTGTGTGTATTTGACCATTTACATTTTTTGGTTTGGTCTCATGAAAAAAATAGTTTTTTGTTGTTGTTGTTTTTTTCCCGGTAATCCCGGCAAACAAAAGACCGTGAAAAAAAACTCATAATACAAGTGTGTGTGTGTGTGTGTGTGTTTCGGCAGTCATCTCCCTACCCCTAAAATAATAAAGCGAACAGAACTGAGCACATGCATATACATTTTAATTACTTAAGCCATTAAGAAGTTCATGAGCGGAAATCAATCCTGGTAGCAGGTTCAAAGCTAATGACGGTGTGTCAAAGGAATAAATCACACACATCATCAGTCTGAGTAATTATACAAGTAAGAAAACAACGGAGTTGAATGGATGTTTGACTGTATTAGTAAATTACATGGTACTAGAGCAGGGCAGAGTATTGCAATGTTGTGATATTTGCAAATTAAACGAGTTCACGAAGGTCTTGCATTCTGTGCTAGAAAATTATACCCACAGTGGCTTTTTTTTTTGTTGTTGTTGCTACGTTTGATATCACCTTTCAATTACACCACTGCTTAATTAGAGGGCCAACTCAACAATAAAGAAGCGGTACAGAGTAAAATCAGTGCCGGATTTTATTACGGCGTGGCATAGGGTTTTGGCCTGGTAAATTTATTTAATTATATACCGAAACTCGCCGTAAAAGCACGTGTTTCAGGCAGTTCATCAGTCAAGCATGGAGCCCGGAAAGATTCAGATGCTTCATTGCATTCTATTCTTATTCAATAGTGGAAAAAACCCAATGGAAGCATGAGGTGGAATTTTCAAAGTTTATGGCAACGCTGCAATCAGCGTTTCCGCAGTCAAGAACTGGTGCAGTAAGACAAGGAGCTGTAAAAGCTGTTGGATGAAAATGCAACACAATTTAAGGCAATCAAAGGCATCAAAAGGCAATGAGAAAGATTCTGAAAGTTGGCCATTCAGAAATATCATTCAGTCGCTTAACACCTACACCTTTATTACAATCCGCTCGTTCCTGGCTAAACTGTCAAACGCCGACCGTTGCAGTGATCAACTGATCAAATTAAGTGTAAAATATCAGTGAACTAAAAGAAACATTCACAAAAGAAAAACCATCCTCCTTCATGACATAGCCCCATCAGATTTCCACTTGTTCAGATTACTGAAGCTTACACACAAAATAAAATGAACGTCAGAAAGTCATACAGTCTAATGGCGATTACGTTGAAGACTTCCTCTAAGCATTATTTTAGAAAATCACAAATCAAATCTGTTCAGAAGGCAACGAACTTATGCACCACCCTAAGAACTGCAAACTACTGTATGTTGAATTATCCAGAGGAGGTTGGTGCAAGCACATGCTGAACGTAACTGACCCATGCGCGAATCTGATAGCCCTTGGCAGCTCTTAAATGTCGCGCTTCCTATTTTACAGCAAGCCGCGAGATGACTCAGTATTCTAAGAGGCCGCTTTTGTTTTTTTTTGTTTTTTTTTTCTTCTTAAAAGTACTTTAAAACCTTTCATTCATTGTCATGGCTGATTTTGGCTCTCGCAAAATTAATCTGCTCGTTGTTCTCTCAACGCATTTAGTACTCAGCGAACGAGCCAACCTCTTTAGCTTTCTAACAAATCCGGATTTTCGTTGCATATGAGAAGTGGAGAACATATACAAAGCTAAAGCTCTCAGGTGTCTATGAAGGACATCAGTGCACCTTTCATTAAAACCTGTATCACTCTGCCAAAATCCAACAAAGCTCTCTTTGGGTTATTTCCCTATGGTTTAATTAGCACTGATCAAATTCGTATAATTACGTGTTTTTGCCAACACACAGGCCGGTAATTATGGATCAGGGACTCGAGGATCCTTTGAAAGTGGAATCTTCCCTCATTAGAGGAGCTTCACTTTTCCGGCCTTTTTTTTTTTTGCCGCAGCAGTTCAGTAGATACTCTTACAGAGCGGGGGGATTTTAATGGTCTTGTAATAAAGTTAGTGCTGCTAAGCCTTAGTTCTGTCCTAAAGCCATACACACACACACACACACACACACACACACACAATGCATCCTTAATGCTAAGTGCCTGGACTGGCCAGATAGGCATTATAGAAAAATGTCAGAAAGACCAATCAGATTTCTGCTGCTTTACATTTACATTACATTTACGGCGTTTAGCAGACTTCATTACTCATCTTAAGGAAGTGCTTTCTCCTGGTCAAGAACCCTATCCCAGGAATGCTGCACATGTTGCGGGAATACTACTAATACTAAAACTAACAATACTGTCTCATGCTGCCGACATACTACTGTAACGAACAATGAACTTGTAATCAGCTACCAAACCTTCATCTCTGACATAATTTCCTTTTATGATTTTGAGCAGGACTTTCAGAAGCAACAGAAAACTGAGAATCGAGCACCGGACTGCGCGGAGTGAGCGCCCTTATCTCTGGTGTACTGCGTTTCAAAGACATTTTTTCTGTGCTCTCGTGATCGCTGTTTTTGCTTGTTTTCCTTGATTCTTCACGTTTGTAGTGTCTGTTTGGCTCGGTTAAACCTTGTATCTGCACTCTCGTATAAAAGACAGTGATCTCACTCCATAGAGCGCGCCATGAATGGGACAGTAGTCCCAGCACCATGCTTTTCCACTTTCACAAATAGAACAATGCAGTCAATCCACATACCAGTATGTTTTCCGGAGGTAAGAGGAAACCAGAGAATCTGTAGGAAACCCGTATGGACATGGGGAGAACATAAGAAACCACACAAACCAGTGACCCTGGAGCTGTGATGGTTTCAGAAGAAAAAAAAAAAAAAAAAAAAAATCCATCTTCTGCCACACATATTCTATCTAACTCTGCTCAACTGTGTTCAGTTTTTTCCTGCTGTGTCACACACGCAAAAGCAAAGGGGACTGTGTTTAGAAATGCTGCAGGAAATACAAGTTTTTGTTTTTTTTTTGTGCATGAGATACAGTAATACTATGAGTACTACAACTAAGAATTATAAAATGTGTACTAGGTAATAATTTATAATAAAATACATTGTAGATTGTAGCACTTTCCTAGTTTATTGTAGTTGCTGAATAATATGCTTTAAGATTAACAACTGAATAACGAGCCAAGTGTTTAAGAGGTTAATTGCTTGTTTTTGAAAAGCCACTCTGTTATTTGGCATGACGACAACTATGAAGTCCCACAGTAGCCCAGTCTGTGCGTCCTGATTCATCTTTGCACCCACACAGAGTGATGAACTTTCGCAACTCACACGCGCTGTCCCAATTTAGCGAATGACTGTTTGATGAGAATCTCTTGTGTAATTCTCGAAAACCCAAAAGTTTGTGGCCGAAAAGTTCTTGGGTTTTGTTTTGAAGCAACCGAACGAGCCCAACTTTTTTGCACCGAGAGTGTTCTGTTACGTATATATATTTTATCAATGTCAGTTTTACTTACTAGTGTGTGCCTACATGCAATCTGAATTACTTAAACAACATTTGCACAACTGACTTCTCATTTAACAGTGAATTTCCACCGAAAGATTTCCACCAATCACTTCTCCATCCGAGCACCCCAGGAATGCAGCGAAATAGCCAATCGCATGTGGTTTCTGGGCAAAAATAATAGATATTTGGCCTATCAGCATCGCCAATTTAAGTGGTTTTGGGGCGCTGGAAAAAAGCGCCCCTGCCATAGAAAATGTGGGAAAGTTTTGTACTGCTCTCAGGTCAGTCAGAGAGAGATGATGGCAATGACGACAGTTGAGGGGCAACTTCCACCAAATTCAGTGAAATCTTTATTGAATTACCCTTTTTTCGAGAAGGACGATGGTGGAAAAAAATCCACATTAGAAATCCTCTCTCTCTCTCACACACACACACACACACACACACACACACACACACACTGTTGATTTGTATAGATTCAGCTGAA
>JAOVYU010000042.1:30425617-30436300 GCA_025674565.1 Synodontis membranacea
TATTATATTATATTATATATGCCCTATAATGTAAATATCCAACAGTGAAACATTATCAATTGCATTAGTTATCAAGCATTTAACAACTAAATACAAAGGAAACACACACACACATACACACACACACTATTAATCCCTCTACTCAGAAATCAAATGCCGCAGTTAGCCTTTTAACCTGGTTAAGTGGGCGCGAGGCTGGAAGAGCCAGCTCTCAGTCACTCAGGGCACGAGGGAGCAAAGCCGGGGGAAGAAAGACGAGGTTTATCTTTCCCTTTATGAATAATAAAGATGAAGGACCGTCTACATCTAAGCGAGGGTTATTAGCGACTTCCTCAGCCCTGCTTATTTCCTACCCCGCTTATTTCCTACCCCGCTTATTTCCTACCCTGCTTATTTCGCAGCACAATAACAAGTGGTTGAGAGGAAGCGTGGCTGTGCATATTTACAGGTGTGATCAGGAAGCATGATGCTGCATATTTATAATAGTTATCAAGCTGCACGATGGTGCATATATTACCTATTATTATTTTTTATATCGTGGGACACAATGTACGATTTATATTTAGTTTTATGAAGCGTTCATTTGATTATCTTGTTTTTAACCCAGTATTCAGTTCGTGTGTGTATGTGTGTGTGTGTGAGAGAGAGAGAGAGAGAGAGAGAGAGAGAGAGAGAGAGAGAGAGAGTAAACAATGTAGATACACAAGAGCAGAGAACATTTTTGTTGCTGTTTTTTGTTTAATAAATGATATTTTCTATTTTCTGATGCATTTGTGCAGATTCTTGTGTGGCACACAAGGACAGAAAAACCCGTCCTGGTGAACGAAGGTAAAAAAGGCTTCACAGATCCAAATGTGGAAATCTGACATCCTCTTCAACACTGGTAAATGAGCAACAAAACACACAAGCCCTAAATGTCAGTATGAACAAGAAGGCGTTCCGGTCCAGCACAATCCCTCTCCTTGTATAAGGATATTAAATGTCTTAGAATGTTCTTCCTTGTTTAAAGTCGGTCTAAATTTATACATAGTGTGTTTTATGTTTAAATCCTTTTGGGGGAATCAGCGTGAGTCAAAACGACGGAGGTCTAGTACTGAGCTAGTATCGGACACATTAGAGAAAATCATGTTGCAGAATGCAAATATAGATCGTATAACACTAGTTAGAAGATGGAGTATTCCTGTGTGTGTGTGGAGTTCTTAATCAATCATACAATCATTTTCTGTTGTTGAATGACAAAAGACGTTGAAGCAATTTTATTTGACACTTTTATTATTACAAAATAGAAATAAAATAATAATAATAATACTAATAGTAATACTAATAACTCAAATGTCAAGTCGTCATGTGATCACGCTCTTTTCGCATCCAAGCAGTCGATGAGAAACCGGAGTACTTATTTCAGTTTGAGGCGAACTACAGTACTGTAAGGTTCCAGCAAAAATGTGAAATTCTCAGGCATTAATTTTTTTATGGTGCAATTCAGGAAGAGCATTATTCAGGAAGAGTATCATTTGTAAAAGAAATTAAGAAATTACCCCAGGAGCCCATGTACAATTTATCCTGTCTGAATAGAGCTATGGAGACATTGCTTATTACAAGCGACGTTTTTCCCCTGTTGGCTTTACATAAAAGAGCTCATCAAATAAGCAAAAAAAAAAAACCAAAAACAAACGTATAACAGCCTTTAAAAATCCCATAAAATAGCCTACAGCCTACTCACACGTTAAAATTTCATGATCCTGATTTAGAGACAAGCTACATTAAGAAACAAGTAACTGCAGTGTCTGGGTACAATCTGATAGAGTACAGTGCAAACTAATCGGATGCCTCGGGCCACTTCAGAGGTGCGTACCGGTGAATCGCCAAATCTAAATGACACACGTAAAAAAAAAAAAAAAAAAATCATGCAAAACTTAATACATGTACATTTTTGGACTTAAGTTGCTGATCCATATACTACACTCACAGGCCAGAAAAAAAAATACAGTGATATGTATAGACTGTGGGTTTTATTGATTTACTTTTGATCTGTTTCAGGCACTTCATTCAAAACCCTGCAGGAACAAAGAGGCAGCATCTCAGATCCTAACCTTCAGACATGATTTCTTGTTCCTGCTAACTCCAGTGAAACAAACTGCCTACCCACAATTATATCTTTCAAAGCACAGATTGGTTCAACAAGGCAATATCCATCGGTATCGTGTACGTGAAGCTGCTTGATCGTCACAAAGACGGGAAGTGAAACAGCGGAACATCGACACGTCTGTTCTCAAGACATGCACACGGAAATGACGCGAGGTCCCGGACTCTTCCCAGCACACTGGATTGATGCATACCTGCTGAACGAGGGAGGACGAGTCATCTCAGTCTGTCTGATCTTTAAATAAAATATAAATAAATAAACACTCACAGACAGAACTCTGTTCAGAGATTAACACTTACATAGAAGGGAATGTGTTCTTTTTCTTTTGTCGTTGGCGTCGTTCATTAACTTAACACAATGCCTTCTTTTTTTCGTTTAACGTCCTCTTGTCCGTTGCGTTCACTTGTTCTTGCTAGTTCAAAACTACTGACTTCTTGCTCTCTGCTTGACTAAAACACAGGTTCTCAAAAGTGTTTCCGGAGCGTCACTGCGATATTTACTCACATCCCAAGCCTAGCAGCCATGTTGGATTCTGCAGTGAGTGACCATATTAGCGCTGTTCTCATGACTAGAAACCAATAGGAACGGCACTTCAGTGTTTTTGTTATGGTCAGGTTGGTGGACGTTCTAAGTATTGTAAATATGAAACTTTACACGCAAACGATCACCAGCTTCAGAACGAAGTGGTCTAGAATTAAGCCGAACAAAGCGACGTAACTACTACTGTATTTATAACTGAGTATATAGTGAGATTGAAAAACATCAACATGCCGCAACCGAAGCCTGCGCACGTGCTCAGCGAAGGCAACAATAACAAAAAAAAAAGTGTCGTGTTTAAACGAGGGGTAGAAGCGTTGAAGAAAAGCCGGATTTCGTGTCACGACGTAAGCCATGGACTCTTTAGAGGAGACCTCTCAGGCGAAGATGCAAAGATAATATTAGTGGCAGAATTGGGGGGGGGGGGAGGTATGCAATAAAACCTTCACAGTATTAATGTATTCGAGAGATTCTCATAAAGCACTCTCCCTAGTATGGTTCATCTTTTTTTTTCTCTTAAACTGTTGGTTTTCTGCTATTAAAATGACAAAAGATGCCATAAATGATGTCAGTTTTGTTCAGACCGTGATTTACGGCCACCATAAACGGCGTAATAAGAAAACAAACGGAAACGCCAGTGCATTTTAGTGTTCGTACTGTAAGGTATCAGCGGTGCCTTCGGGGGGAAAAACAAGGCTCGTAATTTTACCTGCATGCCACAGAAGCTTCTCCTTGTTACGGGTAGAAATGAGTTCCTGTGCACAATTTCTCACTGCTATAGACGGTACGCGGCTAAGTATAGCTAACCAAGCACAAGATCCTGACCTTGTAACAATATCTAGGAAACATTTTTGCTGTTCTTGTATACACAATGCGTTCTCAACACCGTCAAACAGAGCTCGTTGACATTGCCATCGGAGATCATTTTTCAGACTCGGTTACCTGGTACCGCTTCATGTGTTATATTAGACGTTAACGAACGGCTAATAAGTGCATAAGTAATACGTACAGCACTCATTCGGGAACATTAACAAGAAGTTAAGTAGCTTTGCCTCTTTTTTTTTTTTTTCACACTTGACACGGCATTAATTCTGTCTTCACACTCTGATGATAATTAGTTCCTATTAGCGTTTTCATTCGCGTATCGTTTATTGTAGGCGTTAGCGGTTTCTAGTGAATTAAAACGAAAAATCTTTCAGGAAATGTGACCATTTAAATATTTAATGCCATTGAAACTTATATAAATATCCTGTTTGCACAGTTTACTCATCTCTTTTAATATCCAAGTCTTTTCGCATTTCCTGATTATAAAGGAGAGTCTTAGTATATCGTAAAGCATCGGATCCGACGCCTTTCCAGGAATATAAAACCCGAAGGAAGCAAAATCCGCCAACAGAACAAGACGCATTTATGCATGAAATCTGAAATTACTACAAATCGTAATCTTAGATACGATATTCAAGATGTTTTCACTGGCTAAGATTTCTTGTCGGCTATTCCTTTTGTGCTTTAGATAAACAGCTCTGTACTGCAATGCAAAAAATAAAAAATAAACGACATCCAAGCAAATGAAAATATTTTTAATTTGGTCAATCTATATTGATCTGTTTCCTGTTATAGGATCATGAAGCCTCTTACTAGACATTTTGTTACTAACATCAAGCTTGAAATATTGTAGTGTAAGAGCAAAATCTTACCATGTATTAAATCCGCACATTTCCGGAAAGACTAGTTATTCGGGACAGGCAGCAGGAAGCGCCTACAATAATAAGAATAAGAAGATTTATAAGAAAAAATTTTTTTATAATATTGTAAAAAAAGCTGCTGTATTCACTGTTTTTTTATGTAAGGCGAGACAAAGGGAAGTTACTGTTACCACCAAAAAAGTTTTATTGCTTCTACAATACAACAGTTTTACAACTACTATCATTTGAAATTTTTTAAAGAATGATGAATAATTTTATCAATTCATAGGCACATTTAACATTAAGATTCACTAAGCCTGCGCAAATCTGCGGACATTCCCTAGAACTACTAAACCTGCGGAGGCCATCAGCTCCA
This sequence comes from Synodontis membranacea, assembly GCA_025674565.1. Taxonomy (NCBI): domain Eukaryota; kingdom Metazoa; phylum Chordata; class Actinopteri; order Siluriformes; family Mochokidae; genus Synodontis; species Synodontis membranacea. Next base: position 30,430,362 of record JAOVYU010000042.1, read on the forward strand.
TTGTCCTCCTGCTTTTGTTGTACAAATACACTAATTATCAGTGAACCCTGGCACATTTGCATTCCTTTACTCAGACTGCTCGCTCAGATCCAAGGCAGCACAAACCTATGTGTGTGACATGGATACCTTTACAAAAGCCTGCCGTATCTATACAGAATACCCCACACACTGCCTGACCTGCAAACATGAAAGACACACATTTACGAAATATATGTAAACACGGGTTTATTTTATTTATAAAAAATAGAGTGAAAATAGAATGAAAAGTTGCAAATAGAATGAAATGAATAGAATGAAAACATGCTAACACGTCAATCTCCAATGTGTGTTTGTACACAAATGTCATAAGTTGAGTGAAGTCATGATCTACGCTTGATAACGTGCTCGTACATGTACAGAATGAAAAAAAAAATGGCTTTTCATTTTGATTGGACATCACTGAATTATAAAACCAAAAGTGAATTTTGTTTTTGCGTGATCTCTCAAGCTTTGCATGTTCTCTCCTCTGGCTGTTTGTGCAAAAATAGCAAAAAAAAAAAAATAATAATTAAAAAAAATTTTTTTTTTTTTAAATGTAAAACAAAAAAAAAAAAATCGTATCAGTCCCTCAGTTTCAGGTTCATCTGTTTATCATCTTTCTGCATTTTGTCTCAGTGCTTACTCTCCCACACAGTCTAAGATTAGGTTTTAGGGTTAGGGTTGGGATTAGGATTAGGGTTGGGGTTAGGGTTGGCATATGGGATGGGATTGTGAAATATAATTACAAGGTTGGGGTTCACCCAATTTTATTGCTCTGGCCTACTGAGTACCTTTAACATGGAAAAAAAACCCAGAGTGATAGTTTATTATGAGAGGAAATCTTATTTGTACAATAAGTCTCTTCTCTTGCTGTTCATGCAAAAATAGCAAAAGCTGTAAAAATAATTACAAAGGATATGTAAAAAAAAAAAAAAAATCAGTCCCTCAGTTCATCGTTATCATCTTTCTGCCTTTAGTCTCAGTGGTTACTCATAGTCTAGAGTTAGGTTTTAGGATTAGGGTTAGGTAACCCTAACCTTAGACTGTGTGGGAGAGAAACCACTGAGACAAATGGCTGAAATGCAGAAAGATGATAAAGAGATGAACCTGGAACTGAGGGACTGATATAATTTATTTTTATTTATTTATTTTTTTTTAATTTTTAAAACTATTATTATTATTATTTTTTTTTTTTTTTTTACAATTCTTGCTATTTTTACACGAACAGCCAGAGGCGAGAACATGCAAAGCTGGACAGATCACACAAAAACAAAATTCACTTTTGGTTTTATAATTCAGTGATGGCCAATCAAAATGAAATGATATTTTTTCATTCTGTACATGTACGAGCACGTTATCAAGCTTACATCATGACCTCACTCAACTTATGACATTTGTGTACAAACACACATTGGAGACTGACGTGGTAGCATGTTTTCATTCTATTCATTTCATTCCGTTAGCAACTTTTCATTCTATGTTCACTCTATTTTTTATAAATTTAATAGACTCGTGTTTCCATATATTTCATGAACGCGTGTCTTTCATGTTTGCAGGTCAGTCAGTGTGTGGGGTATTCTGTATAGATACGGCAGGCTTTTGTAAAGGTTTCCGTGTCACACACATAGGTTTGGGCTGCCTTGGATCTGAGCGAGCAGTCTGACTCAAGGAATGCAAATGTACCAGGGTTCACTGATAATTAGTGTATTTGCACAACAAAAGCAGGAGGACAATGGAGCTGATGGCCATCGCAGGTTTAGTAGTTCTAGGGAATGTCCGCAGATTTGCACAGGCTTAGTGAATCTTAATGTTGTGGAACTTCTGGTTCCTGGTATAAGCTATAAACAGTCGTTCCCTTGTCAGAGAAACCTTCCTGAGAAAGCTGAGCACTACAGTCAGAGCTGCTGTTATAGAAAATGATCAGAGATCTCAATCCAGAATTTCCACAACGCTGCAGTATAGCACACTTATTAGCTATGAACATCTAGCGCCGTATATGACTCGCCGTACTGGAATTCTCTCATTAAAGTTCTTTTGCCGTTATTTATAAGACATGCCTCTATTTACAGTATCTTTATATAATTCTTACAAAGCTCCTCAATCCGTCCGCATTTCAAAAGACTCTTGAGCTCGCAGCGAAAGCGTTTGACTAATGAACGACAGAAACGAAGAAGACACGAACAAAAGATCGAGCAGCCTGAGCAGGTGTCTGAAGCGACACTCGGCCTCGTCTCATCTCAGCTTCTTCATCCTGCTGCATGATTATACGGTACACTCCTCCTCCTCAAGTTGGAAAGGAGTTCGAGAAGCTTGTAACATTTCCTCTGCCGTTTTTTTTCCGAAACGCTTGACACATCATTAATTTGACTCTACATGCTAATAATAATTATCTGCGCTTCCTTTGTTTTTTCTCCGAAAGCCTTCACAGCTCCGGAGTGCTTTGTAAAAAATTATTTCCAGCAGGCCCCAATGGTTTTTTTCTTTTTGTTTGTTTGTTTTGTTTTGTTTTTCGCTGCATGGTCTGCTTATTATCATCCGCCTGCCTACACTTCGTTATCACGTAAATATGTGGCGCGGCTTTTCATCCCTGGCTTTATCGAAGCCGCATTGATTCCGAGTCGTAATCAAACCGGACGCGTGTAGAAACGTGCTAAGAATTGTTACTTTAGTACAAACAAAAGAAACATGTCCCTATTTATCATCCTCCTTTTGTATAACCTCGCGGATTTGAAGAACCAGAAAAAAATAAAATGTTTAAAACTGGGTTTTGTAATTAAGAGTTATTATTCAGCTTGAGACCACCTGATTTCATTCCCTACACTGTAAAAATATGATTCTTTTTTTTTTTGTATTTATACTATTTATTTATTTGTATTTATTTCACATGCTTAATGTCCTGACTAAAGTGTTGACATATCAGCTCACATTAATTAATCTCGTCCCTCGAAAAATGTGAATAAAAACTTTCTAGCTGAGATGAAACCGAGACTGGTCGGCATCGAAAGATCGCAAGGATCGGTTTCTTTGTAGGCCCTGGAGCATTTCTCTTGTGTTTTAAGAACATTCGTTTTTCGCCACCTCTTTGCCTTGACGTTTTCCACCTTCCCCGCGTTTGTAATATAAACTCACAAGCCATCGTAATATTCTTGCATTACCTGAAGAAAATACATTCAGTGTGGTCACTGGTATTCCGTAGAAATGCAGAAGTGTAACAGCATCTCACTAAGGCAGAGTATTTATGCTGGTCTTACTGTTTGCATCACCGCACACACACACACACACACACACACACACACACACACACGTACACAGAAAGCCTCTCCTGCATGTTACTCTTGTAAATGTTCTTCTGTTTTTCTCCACGGCTCATTTCAGTACGAAAGAGATGAAAATGACCAAAAAACAATAAACACTTAAAAAAAAAAAAAAAAAAAAAAAACTTTGTGCATTATTTCTTGCACGATGGAAACTGATCTCATGAAACCTTCATTCCAGTTAATACAAATGAGAATACCTAAGAAACGGTATTCTAGTGTAAGGTCACTTAATGATAAACATTTCTATGCGATGCAGCCCGAAGCAAAGCAGAGTCACTGTTACAACACCCAAACTGGGCTATTTTTCAATATCAGCTCGCCCGGAAGTATTTTATTTCTGTTATACCACAGAGGGAAACGAATATATGTTACCAGCACAGTCAGGTTGGCTCAAAGTAAACACAGGTGTGCCTCAGTTTCTGCCAGATGGTGGAAGGGAACCAGAAAAGCTTCAGGAAAGCGCAAATGACTTTTATTGTTATCCTGACATGCTGTACTAGCAATAAAAATAGACGAAATTTCCCATTTATGTACATCCGTAACGCCAATAAGTCAAGAAAAGAGAAAAAAAAATGTGCTGAAATTGTTACTGAGCACACCAGTGGGTTTGACGTCACAGTAAAGAATGACACACGACGGGTCAAAGAGGAATTAAACACAGTGCCTGGCAACAGTGATTGATGTCGAGCATCATACCACCCAGGCATGGGTAATTTTTGCTACATATAACAACACGGCCCGTCGTGTCTCCTCCTTTGCATGTGATTTGAAGGTTGATGTGATGGCGGAAATGAGATGCGCTCTTTCAGACATATCCATGGATTTCTAAAGGTGCCATAGAACAGGGCTGGGCGATATATCGATTATTACTATTGTATCACGAAATGACCGTTCGTATCGTCGGCCAGCTGTATATCACGAGCATCAGCAGAAGAAGAGAAAAAAAAAAAAGAACAGAAACAAACAAACAAAAAAATCATAATAAATAAATAAATATTAATGAATAATTAATTAATAATAATTAATATTAAGTATGTTCATATTAATATTTTAATAATATATTACATATGGTTATTATTATTATTATTATTATTATTATTATTAATCAAATTTTTAGGTAATTAATAAATAAAGTCAATTTAACTCATTAATAAATAAAGTCAATTTAGCTCATTAATAAATAAAGTCAATGAACTCTGCTCTGATTGGCTGGTTTGCAGTGAGGCACCGCAATGACTCACACGGAAGCAACATGTAGAAATAGACGACTACAACTGTGAGAGGCAAAGCACGGAGCATTTAGGAATCCAACTGTGTAAAACTGATGAAGCAGATGTTGAGGAACAGCCAGTTGCTCAGAGAAGGAAATGAACGGTTCTGAGTGGTAAGTTTTATCATTTAGGTTTTCTAGTAACAATCTGCCACATGTAACCACAAAACTCACACTTTAGCCTAGCCATGTTAGCAATAGTCATTACTAGGTTTTTAGTATTGTACCAAGTGCTGTCTCAATTCGTATACTTCCGTTAGTATACTTTCATGTCCAAACTGTGTACTTATTTGTGCAGTGCGTAAATTTCGACGAGGCAGGATTGATTGATTTGTCCAGGATTGCCTCAAATCAAACGCGGCCAGTTGTGTACTTAGCAGAAATTACGATTGCAACATTAGACAGCCCACAAAAAAAAAAACATGTGTTTTTAATTTTTCTAGTAGATATTTCACAGAATGTGGAAACATTGCGTTGGCGTCAACAATACGCCGTCCTCCCGCTAGCTGAAAATTGGTTGGTAGCCAATCCTCTTCCGTTACGTAGCCAAGATGTTGACCACTGAGGGTGAGAAGTGTGCAGTTTTACACACTTAACATTTTAACCATTTTGAGTGCACCATCCGGGCACTCCTAGTGCATGGCATGTTGCCATGCTTCTCAGCGTGAACGCACTTATGCACTCAAAATAACAAGTATGCGAGTATGCGAACTGAGACACTCGGAAGAACTTTGTAATTATATTGCAGCTCTGTCAATAACTGATTTTATGATGCTAGCTTTCTCGTGTCATTTTTTATTAGGAACTCTGAACAGGAAGCTGGAGCTCATAGACGTGTTGTTTGGAATGAACAGAGAGTGCTGCTTTCAAATTTCATGACTCTCAGTGTCAATGAAATATTTGCCTAGCTAACCAAAAGTACAGGCAGTACAGAAGCCTCGTGTCAAAAAGCGGATAAAATGACACAGAGTAGCTAGGTTGTTGTTGGGGTTGTGATGCAAATAAAGTTGGACCTGGCCCCTCTTTCTAGTGTCAAATGCTGAGCGAAGAGTGCTCGATATTGACCAAGGATTGAGAATCTTGTCCGGATGGGAAATATGCAAAGCAAGCTAACAACTTCGGATTAAAGTTGTCAGCGATTCTGTTGAAGATGACCATCAATCATGCCTGGTGACAGTTTGGATCTTCTATGAACATCCCCTTTAGAGCCTGAAAAAGCACATATGTGCAGGTAGTCTGCCATTTTTACCATTGTCGTTTATACCTGCCGAACTGTTGAAGTTTCTGTTGTGCAGGTCAATGGTAATATTGCCTGAATGTATTCAAATACATAT
>JAOVYU010000042.1:30461002-30474058 GCA_025674565.1 Synodontis membranacea
AGAAGTGCTGTTGCGTAACCCTCATCAAAACGGGCTACCCCCCCCCCCCCCCAAACCAAGTGATGGTTAGAAAAGGGAACAGTGTGCAGGAAGAAGCACAGCCAAAAATACACCAGCAAACCATGAGTTACCGTGCTGCTGCAGAGCAAGATTCATCTCTGTGGGCGGGACAGTTATAGCTCTAGAGAGCATTCAATTGGGCGATCACAACTGACTCTGAGATAACTGAGGCTGGTTGTTGTGGCTATAATCTATTTAATATAATATATTTGCTTCAGTTGAAATTAGATTTCTTCATATATTCAGTGTGAAATAAAAATAAAGGCAGATTAACTACAACCCCTTTCCCCCCTCCCTAATCATCTTGCCCAAGGGTGCCAATAATTTTGGAGTTCAGTGTACATCTGGTAAAAAGGGCAATTTTGTGTCGTTCCGGTTTTCTCTGTATAATATATTTTTTTTCTTTTCCACGCAGATGCAGCAGTGTATAGCAGTCAGCCAGAAGGCGTCCGAACGGATCTTTCAGTTTTATCGGGATTCTGCGAAGCGACGATACTCCAAAATATTATGAACTCATTCTATTTTTTTTTTTATATTAAATGTACTTCTTAAATGTACAGTTCAACGTGTTTGCTGTTTAATTTACTTGAAGAAAGTTCTAGTAAGAGGACTTGAAAATTGTTTTGATATACAGTAACATCATGCCCTCTCAAGCGGTATTCTCTACACAGCTTATTCATCTAGCATTCATCAGACTAAAGAAATGTCATGAGATGTTTGTGGTTTGTGCAGGTGTTCTTCATTTTTGTTCATCCTTTGTTAATATGGAAGTATCTCTGGTGGTATGACACACCTGTTTCAAATAATGACAGTAGAAAACATTTTAAAAAAATGAATTAAACAGGTCAGATTTTTCATAATTAAAAGATATCACATGATGGACTACTTCACCTTTGTTCTGTAGTCTAGAGGAGGAAAGATAACGTATTACCATTGTTCAAGCAAGAAGACCAGAATAAAGATGGAGGGTTTATGCATAGCTTTCTGGGGAGGTTGATTAGTACCGAGGTTTTCAAAATGACCTTTCATGGCTAAAAATGTTCACAGACACATAATTACTAACATATAATCTGTAGTACACACACCTTGACCTGTTTACTGAAGCTTTGAACGTCAGCATGTAGTCGTTTACTTTCTCCGTGAAAACACAGTGGAGTCTTCTATCTCTCGTCTCCAGTCCGAGGTTGGTCTGGTAGCTGCAGATGTAGCACACTGCTCCATACTGTGATCTGGCCCACTTCTCCGCCGCTCGGCAGGGACACGGTGGTTTGCTCGACCATTGCTTTATGGCCTGAATCGCTCGCAGCCGCCGTCATTTCGCGCCTTGCTTCAGCAGAGGACGTGTACACGATGCATTCTTCGGAGAAATGATTTCGCGCTTTGATTTGCCTCGTTTGTAAGTCGATTTTAAGTAGCAAGTGCGCGTTGAACTTTTCGCACTGCGGTCTGCCTTGCTTATGTATTCACTTTTCTACATATTGTAGTGTTACAGCCTGAAATGAACATATTTGAGATTAGATTTCATAAATCTACACAATGTAGCCCGTAACACTGAAGTGAGAGAATTTAAAATACCTTCCAAATAAATAAATATGGCTTCCTGAAGACCAAAATAACTTGGGAAAGAACAATCCCAAAACCTCTCGAGCATCACTTTGTTGACCATTAAATCCATTATTATTTATTTAAAAAATAAAAAAAGGGAAAGAATATCTAAATGTGTAAATTCATCACATACATTACTATCCCATTTAAGCTCAACCCAAAATGTAGAATGGTTCAAAAGGGGTAAATACTTATACAAGGCAATGTGTTTGACATATACAGTATTAGACCAGGACTAGAAAGGCTTAAAGCTTAATTGTTACTATTTGAACCAAAAAAAAAAAAAAAACAATGGTTGATTGCATACTCCTAGACGCCACTTCCCACCCATGCCTGTGTACTGTACGTGAAGCCCCGCCTCCCAGGATCAGACAGCCAACTGATTTCCTCGATTTACTTGCTAGTGAATCTTATTCTGTTTGGCCAGTAAACGCAAAATACTAGTCTCCTTTTCAAAGCAAGAACTATTTATAGTGAATTAGAAAAGAGTGAGGTTGGGTGTTTCCCACATACTGTATTTAGGCATCTGGATAAAAGATCCAAGAAAACAGAAGATTTTTATTTATTTTTTTTTTTACATATATTTTGTCCAAACATGCCATCTGAAGTTTTGCACCATGCTTGGGTATGCTATTGATCATCCTTGAGGCTGTTTAAGATGCAAAATACTAACAGGCCAAATAACTGACATGTTGCTACGTTCATAACGGTTCTAGAGACTCATTGAGAGGAACTACAAGAACATTTAGTTTAAGGTTTTTATCTTTTTCAGCATGTAAATATTGTATCTCCTCTGTCACATATCAGCTGGACTTGACTGTCATTCCATTTGTCTTTGCTTTTGTTCCATAAAAAAAAAAAAAAAAGTTAACATTTTACATGGAATTGTAAAAATGACTCAAAACAGCATTCTAAGAGCAACGATCGTCCTTGAGTTCCTGCAGTGCAAACACAATAAACGGGGTACTTCCTAGAACAGTTCTAAGTGAAAACATCCTTTAAGCAGTAAGGATTATGGTGTGTCAATGATATGAAGGATTGAAAAATATATCCAACGACACCCCACAGCCACAATACAGCTCCAGCGTCCAAAATTCAATCCTGAGCTCGGGTTACTACTTGTGCATTTTAGCATGTTCTTCCTGCATCTTATGGGATCTCCACTGGATTCTTCCAACAACATGCAGGTAGGTGGACTGGCTACGCTAAATTGCTATCCGTGTACATGGATGGTGCTCTGTAAGGGACTCTCATCCTAACCAGGGTGCATTCTCCTGCCTTGCACTCGGCAGTCCCAGGCTCTGGATCCACCACAACCCTGACCAGGATAAAGTACTTACTGAAGAAATGAATGAAAGAATGATCAGAGTGCAGCATTTTAAAAGTGGTTTACATTTGGAATCACCTTCTAATTACCATTATTTATATATCGTATATAACAAATTATTTGTATAGTGTTAGATTTGACCCTTTGCTGTAGGTCTACTGTACAGTGTTTGCACATCTGCTAACGCCACGATTGACCCTCGCATCAGGTACATTTGGCCAACCTTCTAGCTTTAAATTGTTCGATGTTTTAGCTGGGTTAGAACAGTATGACTCAGGTGTACTGCCTTCCTACGTTAGTGAAATGTCTCGTAGGTTTTGAATACTGTGTTTCCTGACAGTGCAGATGATTACACCTCCACAATTATGCCGCGAATAATAAGCCCTGGCTTCAAGGTAATTATATAACCAAACACATGAGGATGAATCATTGTTTCTGCGAGCTGTAGAGAACTGTAGAACACAAAAACACGACAGGCAAACAACAGAGCAACATCACAATAGAGTGCGCTGCATAAAACTATAATGAGCAGCATGTTTGCACTCGGCGCTTCTTTTTTTATTAGTAGCTTCACTCAAACCCTTTTCTGTTTGGCTCACTTCATTCAAGCAGGGCCATTTTCTGGAACCTGTCAGAGCTTACTGAGGCGAAAGCAAACGCCCACACACGCTGAGGCTTTTTTTTTTTTTTTTTTTTTTTTCTCCCAGAGATACAGATTTCTTTCTCTTTTTTTTTTTTTTAATAAATGGTCTCAGTGCACAATCTCCATGCAGATACAGTAGCTGTAGTTGCCTTAAGGATGGAAGGACAAACTTGGAGAAAAGTCTCAGACCCCAAAACTTTCACACATTAGTTCCGTAATCTCACTGCATGCCTGTAGACAAACAGATGGGGCTTAGCAATTTTTCCACCCAAGAAGGAAAAATACACTGCAATGCTGTGTTCAGACTGATGGTCAAGGTAGGGAAAAAGCTCAAGTCTGTATTTGAACTGAAGGAAGTACTCGCTCCTTGGTTAGGATAATGTGAGTTCAAATCCAAGGACTTCAAACCAAAGTCCAACACTGGTCCTTGAACAACATCCTTAACCCTCAACTGCTTATTAAGTCACTATGTCAGGTGATACTGACTTCAGGGAAAAAAATGGTTCTGTGTACTGTAAGTGCTGTTATTATTAGACAGGACTGTGGACAGGCATCTCTTAATGGTCTAGTGAAAGTGGGTCACATTTGTGTGGCGGTCTAGGAAAACCCATCAGATATCTTTTTTTGTTGTAAATGCCAGAAATGACCTTCATGCCAGTAATAAATATATTTTTACCCAAATAAAATATGGGTAAAGAGAGAGCGATAATGCAGTTAGTCTGACTAAAGCCTTACTAGCTAAGTGTGATTTCCCCACGCAGTGAATGTTCATCAAGTTCCTGTGTCATGGCCAAACAGACATAAGCCTAATCACTTTCAATTCAGTTTGACTCAGACAGCAGATACAGTCATAATGTCCAACAGGCATCCTGCACCATGACATCATCAAAACACAGGAGACTGCTTACACGGTCTGTGAAATCGACTGTATAAATCCTAGACTGTGCATCAGCTCTAAAAAAAAAAAAGAAAAGAAAAAAGTAAAGCCATCACAGATCTAGCGCCCCTGCTGGCTGGCTGCGGTACAGTTTTTATTCCCGTCCATTCCCACTTGTTTCAATGACAAAACAGCCTATTTTCCATTTAACTTTTTTTTTTTCTTCAGCTAAACTGTTTTTCCATCTAGTGTCTAATTCGAATGTTTCGTTTTTCCCCATGCTCATGTCTATAAATTTCTCCCAGAAATGAGTTTTTTTAATTGTTATTCTACTATAAAGTAAGAAAGCATGGAAACACTCGACTGACGGACTTCCCAGAAGAGACCGGTCGACTTTACCGCATCATAATTATTACAAATTATTTATTTGCGCTTGGAATAGCCACGTGTCTCAAAAACACAGCTCATCATTCCTTGTTATGTCACATCCGTCCGTCAGCAAATTTCCAATTTCTGTGATAAACGTCTTTCCTAGATGTATCCGTATCAATGAAATATCTCCAGCTGAAATTATATTTACTGTAAGCTCTCTGGATAGATGTAATAAAGAGAATTTGAGAACCTGACCGTAATTGTCTGATCATTTCTACCGGAGAATAGGGTGGGACTAAGCAAAAAGGTGACTGCCTCTCGTCTTTACTGTGCAAACTTGAGAAGGAGAAGGTCCCCTACTGCGCAGACGCTGGCTGCAAACGTGACATCATGGTGGAGGTATTTTGTTCATTTCTGTAGAACGGGAGTGAACAGGAGCACGGCGTCCATTATTTATACAGTCCCTGCTCCGTACTGGAAGCATATTAAAATGTTTAAATGACAGAACAGAAAGACAATAAAAACAATAGATTTACTCAGCAGAATTGACTGAATTAATGACCGTGATTATTTGCTTAGTGCGAACAGAGAGAAGTCTGGTGAAAAAGACAACAGTGAGACTTTTACTGTACAACTTAGCTGATGTGCATGATGTTGAGAATCAAAGTGAGAACTCATTTGCAAATGTAAAGTTAGAATTCGCAAAAAATTAGTCAAATGTTTTCGTTCTGGTTATAAATACAAAAGGTTCAGTATACAGAACAATGAAATCTTTTTACACTTTCGGGGGAAATCAGCTTCTTTTTTTTTTTTTTGTAATGCTAGAATTTTATTTCTGTTCTTGATGCATGAAACAGAGAAAGAGATATTTTTATTCAGGATCTGAAAACATGTAGTTTTCAGAAGTACTGTATATATCAGAAAATGTGATCATGTGAAGGGTTTTCCCAGGCAGCCACGTAATTCAGGCTTTCCAACTCTCTCAGAGTTGGTTACATAAGCTCCTTAATGTGTCTGCTGCATAAAGTCTGTCTACTGGTCCATTCATTGTCCCTTATGGTCTTTTTAGGACAGAAATGTTTTTTTTTTTTGGCACACACTGAATCAGAGACAGGGTGGCATGTCGGTCCAGTGGGTAGCATTGCTACCTCACATCACCAGGGTCCTGTGTGCGATCCTGAGCTCGGCTTACCGCCTGTGTGGAGTTTCCCATGTTCTCCCTGCGTCTGTATGGGATTCCTCCACGTACTCTGGTTTCCTCCCACCTCCCAAAAACAGTCTGGTATATGGATTAACTACTCGTAATTTCCACTAATTGTGAATAAGCATATGTGAGTGTGTTCCTGGGATAGGCTCCAGATCTCTGCAATCTTGACAAGGATAAAGCACTTACTAAAGATGAATGATTAAATTAATTTGAGACAGGAGAGAATTATTGTCACAAATTGTGTGTGTACTACTAATTCTTCTTTCTTTCTTTCTTTCTTTTTTTTTTGGAATAGCTGTGTCCTATAAATTGTATCCAGATGTTACTCTAAATCTGTGCCAGTGTTTTACAGGGGCAGGAGAAACAGGACCTGCAGGAAGTTCTGTTCTTTTAGTCCTTGTAAAGTCCTTCAGACAAACCCTCAGGTCTCAGAAATCATTTGGGAGGAGCCGGCTCTCTTACCTACGTAAGCTGTTTTTTGCTCCATGGCATTGTGCCATTGCTGCACTGCTGTAAGGCTTCCAACAAAACATGAGCTGTGTTTCTTCTGTTAGATTGGTCCTGAGATCCATTTCCCATCTCTCGTATTAGCGTCCATCCCTCTACAAGTCCAGACGGTTTAGGTCCGGGAAGGTTAATTAGAATAAAAGCCCAGTGTTAATACGTGGTACAGATCTGTGTGAGTGTATGCGCAGAATTTCATTGTATCTTCAGGAGGCGGGGACAGCGTTGTAAAAAAAGGGGAGGGGCCTGACACGGCGTACACTTTAAGGGGGCTTCGCGGACAGGTAGGAGATGAGAGCGGCGACGGCACAGATGTAGGTGATGATACCGAAGATGATGGAGATGATGGAGAGCCACAGAGTGTGACGAGACGCCTTGCTCGCTGCCTGGAAGTCGCCCTGCGCCCACGCTTTGTTCGTCTGGATATAAAAAAAAATAAATAAAAATTCAAAGATCATCTCACCACTACCGTAATGATTTCATCATTCAGCTGTATTGATCATCAATGCACTTTTATATATTATATTATATTTATAAATCTAAAAAAAAAAAATGTTTTTCTTCATTTTACAGCATTTTACATTAACAGCGATTTCCAGTAATATCGTGATGCACTCTCAGCAAAATTTGAGTACCAGTAGGGGTGGAAAAATGCTTGAGTAACCACACATTGTTGCTATACATAAGTATTAATTTCCCGTAAGTATACTTGAGTATTACTGCAATTTAAATACTGGTATTCGGAGCATGCCGGTAAATTTCACTAATTCGTTACCATCTTTACCATTTGCTAAAGCCAGGATAGACTAGCATCGATTCCAATAGCTAACAAAACAGCAAATTCTTGCTACTAGTAAAAACTGAACATGATATTTTACTACTGATTAATTCATCGGCAAGCTTGGAAACATTATTCATATACATTTACCAGGCAAAACTTTGTCGTTGCTTTAAATAAATAAATAATATTCGATAAATAATAAAAGTTACTTTTCGCATGAAAACATGCCATAAAAACATTTACTTTTTGGTATTAAAAATATATATTTTACTTTCAATTTAGTACATTTTTGGCTAGGTACTTATATTTTAAGATTTTGACACATTATCTATACTTTCACTCAAGTAATGGAAATATATCAGATACTAATATGATACCGACCTTCATGAGTTTTATAACAGACAAATCTAACTAGTAAATCCTGTTTGAAAGTGTTTCTGTGAGAAAAGCCTGTCTGCTGTAATTCTTTCAGCTAATGATGTGTCGAAGATAGAAATAATGATCCTGAAGGAGATAATGGGTTTTGCATAAAAGGAAGAGAATTTTCAGGCATGGTACATGCTCACACCATGCGTACAAAAATCAGCAAAAACTTTTGTAGCAGAAAATATGAATAACCTGATCTGATACCAGTACTAGCTTTTTGAGGCCAGTGTTGGATCAGTGCTTCAGAACAGTCGTGGTGTTAATTTTGCATTATTTTTAGATGTATATTTTACATTTAGAGCATTTAGATTCTCCTCAGTGGTTAAATTACAGCAATTATGATCTTCAGGCTAGTTAAAACTGTTCGTATCTTTGTCAAACTTGTACTTACCAGCTGGGAAGAGATGGGAATTCTAATAAACAGATTCTAACTTCCATGGTTAATGACCGTACGCTTTTTTTTTGGTTACTATAATCAGCAATTGCTTAAACATTTCAGCTACCAGGGCGACACAGTGGTGCAGTGGTTCCAAGGCTCTGGGTTCGAGCCTGGCAGCCAACAGGGGCTTTTTCCGTGTGGGGTACACATGTTCTCCCCATGCCTGTGTGGGTTTTCTCCAGGTGTTCAGGTTTCCTCCTACAGCCCAAAGACATGTAGATTAGGTCAACTGGCTCCTCTAAATTGCCCACATGTTTGAATGGGAGTGTGAATGGTTATTCGTCTGTGTTAACCCTGCGATAGATTTGTGACCAGTCCAGGGTGTAACCCCCCGTCTTGCCCAGTCAGCTGGTGTTATCTCCAGTTTCCCCGTAACCCTTCAGGGATAAGCTGTATAGATAATTAATGGATGGATTCCAAATAAAGCTATAAAAATTAAGCACATCCATTAACAGTGATCCGAAATTAAACCGTTGACGTCTTCTCGGTTAGCAAACGAGCTGCGTGGTGACAGCCAATTTTGTGCGTGCTTGTGTATGTGCTTTCAGGGAAGTAAACCGGTGATGTGTGCATTTCCACAGAAAAGACTAATTTTCAAGTCTGATGAGATGAACAGCTCTGGGTAGAATCTCTTGAGCTGTCATCTCGTAATTACCGTAATTCTGGCATGATGTGAATGCACTGATACTCAGGTAGAGTTTGCGTGGATAATTATTTAAAGACAGAAATTGCAGGTATCGGAGGCAAAAGGCCCAAACACATCTTATGCAAATGAAGATAAAAGATAAAAGCATTACCCTGGCTGTTGTTATATTCTGAGTTGGTCCTAGTGTTTTTTTTAGTTTTGAAGAAGAAGAAGGTTGGCATGAGAGTAGAACAATCTCACAGCTATTAACTGCTACTATTGACCTCTTCAGTGTAGCTATTTCCCCATTCTCTGAGACAAATTAGCATTTAACATTTCTGATCTGTACCCAGAATAACCTCTGGCTGTGGAACCATATGGCATAAGAGTCTAACCTCATTGTTGTCATTAACAGTCCTTATTTTCAAAAGCACTTCATCCTCCATTGGAAATCTATAATAACCGGCTGAACATTATGAATTTAATTAGATCTATAAGCAAATCGGTTGACCAGAACACCAGGCCATTGCCATGTGATCCAAGCCCATGAGATCGGTAATGGAGACTTTACACAGGCCTGGACCATACATACTGTAGTGAGCAGGGAGAAAGAGAAGACAAGAGTGCATGCTGCAGAGTCTTGTACTACCATCCTGACATGTTAGCTTTGGGCTTTCTGTGTGAAATTATGTGTGCGCAGCAGTTTGGAGGCTCAAATCACAGAGCTTTGAAGTATGAAAGGAAGGCTCGAAAAGCTTCATCTGATTTATATAGTTAACTGAACTGGATTTTTAAGAATATACAAATTGAATTAAATGAACATTTTCTCCCTTCAAATCTACCTTACAGTAGAAATCAGGGCAAACTTTGCTGATAGAACTACCACAATTTCTCCTCGTTGTGTCACTATTTCTATTCTAATCTTCCTTCTGTGATCCTTCTACAAACATGCCGATTAGCCGTAGGACTACTAAACAGTACTACTAATCTACATAGGAATCTATTGCAGAGACGAACAACCATTCGCACTCACATTCACACCTGTTCTCACATTCACAGCCAGTTGGCGTAATCTGCATGATGTACGAGGACTGTTGGAGGAAACCGGAGCGGCCGGAAGAAACCCACACAGGCACAGGGAGAACATGCGACCTCCACACAGAAGATCATCAGTTGACCAGCAGGATTGATCCCAGAACCTTCTTGCTGTGAGGCAACAGTGCTAATCCAGTGCACCACCGTGCTGTCTGGAGCAATAATCACCTTTTTTTTTTTAAACTCTAAAATTTCCTCTGTGGAAATTAAAAATGAATTAAAAAATCTGTAAAAATGAAAAAAAAAAAAAATCATAAAACAAAATAATATGTTCAACAAAAAAACAGCCACCAACAACAACAACTGTTGGTGCTCTTGCTATCGCTGTTGTTGAGACTTCATGAAGGTCTGGACCAAATCATTAACAACAACTACTACTACTACTAGTACTAATTAGTAATGTAATAATAACTACTACTAATTATTATTATTATTAGTAGTAGTAGTAGTAGTAGCAGTTATAATAATAATAATAATAATAATAATAATAATAATAATAATAATAATAATGCGGGCTGTAGGATCCCAAGGAAGGGTTAGAGTTTTGGGCTTATATATTTTAATTACTTGTTATAGTACTGGATGTTTCATTAACAAATAAAAAATGTCTCTTAAGTTCCCAAGTTCTTCAGTGGTAAAGCCGTTATAGTAAATGAACAGTAAGTGCTGTTATTACATTACATTACACAGTACATTAGACATTCAAGACCACTGCTGTAATATTTAGCTGTCTCGTCATATAATGCTGTACAGTACATCTAGCCGTAGTGTCACAGGAGTAGAACTATGATGTCTGTGCTTATATCCAAAAATTGCAAATCCCTGCCAAGTGCCATGCTGCCTTCCTGACAGCTCCATAATAAATCATATACACTGTCTCAGGCACCCTACATCTCTGCTAGAAATTTCATCTTAATCAGTTATTTTAGAACTATATCACAAATTATATTTTTCAGGAATATAATGTTTGACCTAAAATATCAGAAAAGGAAGAAGGGACACCAATTTTCTTCGGATGCACCTTTGGCAGGTATATACAAATTAATGTGAGCTTGCTAAGGCAGCTAGTCGATGAGCTATAACGTGAGTTTGGCTTCTTTGGGATCTATCGTGTCCAGAATGTCAGCTACTCAATATTAATTTCCTGTTTATAGAACTGTTGTGTATAAGCAATATCACAATTGCAATCATGTGATTATACTGAATATCAGCACGACTGTACTTACCTACGGCTGCATCACAGCCATGCCGATATTCTAGTCTAACTGCACTCTTGATTATGCGATACTGCTTAAATATTGATCAACGTTCAAATGTACAAACTTGGTGAACTTTGTACTTATTCTGCGCTCAATTAACTTTCCGGTATTTTAGACAGAAAGAAAGCTGATTCTGCTAAACAGAAGGAATGAGAAAAGTGTGACGGCTGCCCTATACCATGATTTATGACTCCTGTTCCGTTTCCGTCCTCTTGTTCATTATTCAGCATTTCAATCTTATTTCTCCTGCGTAGCATCGCTCACTGTTTCTATATTTCATTATTAGGGAAACAGAAGTAGTTCAGTGCCACATGCTTGGTGTTGACACGTTATTGGAAAATTATACTTTGGTATTTAATATAGTTAAAAATAGCTCATTCGCAGGGACATGAAGGGAAGACACACTACATCACATATCAAACTCAACTTCTGCATGTCTGGCCTGCTGTCTTGTTTCATTAGGTCTGTAAAAACGTGCATATTTTATATATATATAAATATATATATATAAATATATAAAAGGTGTACAGTACCTACCACTCAGCATTTTCACACCTTCTAGATTCACACCAGAGAGGACACTCCATACAAATTGATAATTTTGATAATTATGGATTACAGCTCAAAAAATTTTAATAAAAACATCTCAGATTATTAGAATGTTCCATGTCGAGTTTCAACGAATTACTATTCAAACAGTATAAATAACATGTATCTCTCAGTCTAGGTCAGTATGCACAACCATAGTCGAACCACAGAATGCCACTGCTGGAAAGGCTGGCTGTTCACAAAGTGCTGAATGTAAGCATATTAATGACTGGAAGGGAAAAGCGTTTTAGGAAAATCAGTGCTCAACCACAAAGATGACCGCAACTTTGAGAGGATTGTTAACAAAAAAAAAAAGTCGATTCAAGAACTTGGAAGAGCATCATGACTTGGAAGTTGACCAGAAGACACTGACAGATCATTGACATCCTCTACAAGTAGTAGGCTGGCGGTTCACAGAGTGCTCTATCTAATGGAAAGTTGTCTGGAAGGGAAAAGTGTGGTAATAAAAGGTGCACAAGCAACAGGGATGACCACAGCCTTGAGAGAATTGTCAAGAAAAGTCAACTGCCAGAAATTGGGAGAGCTTTACAAGGAGTGGACTGAAGCTGATGTCAGTTCATCAAGAGCCACCACACACAACATTCCTAATATCAACATCAGAAGCGTCTTGCCTGGGCTAAGGAGAAAACAAACCGGACTAGAGCTCAGTGGTCTAAAGTCCGCTTTTTCAGATGAAAGTAAATGTTGCATTTCATTTGGAAATCAAGGTCCTAGAGTTTCTGCAGTCTGTGATGATTTGGGGTGCCATGTCATCTGCAGTTGTTCGTTTCACTGTGTTGTTTAAGTCCAAAGTCAGTGCAGCCATCTACCAGGAGATTTTAGACCACTTCATGCTTCCATTCTGCTGACAAGATTTATAGAGATGCCGACTTCCTTTTCCAGCAGTACTTGGCACCTTCCCTACCAAATGGTTTGCTGTGAATCTGTGGGGTATTGTCAAGAGGAAGATGAGAAACACCCGACCCAAAATACAAACGATCTGAAGGCCCTCGGCAGTGCCACAAGCTAATCGCCTCAATGCCGCGTCGCGCTGATGCAGTCATTTGTGGCAAAGGAGCCCAAAGCAAGTATTGACTGTATAAATGAACATATTTTTCAGACCTGAGACATTTCTGTATTGTAAATCCATTTTTAATTGAGCTTAGGAAATACTCTAATAATCTGAGATATTGGATTTCTGACGTTCATGAGCTATGAGCAATAATCATCACAACTGAGACAAAAAAA
>JAOVYU010000042.1:30527918-30549677 GCA_025674565.1 Synodontis membranacea
ACACACACACACACACACACACACACACACACACACACACACACACACAGGGAGAGAGAGAGCGAGACAGAGAGAGAATGGACAAAATAATTATTTATTATCATTATTATATAACATGTTTATTACCACAGGCTCAATTTATCCAAAGATTTGAAAAATGCTTGACCAAAATTATGATCATGAAGGCAGTGCCTTGCCCTAAAAATTTAAAATGATCCAGGTACATACTGTTGAAAAATAGAATCCCAGATAATATAAAACTCAATTATTTTTGATATTTGTATTATAGGTTTGCTACATAAACACACATAACAGCAGAGGGAAGTGAGAAGTGACATTTACACTCAACAGTACATCGCCATGCAGTGAGAAACGTTTTTTTTACCTGAAAACAAATGTTAATGAAGAGAGACTGAAAGGCACAAGTGCACACAACTCCATAGTCACGGTCCATGTTTCTCAGAGGAATGTGCTAAACACTGGTGCTTTGGCTGCAGCCCACGTCTGCAGTTCTCCATCCGCCCCCTCGCTGCTGCTATAATGGAGCTCCAATGAGGCTTCAATGTGCTCTGACTGCACAAAATCAAACATTCAGCTCAACAAATACGTGATCCTGTTCACTGCTCTTAACAGCAATACATTTAAACACAACACAGGCTGAGCGCGTGAATAGTCTAGTCTAGTCACTGCTCATTTCTATTATGAAAAGTGTTAAAACCGAAGTTAATTGAGTAGCTTGGCAATGGCTACTGCGTTATTAACGGTTGTGAGTTGGGATTTTGGTGGATCCATAACATATCCCCGGAGCCCTAAGCGAGAGGCTTGAGTACACCTTGAATGGAATGCCCAGTCCATCCCTGGGGACCATGCTCATACACATTCTCACCTACAGACAAATTTGCTTAGCCAATCCACCTTCCAGCATGTTTTTTTTTGTTTGTTTTGTTATTTTGCAGTGGGAGGAAACTGGACAATCCAAAGGAAACCCTAATCTCGGGATCAAACGTTGGAGCTGTAAGGCAGGAGTGCTATCTGCTGTACAACTCTGTCTCCAAAAACATAAAAATAGTAAAATAGTGTCATGCTGCCTATAATGTGTCATGCTGTCTGTAAATAGTGTCATGCATGCTGTCATGCTGTCTGTCATGCATACTGTCCCATGTATATTGTTGAAATGACAATAAAGCAACCTTGAACCTAATGTTAAGTGGTTGGTGCATTGCTAGGTTCCAGGCAATTTGGTTTTCGTTGGCAAATCTGACGGGCAAGCTTTCACAACGTATGATATATGTTTAGTGTTCAGTTTTCAGATGCTGACGCAGTGCTTAGTGTTAATTGGTCCAGTGCTTGGTGCTTAGCCTTATGAATAATAAATTAGTCCAATAACAAGCATGAAAGTCTAGCAGTTAACCCAGTGCGTAATAATAAAAAATGCTGTTTTAGTTCAGAACTGAGAGCTTAAATGTTCTAGTGCTTATTAAGTATTGATTCCATTTTATGTTTTAATATAATGCTTAAATATCTATAGGTCCAATTTTTTAAACCTTAAATTTGGTTTTCTATGCTTTGTTTAGGTAAAAGACACTTCATGGCTCAAGGTAGTATTGGACTGTCATTTCTTTTTACATAGTTGAGCGGTTCATCCTAACATAGATTACTGCAGTTGTAGAATTGGGTTATTTACTATATACCAACACTACCTTGACACAATACAACTGAAGATCTCAAACCCAATAGGTAGGAAAGAAATTCCACTAATCAACTTTTGTTAATTGAACCATTAATTGAAAATCATTCCAAATGACTACGTCCTGAAGGTGGTTAAGAAAATGAAAATAGTGTGCAAAGCTCTGATCAAGGTAAATGGTGGCTACTTTGAAATATTTTAACACGTTTATAACACGTTTTATGTTTACCACATAATTCCAAACATGCTAATTCATAGTTTTCCGTATTGTTCTACAATTTTTTTTTGTAAAAAAAAAAAAAGTCAAGTTTTAAGATAATACTTAAACACTTTTAATCCAATTATTTTTTCCTTAAATTTGGTTTTCTGTGCTTTTTTTTTTAATTAATTGCTTATAATTTAATGTCGTGTTTCAATCCAGTGTTTAACATGTTATATATTGGTTCAGTATTTAGCATTAGATGCTATGTTTTAGTTCATTACTTACAACCAAAAGATATTGTTTTTAGTCCGTTTCTAGCATAAATGTTACGCTTTGCAGTTTCTTGCATTAAAAGTTATGTCTCAGTCAAGTTTCTTTCATTCAAAGTTATGTGTTAGTCCAGTTTATGGCATTAAATGTTATGTTTTAGTCTAGTTTTTATCAATAGATGTTATGTTTTAGTTCAGAGCTAAAAACCAAAAGTTATGTTCTACTCCAATTTCTAGCACAATTGTTTCAATCAAGTTTCTAGCTTTAAAAGTTATGTTTCAGTCCAGTTTCTAGTATTAAATGTTATGTTTTTGTCCAGTTTCTTGCATTAAAAGTTATGTTTCAATCAAGTTTCTATCATTAAAAGTTGTGTTAGTCCAGTTTCTAGCATTAAATTTTATGTTTTAGTCTAGTTTTTTATCAGTAGATGTTATGTTTTAGTTCAGAGCTAAAACCAAAATTTATGTTTTACTCCGATTTCTAGCACTACAATTGTTTTAGTCCAGTTTCTAGCATTAAAAATTATGTTTCTATCAATTTTCTAGCTTTAAAGGTTATGTTTCAGTCCAGTTTCTAGCATTAAAAGTTATTTTCAATCAAGTTTCTATCATTAAAAGTTATGTGTTAGTCCAGTTTCTAGCATTAAATGTTGTGTTTTAGTCTAGTTTTTATCAATCCTGTAGATCTTATGTTTTAGTTCAGAGCTAAAATCAAAAGTTATATTTTCTCAAATTTCTAGCACTACAATTGTTTTAGTCCAGTTTCCAGCATTAAAAATGATGTTTCAATCATATTTCTAGCATTAAATGTTATGTTTTAGTCTAGTTTGTATCATTACATGTTGTTTTAGTTCAGTGCTTAAAACTAAATATCACGTATTAGTCCAGGTGTTATAAAGACTTGTAATCTATTAATAATTATTTAAAAAAAAATTTCTCTCTAGGATACATTCACTGCTAATACATGCAATGTCAGTGTGCACAGTGTAATACAGCGAAAACGAATATTATCAAAGATTCCCTGAATTTAAAAATCTTTAAAAGGCTGATTTGCTTTCTCCTGCTATTTTTCTGACACTATCTTATTCTCTTGCCCTTATGTTCTTTCACTGTGCCTGTGTGCATTTGCATGTGTGTGTAAGTTGTAGAGAATGTACAATGGTACTCACATGTGTAGCATCCTGTATCCTGTTTTTCAGCCATCGGAATCTAAATGTGCTAAAAGGCTGTCATAATAAAAATACACATAGTCTTTCTTCTGCCATCTGGAGTGAGATCGCTGGAACATCTACTATACCACAGCTGACCGATTAATCATAAACGCGATTGACTTACCCACATACTTGATAAATGACATAAATTCCTCCGTACAACAGTAAACAGCTTCAAGGAAGTCATTCATCAAAGGCGGAACTTTTGATTAATATTACTTTGAATGTACGGACGAAATAAATGGAGCCAGTTTTTCTTCGTTAGAGTGAATAAATAACTTAAGTAAAAGTATATGCAGTGTCTCTGGAGCATAACAACAAAATTAAGGGAGCGAGTGTGATTGATTGTTGGCATCATATTAGTGGCCTGGCATCAACTGCAATACATCGTGACCACCATTTTAGGAGAAGATGCACATGCAGGAGTTAAACACACTAAAATAGAATAATGTAATATTTTATTAGACTTTTTCCTCCTGAAATATTGTATTATTATGCATCACCAGCTGCTTTATTCTGGTCAGAGATCCAGGCACTTTTGCATAGCGAGGTCACCTACTAGTATTTTTTTTTTGGGAGGTGGGAGGAATCCCGGAGAACCCGCATGGAAACCCACACGAAATGGATTGAATATAGAAAAACGTTTGGACACACCTCCTAATTCATGGTTTTTCTTGATATTTAATTACATAAAAGACACTTCATAAAAGGCTTAATGTAGTATTGGACTGTCGTTTCTCTTTACACAGTTGAGCTGTTCATCATAACATGGATTACAACAGTTGTGGAATTGTAGAATTTACTATAGACCAACACTACTGTACCTCGACACAATACGACCGACGATCTCAAACACATTAGGTACTGTAGGAAAGAAACTCCACCAATGAACTTGGCAAGTTCATGACAAGGCAAACAAGGAGGTCACACCAGGTACTGAAATGAAAGGTTCACGTACTTTTGCCAATATGAAATATTGGATCATTTTCGTCAATTAATAAATGACCAAGTGGATTATTTTTGTCTCATTTATTTAACTGGGTTCTCTTTATCTACTTTGAGGACTTGTGGAATTCCATTCTTTTCCATATGTTTACTTCCATCTCCCCAAAACAAACTGGTAGGTGAATTGGCTATGTTAAATTGTGTGTGTGTGTGTGTGTGTGTGTGTGTGTGTGTGTGTGTGTGTGTGTGTGTGTGTGTGATGGTGCCCTGTGATGAACTGGTGTCCCATCCTGCTTGCATTTCTTCCACACACCCTTTGTTCCTGAGATAGAATCAGGATCCACTTCGACCTTGACAAGCTGGAACTGAAACGCCTACTAACATATCACAAGACTAACACATCAAACAGATTACACGGACATTCAGCAACAGTTATCTAGTATCTAGCAGTCAATATCTAGATATTCGTATTTAATGATTTCTAATACATGTTAAAATGACTGTCACTACAACAAGGGACTTTTTTTTTTTTAACCTGTAACAATAACAAGATAAGACTGCAGCCGCAGAGATACGCTGCTGAGTCTATGACGCTCTCTGCTGGCGAGAATTGTTTCAGTTCTTTATGGAACAAATAACGACAATATAATACTCATGGAAGTTTGGTTTAATATATTTATACCCAGCACCGTTGAATTCTCAACTCTGATCATGGTGTTGATTCATTTTCTATAATGGCACGGTTTGAACAGTAGCACCAGCTGTCATTCAACTAGTATGTTTAAATTAATATGCTCCTTCTAATATGTTTTTATCATAGTGATATTATTTAACAAAGAATATCTGATCTTAAACATGGTGAAGCTTTCTGAAACGTTCAGGTGGTAATCTCGTGTTGGGCCACATCACACGACTATTTTCACATAGCAGCACACCTGAAGTGCTTATTTCTTTTCTTAGAAAATATGGTGCCTGGACCTGAATTTTGGATTTCAGATTAGTCAAATCCAAAAAAAAAAAAAAAAAAAAAAAAAGAACTTTGGATCTGACTTCTGGTTGAGGAGAGAAGTTTACTGTACACGCAGTCATCGTGGATATGGATGTCCTGGCAATATTGGAGTTCCAGTGATTTCTCTGAACTGGTCTTTTTCTGTGCAGAATGGCTATACAACATTTCAATTTATTTTCCATTTTCCGTAATCAACACAGTGTCAAAATTGTACATGCAGGGTGGTCAGGAACAACACAGGAACAAACAAGGCACAGGCCTTCCATGTACTGGAATCTGCTGGAACACTGCTTACAGTCAAGCGAGTTTTATATCGCCGTGGACTGATAGTCTGCCATCCAGGACCTTTGAGTTTGTAGCTGACCACATGGCCAAAGAAAAAGCCTTCTGATGGAATGTTTATGGTCAGTTGAGACAAAGAGTGAATTGTTTGTCCAGAATGACCGGAGGTTCAGAAGAACACTGTACCAGCTGTTAAGCATGGTGGTGGTAGCATCACGCTCTGGCTCTGTTTTGCTGCCACTGGAACTGGTGCATTTGTACAAAGTGGGTGGAATAACGAAGAAGCTCGGGATTCATAGACATAGCCTCAAACCATCAGCAAGGCATTTGAATCTTCGACACAACTGGGTGTTCCAACAGGGCAATGACTACAAACACACATCAAAGATGGTCATGGAATGAATAAAGCAGGGTAACCTTAAGCTTCAAACAAGTCCTGACCTCAAAACTATTCAAAATATGTAGACTGTGCTTAAAGGTCAGGTCCGTGCCAGGAGACACAGAAATCTACTTGAACCCTACCAATTCTGCCAAGACGAGTAGTAACCAGAATCCTGGCAGAAGCTTGTTCATGGCTACCCAAAGCAGCTGGTCAAGAGGAAACTTGCAGATGGACAGAAAACCAAAAACTAATTAAAACATGCACCGATATTTTGGGTTTTTTTTTTCTATTAAAGATGCAAGTATTACTGTACAATCATTATTCCCCAGAAAAAGAACAATTCAAAGAAATTCTTGAAAGCACAATATTGCCATGATATTCATGTCTGTGATGCCTGTATGTAAACTTCTGATCTCAACTGTAAGTAAGCCCCTAATAATAATAATGATAATAATAATAATGATATATATAGTCCACTTATTTAACACTACTTGTATAGAAGCAGTATTAGATAGATTACCATATAAGAAATTAAACACACTTTAATATAGGTTTATATAACTTTTTACTGCATCACATAAAATACAGTGCTTTTATTTTGTAACAGCTTGTGCCAGCTACACACACACACACACACACATACACACACTAAGGCAGACACACCTCGAACTAAATACAATATTAATATCGTCACTCATCTACCATAACGTAATGATTTGAAACGGGAACCAACATTCATTCTTACATACAGTCCTGTGAGTGTAAAGTGATACCAAAGCATTCCTATGTATGAATGGTGACATTAAAAAATGCAATCTAAGCAAAACAAAAAACTGTACAGGATTATTGCGCACTTAAAAGTGGTACAGTAAACATTTCACAATGACTAAAAATAAGAGACAACAAAAGAAAAAAGTCCCGTCTACTAAACTGCCAGTTTTTAGTTACGAGAGCGGTAAATCGAACAGACCTAAATCTCAAATTCCTACAAACCAGATCATGATACATTTGTATGATGCTACAGTAATAACTAATAATAATAACTAATCTCTTTCTCCCTCTCTCTTGCACACATACACACACCAGACGATCAAGAATAACATCCAAAAGCAATACTGAGATGATAAACAAACAAATCCTAGCCAATCTGTGAGACGACAAGCGTTTCGTTTGCCGTGATCTCGTGTCGATCGTGTGCACATGCGCATTCGATCTAATCCAAATATAGCAGCTAAAGGTTAATGGTTTCATTTAAGGGCTCTTTGATAAACCTGAGATTTGAACAAAAAGCCGTAATATTCCATTCATATTTAAATATATAATATTTCAGCCACTGAGCCCATCATTTATAGAGAAAACTTCACATTTAAACATATTTAAACCTTTGTGTGTGTGTGTGTGTGTGTGTGTGTTGTGGTAGGGGAAAACCTGTTGTATGTTGCTGTGGCTGAATTCTGGCCATCAGCCACAAAAGAAGATTAAATGAAAAAAAAAAAAAAAAAAACAGTTTGGAAATGAGTTTGCCTTGGCTGTCTTCCTGCAAAGATCGTGTTTGGTAAGAAGCCAGTTTAACAAACGCAGTGGCACTAGCTAAGTTTACATCAGGATTTGTTTAAATTCTTAGTTAGCTATGTGTCCTAGAGAACTGGATACAAGTCGAATCAATTTATTTTAGGATAACAAACTGGTGGTCAAAATGTCCAGGAATGCTTCTGTGCACTCTTATCATCGTCATCATCTTCATCATCATCATCATCATCATCATCAAAACATTCTGCTTTCAAAATGTATAAATGACCTAATGAGACATTAACAGCAAGAAATTTCCCCAACAGGACAGATTTCCCAACAAAAATGTTAGTGTGAAGTGATCAGAGACGAAGATGTAGTTCATGTTTAAATGCGAGTACCTCAGGTGATGAGGCCCAGGCTGATGCTGAGGATGCTGATATTCAACGCGAGAACTCATTTCCTTACACGTCTTTCAAATTTGGCACTAACGTTGTTTTTTTTTTCCCCAAACATATATCAAGGTTATAAATGTAGACATAGGCTGAATGTAACTGGGATGAAATTCAATTTACTATCATTTCACTTTTGAGGTTTCCAGATCTTCCAAATGCTAGAACTTTACTTCTGGTTCGAGATGCTTGCCCTGTAGTCTTCATAACCGCGTGTAGTATAAAAATGCCAAATTTCAACCACGCAAAGGGTTTCCTCAAGCCTGCACGCAGGCTTTAAGGCATCCGAATCTAGATCAATACCAGTTGTCTCTTACTTGTAACTAGCATCTTATTAACTGTTATAATGATCACTGGACCACATGACTCCAGAGGTCATGTAATCCTTATATAAAAGCGAGTTAAAGTAGCTCTATCAATGAACAAGATAAAGTCCTCGACTAGAAACTAGCTATAATCTTAATCTGTACAGATTATTTATAGTAGAACGGGTTACGTTTCCTGACATGCTGAGGGCTTGGAAGGGACACGTGCCAAACATTGAAAGCAAACCTTGGGTACGGTTTGGAAACGTATTCAACCTGTCAGAAGATCCAGATGACGATTTTGATAGTAGACTTCGTCTTTTTTATTTGTCCGAAACGTGACTCACGAACCTCTACTTCCGAGTCCTTGATATAACTTACATAATCAAGAAAATACAATGACTGCAGGAAACAAACAAAAAAAAAAACAAAAACAAAAACAAAAAACCCCTTTCGTAGACTTGGCAAGATTGTAGTCATTTCGTGTTGTAGTGCGGGAGCTTGGCCTGTAGAGGGACCTCTAGCACAGAGATTTTGGCCGCACCTTTGGGAAAAGCTGTAACAGGAGAAGATTCGAGATCAGACATTAGGCACAAAACTTGACAAGGCAAGAACAAGAAGAAAAAAATGAATAACATGCACACCTAAAGGTGAGGATACACCGATACCAATACTGGTATCTGGTACTGGTCTGACATAATGCTCATTTATTTACTTCATTTCCTTGTATAAAAAAAATAAAATAATAAAAAAATCATGATCTGTTGCCACAAGATAATATATAGCATTAGACTAGTGTACAATGCCATGCCAATGACCCGGCAACATGACACTGTCCTCCTCCTCCTCCTTCCTATTTCGGCTATTCCCAACTAGGGGTCGCCACAGCGGATCTTTTTGCCCGCACGTCTGATTTGGCAGAGTTTAACGCCCTTGCCCTTCCTGACGCAACCCTCCCCATTTATCTGGGCTTGACACCGGCACGGAGGCATACACCAGAGTGTGCACCGCCTTGTGGCTGGGTCTTTGTACGGCACCCGGCCTTCTCTGGATATCTCCCATCCAAGTATTAACCAGGCCCGCCCCTGCTTAGCTACCGAGAACAGGCGAGATCAGGCACTCCCAGGGCAGCATGGCTGTACCGGCAACATGACACTGTGCTCGGTGAAAATATCAACAGAAGCTACTACAGCATCAGCACAAATTACATAACCAAACACCTTATGGCACTTAAACAGTATCTTTAATGGCGAGCGTAGGGGGGGGAGGCCACCTGAGAGTACCGAGCCGTATCAGCAAGCGTAGTCATTAAATAATAAGCGCAAGATGCCGTGAATTGCATGCGCACAGTGAACAGAGAAACGGTCTCACGTGCGAGTACTTCATTTCTGCGAGCACTGAGTACTGTCTGTTAAAATGACTGTTGAAATTGCATGACAACTTAGACAGGAGTACTTCGGTACTGATTTCAGTATCAGCTTCGACATACAGTATGTGCTCATTAATTGGTCGGAAACAATTACATTGCTGCATCCGTGCCTGGATAAAGACAAAACGCACAGCTCCTAATCTGCAATCTAAGCGCCGCTGATAGTCATTCGCTTCTAAACTGGAATAAAGATGTCATAAATACTACGCTATAATATACTCGGCTTCACTCACAAGAGGACAGACAGGAAAATATCTGGGTTATTCAGGTGGAGTCGAGTCAGAGACCTGAATGAGAACAGTGCTACGACGAACAGCTCTATCATTTCTTCTAATAGACCTGTAATTACACGAAAGAGTAAAGCATTGCTCCACACAGTTGCCATTTTCAGCCTCGCTCATAAGATGCACTGGTTTGACATGTGATTGGAAAATTTGGTAAAGGATTGTACCGCAGATATGACATTACTAAGGAAACGTATTGTATATTGTTGTACAGTAGATCTATAGTTACTAAATAAACCACAGAACTGCCGAATGGACGATTCTGTTTCAGTTTCTATAACTGCGAGCTTTATATTACATTATTATATTCTAACGCATTATTATTATTATTATTATTATTATTATTATTATTATTAACAGCTTACACAGTGACTTGTATTGTGGATGAAAAATCCACCGGTGTTTAAAAATGTAGATGGAAAAAAAGTCTAAAGAGGGAGTCTCAAGTGTCATCGCGATGCACAGGTCAGATTTCAACCTGGAACTTTTCCGATATTGGAAAGTCTCCAGGGTTGAGAGTTTTATGGTTTCTGCGATTATGTTCCCAGACATTCCACATTATTAAAATAAACATAGATGGGTAAAGATTAATGACATGTATATGCTATTTTATGCATTAGTAATATTATTCAAAATTAATAGATAGTAGTATTATTATCTACATACTGTATATAATAAATTTACCGTATGATCTGTGTAATCGACATAAAGGAGGTTTAAACCATGGATTAGAATCACTGCTTAGATTATTATTACGATAGATGTAGCCTTATTCCTAATCAACTGTACAATCCATATTTGTTCATTTCACTATATTATTTTCTAAATGAATTAATAATCAGGTCGTCTAGTATTACTACATATTAACTTGTATGATCCATGTTTGAACAGGACATATGATACCATTCATAATATTGACTATGCACGTATATGTATATCGTACCCCAAAGTAGTTATTTGGGACGAAGCCCTCTCGCCCGCAGAGCGAAGCCCACCACCAGTCCAGTCCCTCGGGTTTCTGCAGGATGGTCACCATGTCTCCCTCCTTGAAGCTCAGCTCATCGTGCGTCTGGGCCGGGTACGTCCACAGAGCGTACAGCACACCACTGTTATCCACACCCATCGCCTCCTCCACTCCTGACATCACACACATGCACCTGTATTACTATTATTACAGGCATTTCAGAGTGAAATGCGCAATCACCACGCTACATTCTGCTATGCTTGTCCCCTGTGTTAGAATTCTCGTTATTCGTTTTAAATAGTCTACGATCAGAGATGAGAAATGCATGCGACTTCATGCTCACTGGAAACACTAGACCTAAATGGAAAACAAAAACTGAGATAAAGTCTCAGTTTAGAGGTTCTGTTTGTTAAAAAGTTTGTGTTGCGAAGGTTACAGTCATGTGTTTATAACCGATGACGTCACCCTCACCTCTGAGTAAGCTCTCGCACTCTTCATACCCCACAGCATACGGGTCACACTTCTGCGACGCCGTGGCTCCGTCGCTCTCCGTCACTGCCATGACGGCTGCGCCGTTACGCACCAGAAACTCACATAGGGCCCGGTCATTACAGGAGGCAGCACAATGCAGGGGCGTCCTATGCACACACACACACACACGCGCACACACACACACGCAGTATTCAGATACACATTAGGGGTATAACACAATGCTACGATCTGTATCGCGATTTAAATGTGAAGTGGTTGTGGCCCAAGCTTCAAAGGGGTTTTCTTTGTCTTTTTCTTTCTTTCTTTCTTTTTTAATTAAGCCCCATCAACCTGCCCCTGGAAACACTGTAAATCACTGGAAGAAACCTAGAAGTAGAAATGGTGGCGCTTTCAGCATGGAGTGTGAATTCTGATTCTGACAGTTCCTTAGCCACAGCTACGTCGTGCCAGTTTTTAATTTGTCTCAATCATAGATTTGTACAAAACCTTTTTGTTTTTATCCTGCTCACACAGTTATTATTTTTTTCATTGTCTCTTTCTGCCTGCAATTTTTTATAAAAAAGCAGTTCCTAATATATAAATACACTAGCAGCATACTTGAAACCGCTGCATCCATGACCAGGCAGTTACTAAGGATGAAGGAATGAATGCTGCAAAGCTATTTCTAAGCTAAGACTCTTTTGTTGCATCCAGTGCCATCCCAATCCCTCTCAAATAAATAAACAAACAAACAAACAAACAAACAAACCAGCTAACACAATGTACAATAATGCACATCCTAGATGATTTATCTACATTAGCACATTTTCCATTCATCCCAAAGGATGTATTTGTTTTTATCTCTAACACACACACACACACTATAAATAAACACACACATACAGACCCACATACAGACCTCCAATACACACAAATTACACGCATACACAAATAAGTAAAGGTGTGAAACTAACCAGCCGTGGCTGTCTGGGGCACTAACATTGGCACCAATGCGTACCAGGAACTCCACTAGAGCATAGTGCCCACCACAGATAGCATTATGAAGGGCGGTGATGCCCTCATCGTTCGGCTGGCTCGGGTCACTCATCTAAAGAAGAAACATGTATTTCTCACATGTAAATGACATACTGTAGGTGCCATTATGTAACAGCTTTTATGGCATTTGTGTGGCGAGTCAGTGTGTGGTGCGGTGTGTTGTGTTTGCTGACCTCCTGCATGGCTCTCTGCACAGTTTCCAGCTCCCCAACCAGAGCACCGTCCAGCAGCAGGACCAGAGGACTGAGACGAGCACGGGGCCCCTTTCCACTACTGCTTTTAGGCTTGCGCAGGATTGACTGAAGACCCTGAAACACACACACACGCATGCATGCATGCACACAGAAATGATTAAATACTCCTGATTCAGGAATCTTCCTGCGATGATGTCAATTAACACTACAGAGGGTCGTTCCATGTCAGATCACCCAGCGGGTGCCAGGTCGCCCTCTCAGAATTGCGTTGAAAAATGCCCAGATGCACCCACATAATGGAAACGTGCCGCATATTAAGCCAATATCTGTGTTAGTTTTCAAATTGCAGCCTTTTAAAACTTCAGCTTTGATATTTGTTTTTTTTTTTTTTGCACCGTTGCATATCTGGTCAACTTTGGAAACAAAATGCTTCGTTCAGAATGCTTGAATATGACTGATTTGTTTTCCGACAGATACCCTACACACCCCATAAAATACAAAAATGGTCACAAATGAAGTGTATGATACTGTATATAAAATAAGCCAAATCAAATTCTATTAAAAAAAAATAATAATAATAAGCATTGTATCCTATTCAGTCTTCGAGCTACGGAAAATTCATTACATGCTCGTTTATCAGAATTCCGTGTTTCCTGCTGATTTTCAGGGATCACCATGCAAATATAGAGTATGATGCACTTAATTTGTGACCATTCTATGGTATGTATAGGGTACACTTAGCAAAAAGCAGCCATGAACAAGCATTCCGAGTGAAGCACAGGGTTTCCAAAGTTGCACAGATAGGCATTGGCGAGAAAAACAAAAAATAAATACTGACATTTTAAAGGGCTGTAATTTGACCAGCTAAAAGAGATATTGGTTTAACATTTGGCAGGCTTCTATGACATGGGTAGATATGCATCTGTGATTTATTTTTTTAAAGGAATTCTGAGAGGGTGACCTGGAAATTTTTAAAAAATTTTGATTTTTGACACAGAATGACCCTATTAGCTTTTATAATTCTAACTTTTCATAGATTCTTACCCTGACTGACTCGACACTTGTTTTGAACAGGTCTAACATTGCAACAACATTGATACTTTTTTTTTTTTTTTTTGGGAAGTTAAACGTCTCCTCTGACCTTTTGCTGGGCTGGCATAGCTGTGTTCATGACTGGTGAGGTCGGGTACTGTGTCGATGGCGAGATCTCCTCTCCATCTGAGGAGCTGCTTTCGCTCCCCATCTCACCCTTAGTTTGGGGTCCCTTCCTGCGAAACATTTTTTTAATCATCTGTTTGTACTGGTTGGGTTGAAGGAGGGGTGTGGTCTTGGTGCTCTGCGAATTGTTGATGGAGCCACGTTTCTTCAGAGCACGTGGGATCTCAGCTCGGATCTGGAGCAACACGTCCATATCGGGGACCACAGGAGCTTCCGGGGCCACCACTGGCTGCAAGCGTGTGGGGCTGAGAGGCCGAGGAGCCGAATCCGCCTCAGGATCCGCTTCAGTGTTTGCCTCTACTTTGGGCCCTTTGCTTTGATCAGCTGAGGGTGCTGGAGTTTCTGGGAGCACGGAAGGCTTACTTGGTGAGGTTATTTTTATCGGCTCCAAACCGACTGCCTTGGGGGCTGACAAACAAACACATGCACAAAAATTAGAACAAGAACAATATTTCTCTACCTGTATTAACTTTAGGAAATAATATGCCTCTATGTAATCAGGAATAAGTCCACGTCTACAGCTATGAAATTATTTTGAAGAGGATTTTAGTATTCAAAAGCAATCATTTTTTTTTATATTTGAGAATGTGCTTGCACTTCCGTTACATTTCTAATGGGTAATGTGCAAATTCACACTATCCAGGAAAACACATAATGACAACAACACTTCCAGCTCATATTACTGCTGTATACTACAGCTAATCAGTACCTTCTGCATAATAGACCGTAGGTCTCTGCTCTTGAGGGATTGGCTGAAAGTGGTAAAGCAACTCTCGGGGCAGGGGAAAAGGCTGGCGTGGCAAGCTGAGATCTCGCTCGACCTCTGTGCCACGTGGATATCTGGTGGCTGCTGTATAGTATGGGTTCTGGAGCCTCATGATGACAGACAGGGGGATGGGCCTATGTGGACGGAACCCAGTTGTTGCAGGAGGGATGGAGACACGGGAGATGATTGGCTGAAGGTTAAAAGGTGGCTGGTTGGGCGAAGCGCGATCGGGAGGCACAGAGATGCGGATGTTCCTGGGCAAGGAGCCATCGTTTGATTGGAGATGACGGGACACAGGGTCCTGTAGACAGAATGTTTAGAAGAACGTGGATGGGGTTGGAAAGTTGCTTCAATGAAACACACCATGATGATTGAAAAGAAAAAAAGAATTCATTTTAAACTCATTTAATTTCAACTGAAACTAAGCACGAATGAATGAACACTGTACATCTCACAAGTCTTTATTTGTCCCGTAAGCTTCTAATCAGATCGCCCGATCATGCCAACATGAAAAAAAAAAAACACGTTCTGCTTCCAGGATATACTAGCAGTATTTAGCGTTCACACTCTGGTGCAAAAGTAGAAAGAATCCAATGGTGGTTGCCAAAAACATGTCTTTGCTGATCCAAGTGGTTATCAAGAAAAGCAGAGCCAGGTTCACACCTGTTAACTCGAGCCTATCAATCTAGTCTGTAGAGCTGTACCTACAGTAATCCTAATCATAAACACCACATCAACACTGTAGTGAGCCATCTGGGATGATGCATTCTCTGTTTGAAAGCTACTACCCCCCCCCCCGAGCACTTTATTTACCATTGAGACATTATTTATCTTTCTTTGTTCATATTCGCAGATGTATTGTACTTCACTTAGTTAGTTAGTTAATACGGGTGAGTGGTGGGCATAGGACGTAACAGACGGGACAGTAGATGAGATGAAACAATGAACAAAACAGGACAGTAGACGCAACATGGACATGAGGATGGTGCGTGGAGTTGGAGGGAATGGAGAGGATGTGCATAGAATAATCACTGGAATCTCAGTTCAGTTCGTTAAGATTTCTTGCGTCAAATTCGGATTCTGTGTATGTCGTGTGTATGTGCGAGTACTTTAGCTGCGTGTGTTTGTGAGCATTATGCTTTAGCCGCGTGGTATCGTATGGCTTTTGGTTACGCGGTTTGTCTGCAGGCAGGGACTCTATGGGTTAGAGCTATTGCGAAGCGATTCCCTGGTGTTTCTAGGTGATAAGTGGTGTTCTTATAGAGTTACAGTTTTATTTTCCATCCAGGCAGGGAATTTTTCCGTTGTATTCGATTATTAGGTTTTCCCCAATATGTGATCATGAATGTTTCATTTTGGTAGTATAGTAGTATTTCTTGGCACTCTAAGAAGGACTGTTGTGTTTTCCTTTGTGATGTGATGGAGGATGGGATGGCGTGATACACAAAATGGGACGTCTCCTTGGTGATTTGTTTCCAGAAGTGCTTAACGGGGACACAGTCCCAAAATTGCATGCAATCATAGGCAATCTGGTGTGTTAAAATGTCAGGTTCCCCATAGCGCATCTGACACATCTTATGACCTGTGTAGTGAGTTCTGTGGATTTTGAAATATTAAAAAAACAAAAAAACAAAACAACTTTGAAAGCTACTTGTCGGATAGAGCCAGTGAAGTAGACCGCTGGAATCAGTAGCCTATGTTCACATGTTGTACAGTGGCCATTGCTACACTATGGATCTGCCGTGGGCTGCTTCACTACAATTTTTTTCCATGTTCACACAGGCCAAATATGAAGTTCGGATTTGACCTTGCCTTTGACAGGTGTTCTAGAATGTCATATCGTAAGTCGGACCTGTAACTATTACGACAGAGAGAGCAAAATAAAGCACAGATATAAACATGAAACCTAATACTGTACTAAATTAATTGATATCCACATACAGGTTAATTGTAGGGTAAGATACCACTAATCTGGAAATTGCTATTGTACCAGACATTAGATAGACATGCACATACACGGGCACGCACAGAGACACGCACACACACCTTTCGAGATACAGTGGGTGAGTCCAGGTTGGACTCTCGCCAGTTGCTGTTGGGGACAGACGGTCTGATCCACTCATTCTCTGAAATGGAAGGAGGGACGAATAAGTGCACACTCTGCTCATTCATACATGGTGCTTATTGTAGGCTTAGCTTATCTAACATTAAAGATATGTTCCAATGCACCAATTTGCTTATTAGCTGTGTACAGCACTCACTGTCATATGTGTGGTGTGGTTTTCTTTCATACGAAACGTCCAAGTCCGTCTCGTTCCATTTCGCCGGGGTGCTCTGCCTTGATACACCCTCATCTGAGAGACAACAACAGTGAGAGTGAATTTTAAAGAGGTAGAGGGAGAAACCGAGGACAGAAAAAAAAAAAAAAACTATTGACACACCTCGACACTTTTCTACAATGCTGCTTTTAAGCAAGCATGGTGACTCATTACACACACGCACACACGAGCAACCATCAGCAATAAAGGGCTTTGAACGTTGGACTGAAATTCTGAGAAATGAAGTCTATTTGCATTGTGCTTCACATTTGACCAGGGTGGAGCTACATTATGGGTCTGATAGACAATGATAAAAATAGCTGATATAGCTTGTGTTGTTGTTTTAACCCGATGATCTCTGATGAAATCTAACTGTCTTGATTTTCATTCCGCCATCTCTTTAAACTGAGCCACCATAAATTGTTATAATTCATTGCATTTTGAGAGAAGTAATTATCAGTATGAAGAAACATGAACTTATTTAAAGATCCCATTTAAAGATCCAAGTTAGGGCATTCATGAAATGTTTGCTTTGTCTTCTGTTATTATACCGGCTTACAAGGGAAAAATTTGTCTACTTTGGTCTTGTGACGTTTATTATTACGATATGATTATTCCCAATGATCAAAAAGATTGCTGGCGATTGCCAGACTGTATATCTTTTCTCCCCTTACCTGTATTTTTAAATGGTGAAAAACTGCGTGGCAGCGTGCTTGCTACCGGCTGGTTGAAAGATAAGGGAGAAGGAACTCTGTCCATCCTGGGTGATCTAGGACCAATGGTAGCTGAGTCATGCGAAGTCACTGGATTGGCCGGGATTTGAAGCATGCTAGGAGCAGACTGCTGGTCGTATTTGAAACTAGGCGTGAGCTCTGCGAAGTTGAACGAGCCACTCATGTTCCGCTCGTGTGACCTGGCAGGGTTCGGCGATGCCCGGCGCTGGGTACGTGGGGACTGATTAGGGGGAGTCAGGGTTCCATGAGAGTAGACGGATTCAGTGCGAGTGTTTCGAGATTGAGTAGGTGCATACTGATAGACCTGGGGGTTTGAGGAGGTTGGAAGGTTTCTACCGCTGGTAAAGAAAGAGTCTGATGAGCGAGTGCTGGGCTCTGAAACTCTGAGCGGCGGTGTGGTTTGGGGGAAAGACATGATGCCTCTATTCATGACACTTCCACCTGTGTCTTTGGTGGTACTGGCAGTGGAAACACTGGTGGTACTGGTGGATGTCTGAGTGGAGCTGGTGGTGTTCTGTGGTCTTGAGCTGGAGCTCTGTTATAAAAGGGCATAAAAGTACGACGATGAGTTCAAGGTAAACTTGTCTGCATATTGAAAATACAGTAGGCTAAAATGCTGCTTATATTATGTGACATGTGATAAACACTTAACCTTAATCAAACCCACACTTCCTCCTCTGAAAACATAG
Source organism: Synodontis membranacea (assembly GCA_025674565.1). Taxonomy (NCBI): domain Eukaryota; kingdom Metazoa; phylum Chordata; class Actinopteri; order Siluriformes; family Mochokidae; genus Synodontis; species Synodontis membranacea. The sequence continues at coordinate 30,546,295 of JAOVYU010000042.1, forward strand.
TGTGCCCTTTATCTTGAATTATGAAAAGCAGCAAGAGCAGCAAGAGCTATAGTCATCAGCAAGCAACAGCTGGAAGATTCTCCCAAATCTTTAAGGTCTGGAATAAGTGAGCAACTTGGCTTCTAGGTAAGTTACGATACAGACGTCCAATGGAAAGTGCACTCAAAAGTTAAACTAGCGCTAATAACGTGTGCCGAGTCCGTCTGTGGATCTAGACAAAAACCTGAATCAAGACACACACACACACACACACACACACACACACACATTCAGGCAGACTTTCCTCCCTGTTTCAATCTAATATAAAGAAATCAACAAAAAAAGATCATAAGCTGCAGATATGAGATATACTCCACGATAGTCGAGAACACAGCACTGAAAAACACTTCTAGGGCTTCAGAAATGTATGTAACTTACGTAACTGACAACACAACTAGCAACAGAACAACACAACAGCAAAATGAGAACTAAAATGCCCCATGCTCCAGACATGCCACCTTGAGAGTCACATCAGTTAAAGACTGGCCAACTAGCCAAACTGCAAAATAACTGCATATATTTTTGTAATTTAATTCAAAAAGTAAAAACTTTCATATATTCCATATCCATTGCACCCCCCTCCTCCTTCCCATTTCGGCTATTCCTAACTAGGGGTCGCCACAGCGGATCTTTTTGTCCGCACGTCCGATTTTGGCAGAGTTTTTATGCCGGATGCCCTTCCTGACGCAACCCTCCCCATTTATCCGGGTTTGGGACCGGCACGCAGGCATACACCAGAGTGTGCACCCCCTTGTTGCTCTGTCTTTGTACAGCACCTGGCCTTCTCTGGATATTTCCCATCCAAGTACTAAACAGGTCCGCCCCTGCTTAGCTTCCGAGAACTGGCGAGATCGGGCACCCCCAGGGCAGCATGGCTTTACTCCATATTCCTTGCACAAGAAGTGAAATATTTCAAGCCATTTTTTGTCTTAATTTGGATGATTATGGCTAATATATCATCTTATTAATCAAATTATTAGAATATCTACTAGTGTCCTAGGTCTGAAAAGCATGTTAATTTATACAGTCAATACTTCGTTGGGGATTTTTGGAGCCCAGGTTTCATTGTTTCTTCATCCTCCTTTTGACAATACCCCATAGATTCTCTATGGGTTTCAGGTCAGGCAAGTTGGCTGGCCAATCAAGTGCAGTAATATCATTTTCAGCAAACAGTTAGGTAGTAGTTTTGGCACTGTGTGCAGGTGATAATTCCTGCTGGAAAAGGAAACTTGCATCTCCATAAAGCTAGTCAGCAGATGGAAGCACAGAGTGCTCTAAAATCTCCAGGTTGATGGCTGCATTAACTTTGGACTCGATAAAACACACTGGACCAACACCAGCAGATGACATGACACCCCAAATCATCAACGGCTCCATAAACTTCACACTGGACTTCAAGCACCTTGGATTCTGTCCCTCTCCACTCTTCCTCCAAACTCTAGGTCCTTGATTTCCAAATGAAATGCAAAATTTAGTAGTATATCTTATCTTACATATAGTCCACCTCCCATATAGTTAGTTAGTGGAGATCCATTTCCATTGACGGACAATTATTAATGGGCTACAGTCAGTAAGTGCATACCTACAACGTGATCTATACAGTAGGTCAGTAATTGTCAATTCAAAGACAACTCCAAGACCAGGACTCGCCAAGATCAAGTCGAAGCTGAGGCCAGATCAAGTCCAAATGAAAGTGAGACAGAATCGTGACTGAGACAATCAAATCCTTTTCCAGGCTGAGACAACCAGCTGGCTTCGTTCAGAAATTGCACCAAAAGATCAAGTTATCATTAACTTTTTGAGAAAAAGGAATTTCTTATCAAACTTTGTGCATGTGAAAAATAAGACAACACCAAGTGAAAACCAAGACCATATTTAGCAAGACCAGTGCCAATGACACAGACGTTCAAATACAAATGCCAAAGTCCAAGTCAATACAGAAAACATCTGCATTGACTGGACTTGAATCCTATGTACAAAATTGAAAAAAAAACAATGATACTGTTTATGAGTGTTTTACCTACACGTAACTGGTTTATCGTACGTTAACATAACAGCAGGATTTGAGAGCGCCCAGTAATTATGCTGTTAAAACAAACACACATGTCTTTGGTGGGGCACTCTTATGCAACTGCTGAACTGCATGCTTTCCTCGCGTAACTGGATATTACAGGTAGATAGACAAGCAGACAGACAGACGGACAGACAGACAGAAAAACCAGAATCCTGAGCTTGACATTGCCCTGGGTAATTTATAATTAAAATACAAAGCTGGAAAAATTGAGCAGAAGGTCGTGAACAAGTTACCTGTTCTGTTACCTGTACTGTAGAGCTTGCAGTGGTGCTAGAGGAGTAATCCTGCAGCAGGGAATTGAACTCCCGAGACAGCTCATCCGCCGTCGCCAAAGACCTGTTCAGGTCTTCTGAGATGGACTGGACTACAGACGAAAAACAACGCGGTGATGTTGAAACTACACAGCACAGACCGCTTGTAGCACATATCAGTTCTGAAAACAGTCAGCATTCTAAAGAAAACTAAAGTCCCTAGTTTCAACGATGGATGTTATCATCACTGCTTCCTGTTTCCCCTCCCCTTTTTTAAAAGGCCCGCTTTAATGTTTTCAAGATTTTTGGAAGACATAACGGAAAATCTGGAATGCTGGCTAAAAGAAATACTTTTAACTGAGTTCAGGTGTGTTAGTTGTAATAGTGACGGAACAGAACTAGTGATGAAAACCTGTAAAATCTTTACTGGCACACGACTACTCACACATCTAGCAGAAACTCACACGTTTAACTAGCCGTTTAACTCAAACGGTAATATAAATTATAGCCTAGTCCTTATAAATGGCTAGTAATCACCCCATATTTGTAGTCTGTATGGTCCATATCCATATCTGGACCTCGATAAGAAAAGGTTTGGTGTGTGTGTGGTATTAACTATTATTAGACTTTAAATTAACATTATTAAACACTTAACTGGAACTAACATGACTAACCCTTTTATTCATAGTGTTCACACTCAAGAACAGTCGATTTAAGGCTTTTTTTTTTCTATAAAGGCCCGTTTCCAAACAAGTTAGCACACTGTGTAAAATGTAAATAAAAACAGAATGTGATAATCTGCAAATCATGGAAACTCATATTTAATTAAAAACAAATTCAACATTTGGCGTCAAATTCAAAATGAGCATGTATTTTTCATTAAACATTAAAGATTTCAAAATTTCTACATTTGATATGTTGTATATATTTTCAATCAAATATGGATTTACATGATTTACAATTCACATCTTGTTTTCATGTAAAGGTTAAATAATAATAATAATAATAATAATAATAAT